>OW240917.1:235229329-235352528 GCA_933207985.1 Pelobates cultripes | reverse complement strand
GGGGGTCTGGGGGCCATGGGAAGACAGCTGAGTCACTTCACCCCCACAGCAGCTCCCCTCCTGCTCTGCCCTCCTTCCCTGCCTCCCCTGGGTCTGCTCCTGGCACTTCTTATAATGCCACCCCACCTACAGTGGGTCCCTCTGGGGTTGGCACTTCCCCTCTTCCCACTGTCTCTGCCCCATCACTCCACCCCTCCCCCTCACCTGCCCCCCTTGTGTCCGGGATCCTCCCTGGTACTCCTGGTCCTGCCCTTGGCTCACTGTCTGCCCCATCTGCGGGCTCTCTCAGGGTGGGGGTCCATCATGGTTTACCTGTCCCTCCCCATCATCCTGGGCCTGATCCGGGCACCCTCCTTGATGGGTCCCATTCCACCCTTCCTGGCCCTACGTCTGTCACTTTACCATCCGCCTCTCCGGGTACTTTCACGGTGGGTGTGGGAGGGTTGGGTTCCTTTTCACCTTTACTTTCTTCACAGAGTGTCCCTGGTCGGGTGCGTTTCTCTGACGCTGGCGCTGGTGCTGTCCCTTCTGCGGTTACAGCTCCCGTGGTTCCGCCGCAACCTTTGGACCGGGTTATGGGGTCGCCGCAGCTGCCGTCACATTCCATTGCCTCTGGTGAGTACGCTGGTTTATCGGGGGATGCCTTAAGGGGTATTGGTGCAGGGGTCTTACCTCAATGGGACGCTTTAATACAGACCATGAGACAAGTTTTACAGTCTCTGGAGCAGGGTCATCGTCCTGGACTGCAGCCCCCTTTAGCCCTTGACGATCAGCTGCGGTCAGGGTGGGCGGCTGCTGGTGGTTCTGACCTTTCAGGGGTTGTAGCATTGCCCTCTGCTGCCCCCGCAGGGCTCAGTGGCCCTGTGGTGCCAGTTCCTCCAGTGGCGGAACTTGAACCATCCAAAGGATCCTCGGATGACGCCGCGGCATCTTCGGGGTCAGGGGTAGCCCCCGCTGCGCATGGGGCGGCTTACATGTGCTGGTCAGGCCCTCTAGGTCTCCATTTGACTCCGGAATTGCGCACCAAGATAGAGAAAGGGGAATTCGTTGAAATATTTTCCTTACTCCCTATGGAGGATCTGCCTCGTGTTGATCCTGCGGCAAAAGACTCCGAAAAGGAGAAGGAGAAGTTTAGGTATCGGAAGATACCAAAAACTTTTGGTAATTGGATCAGGGCTTTTTCTATCCTGGCGAGTGTGATAGGCGAGAAGTCCCCCAATAAATGCTCATCCCTCTTTTGCTATCAGGATACGATATGGAACGCGTGCCGGACCTATGGCGGATTAGGCTGGTGGCGCTATGATGAGCAGTTTCGCCAGCGCATAGCGGTCCGCCCATCGTTGAGTTGGGACCAGATGGACATCGGCTTGTGGTTGGCCATCATGACCCGCCCGGCATCGCATCAAGGGGGCCTCTCGTCCTTTCTCGGGGGGGCCGGCGCAGGGTCTGCGACCACTGCGTCGGCCAATCAGCGTCGAACGGGCTGCTGCTGGCAGTATAACGACGGGCAATGTAAATTCGGCACGGGTTGTCGTTTCAAGCACGAGTGCTCTGGGTGCGGCGGATCGCACCCCGCCTCCAAATGCTTTAAGCGGGGCAGGGCTGGCGACAAGGGTGACGCCATGGGCTCTAAGGGCGAGGACGCCAGTGGACGTCGGCGCGATGCAACCGTGGTTAAAACGTTATAGAAATAAAAAGGCGGCTGCCTTACTCCTGGAAGGTTTTTCGTTTGGTTTTTGGATTCCCCATCAACATCGTCCGGCGTCAAAGGTATGCCGGAATTTGCGTTCGGTCTTTGACCACCCTGGGGTGGTCAGGGACAAGTTGGCTAAAGAAGTGGCTTTGGGGCGTATGGCAGGCCCTTTTCGGGAATCTCCTCTCCCTGATCTCCGGGTGTCGCCATTAGGCGTCGTACCCAAGAGGGAACAGGGAAAATTTCGGCTTATTCATCACTTATCGCACCCCCAAGGGGGTTCTGTAAATGATGACATTGCATCAGAATTATGCCGTGTTTCTTACGCCTCATTTGATGCTGCGGTTTGTATGGTCAGGGATGCCGGATCGGGGGCACTCATGGCAAAAGCAGACATCGAGTCTGCTTTTCGTCTTTTGCCAGTTCACCCGGGGTGTCATCACCTCTTAGGTTGCTACTTTGAGGGGCATTACTATGTGGACATGTGCCTCCCGATGGGCTGTGCGATATCCTGCTTTTACTTTGAATGTTTTAGTTCCTTTCTTGAATGGGTGGTGAGAATGGAGTCTGGTCACAACTCCCTCCTTCATTACCTAGACGATTTTTTGTGTGTTGGTCCCGCGCACTCCTCAATCTGCGCACATATTTTGCAGTCATTGGCGGATGTGGCCTCTGGGTTTGGTGTGCCTCTGGCGCCCGACAAGACAGTTGGCCCTTCCACGTGCCTGTGTTTCCTGGGAATTGAGATTGATTCAGTTATCGGGGAATGTCGGCTCCCAGTGGACAAACTGGTGGACTTACGGGGGTCTGTGCGGGAAGCGGGCTCCTTGCGAAAGATCACTCTTCGACGCCTTCAATCCCTCTTAGGCAAGCTGAACTTTGCCTGTCGGATCATGCCTATGGGCAGAGTATTCAACAGGCGCCTGGCGGCTGCCACGGCTGGAATTTCGAAGCCCTTACATTTCATCCGCTTAACCAAGGCGCTCAGGGACGATCTGGTAGTCTGGGCTGTTTTCCTTGAAACTTACAATGGAAGGTCTTATTGGCAGCAGCCTGAGGTTTCAAATGCCGCGCTTCACTTGTTTACAGACGCTGCGGGTTCCTCTGGCTTTGGGGCAATCCTGGGGCCTCATTGGTGCGCAGAGCCGTGGCCTGTATCGTGGGTCGATTCAGGCCTTACCAAGAACTTGGCGTTCTTGGAGCTCTTCCCCATCTTGGTGGCTGTTCACTTATGGGGGATGGAGCTCAAAGACAGGCGCGTCGTCTTCCACTGTGATAACCTGGGTGTGGTTCAGGCCATCAATAACTTGACGGCCTCTTCCCCTCCGGTGGTTAGGCTATTGCGTCAATTGGTTTTGCGATGCTTGTCTCTGAACATAACGTGCCGTGCTGTGCATATTCCTGGGGTCATGAATACCACGGCTGACTCTCTTTCTCGCTTTCAATGGCAGGTGTTTCGGAAAGCCGCTCCGGGAGCAGACTTGGAAGGCCTCCCCTGTCCCGGAGAACTATGGTCCCTTGGCCTGAGCGGATAAGGGAATGGATACGGTCCTCGGTGTCTGAGGCGACTTGGGTCCGGTATGGTAAGGCTTGGGGGGAATGGGTTGCTCTTGAGCAGGATCATGGAGGCTACGCTTCCCCGGCGGAACGAGTTCAAGGTTTGTTACATTTGCTTTGGTTCTGGGAGGCTTGCGGGTGTTCGCCGGCTACTGTTTCTGGGAAGCTTTCCGGTCTTAGTTTCTGGTTTAACTTAACTCGGGTGCCGGATGTCACTAAGGATTTCTTGGTTAAACTTGCGATGCGTGGTTGGCGTAGGGGCCCTCGTGGGCAGGATTCTCGTAGGCCGGTTTCAGGGGCATTGCTGCTAGGAATTGCCTCAGTGCTTCCGCAGATATGTTATTCTGCTTAGGAAGCCAGTTTATTTCGGTTGGCCTTTATTTTTGCCTTTTTTGGGGCCCTCCGGATTGGGGAACTAATCAGCCCTAGCAGGGGGATTCCGGGGGGTTTGTTATTTCACGATGTGTCCCTCTTGGATGGTGCGGTGCGTTTCTTGATACGACGGTCTAAAACTGACGTTGTTGGTAAGGGTCGCTGGGTTACCCTTCGCACCATCCCTAATTCGTCTGTTTGCCCAGCCTCTGCGTTTCAGTCCTACTGCTCCATACGCCCGAGTCTTGCGGGTCCGTTGTTAATGCACGAGGATGGTACTTACCTGTCTCGTTTTCAATTCCTCCGGGTATTTCGCTTGGCACTCGATATGCTGGGAATCCCGAGTGGTGAATTTGGGGGTCATTCCTTCCGGATTGGGGCAGCTACTGAAGCTTCTCGGTTGGGTTTCTCTGATCAAGAGATTCAGAGGATTGGGAGGTGGGAATCTGGGAGGTTTCGTTCTTATATCCGGCCCACGCGTCTGATGGGTGCCCCCCTTGTGTTTTCTCCGCAGGGCCGGCCGACGGATCTGGCTGATTGGGCATTCGTATATCTACTGGGCCCACCTGCGGGCAGGGGTACGCCCGGGTGGGACGCGACTTGGAATTCCCCGGGAGCTGGCTGAGGTCCGATGGTTCGGCTTTCGGGGCATGCGCTGGGGCCAGCTCTTGCCGGAGGTGTTACAGTTAGCCACATTGTTGGGGGCCCCTGATGTATTGGTGATCCACCTGGGGGGAAACGATCTTGGGGCGCTGCCTGCTTGGGGGCTTAGTGAGCTCATTAGAAGGGATTTGGCGCGCTTGCTAGTCCTTTTCCCACAGCTCTGCTTAGTCTGGTCAGGTATAGTATCTAGGAACTATTGGCGCCGCGCGAGGGATCAGGGGGCGATTGAGCGCTGCAGGGTTAAAATCAACAAGAGGGTGTCCAAATTTGTACTCGGGGTTGGGGGTGTCACAGTGCGACACCGGATATTTGAAAAGGAAGCGGCGATCTATTTTCGCCCAGATGGGGTTCATCTCACGGATGTGGGTTTAGATTTATTTAATCTGGCGCTGCAGGACGCGTTAGAGCAGGCCATGGCGTTGGTGGGGAGTCGCGCCAGCTGATTTAGGCTTAAATGCAGCAGGCGCTAGTGGCGGGTATGGTCCTTGCCAAACCAGTTGGAAAACGAGTACACTGGAAGAAGGAATGCTGGGTCTGGTCCCTCCCCTAACCTCGGAGAGTTGTGGTAATTGGGCGTGCCCCCCGTGCCAGTAAAAGGCGGCCAGGGGTTGGCATGGGGTATTGGAAGGCCAAGGTAAAAGGCCTGTTATCTTGGACGAGGGGGGAGGGCAGGTACCCTGGAAGGGGGTACTCTAGAGTTATTATGGGTCGGTTGGCAAGGACAAGTTCTCGAGTAAATTATTGGTTGATTTATTTATACTTGTTATTATAAATAAAGCTGTGGCCTGTTTTATACCACACTTATGTCTCTTGGTTTTAATTGGGGGGAAATCGGGAAAATGTAATTATGATTGCATTGGTTCGCACCACACAGTAACCACTACCTACACACAAGGCCCAGAGGAGGCGGGCTGAAAAGCTAGCCGGATAGGAGGCATGTGTGGGTGTGGTGAGTGTAGGTGTCACATGTGGGGGGTGTCACTTAGGATAGGGGTGGGGTGGGGTCATATAAAGGGCAGTCATTTTGTCCCTTTACCTCAGCCATCTTAGAATAAACGGCTGGTAACATCTTCCCTCCCGCCCACCCTTGATTGTTGATTGTTGTATATTGTATATCTCTAACTTTCTTTCTTGTCACAGCTGGCGGGTATGGTCCTTGCCAAACCAGTTGGAAAACGAGTACACTGGAAGAAGGAATGCTGGGTCTGGTCCCTCCCCTAACCTCGGAGAGTTGTGGTAATTGGGCGTGCCCCCCGTGCCAGAAAAAGGCGGCCAGGGGTTGGCATGGGGTATTGGAAGGCCAAGGTAAAAGGCCTGTTATCTTGGACGAGGGGGGAGGGCAGGTACCCTGGAAGGGGGTACTCTAGAGTTATTATGGTTGGCAAGGACAAGTTCTCGAGTAAATTATTGGTTGATTTATTTATGCTTGTTATTATAAATAAAGCTGTGGCCTGTTTTATACCACACTTATGTCTCTTGGTTTTAATTGGGGGGAAATCGGGAAAATGTAATTATGATTGCATTGGTTCGCACCACACAGTAACCACTACCTACACACATGTATCCAGGTTAGTGGTGTAACTTTAAGGGTGTGCATATTGCTGTGTACTGACCTCTGATTACCAAACCCTAACACAGACACTGACTCCTGTACGCCTTCTGCTGCATTAATACTGAATTCTCACTCATGGGCAAGACTAGTACATAGGTATCAAATGCCAATCTTTCAACACAGCTGACATCATGCATTAAATCTAGCCCATGCACGGTTATTTAACACTTTACGTTACTGCACTTCACAGGAGAAGTTGCTGATTTCATCAGCTGTCACTCAAATTACACAGTGGCGCCTGACGGGGAAAAAAAGGGACATCTTCCAGAGGAGAAACTAAAAGATGCTTTGTCTGCACCTCTGTCATGTATTTTTTAATGTTAATACTAAACGCTAAGTAACCCATTAACCTTCTTAAAAAAATAAACCCAAAAACTAAACAAACATAATATATTGGTATTATTCCCTAAAAAGTATTTTTCAAAAACTCTGTTTACTTATCCCTATACTGAATATATATTTGCGAGGTGTTAAAAATAAAATGTCAAAGTCCACAGCCCTTCATCCTAAAACTAGGTGCCTCACAGTCAATCATCGCTATAAGCTCTGTCCTCTCGAACTCTATATACTTTTATATAAACTTGTGTGAACTGGATTAAGATGTTATTTGCTAAATCTTTAATATTCATTTAAAAGAAAATTGAGCATCTCGGCTCTATATCGGCGCATTGCGCATGCGCTGTGATTTTCAATATTTTCTTCAATGGTGTCAATTTCTGAAAAGTGACATTTGCTCTTTAAATAAAACCCCATGTTTCAGATCATTAAAACAAAGCACTGAGGGTATCATCAGTGTTGGGGTACATAGCACCCTAAATATATAGAGGGAAAGCTAACAGCTCAGTACCCATGGTAGAAAAAGTGCATACTAAACCATGGCATACTAAATCAACACGCTACCTGCAAAGATGCTCCCGTTGTGCTGAACGCTCCTGGAGGAAGTCTCGCACCCAGTCAGACTTTTTTTATATTATAGATTTATATTGTGTTCATACAGCACAGCCCTTGCCCTTGCCAAGCAGTCCTACTTTTCCTCTCTCATTAGTTCATGCTCCCGCAATCCCAGGCGTCTCTTTGACACCTTTAATTCTCTTCTTTGCCCTGCTGTGGCCACCCCCCAAACTAACCTTACTGCTGATAACTTTGCATGTTACTCTACTGACAAGATTGAACAGCTAAGGAAAGAATTCTCCTCTCCTTGCCATTCTGTTTCTCAACCACACATAGATCACGCCTTTCCTACCCTTCAGACATTCTCCCCAGCTACTGACCAAGAGGTGGCTGCTCTTCTCTATTCCTCTCGCCCCACCACTTGCCCGCTCGATCCTGTCCCATCTCACCTTATTTGATCTCCCTCCACTTGTCTCGTGCCTTTCTTAACACACATCTTCAACTGCTCTCTCTCTTCTGGCATTGTCCTCTGCTGACCTTAAACATGCCACTGTAGTACCTATACTAAAAAAACCATCCCTCGACCCGTCCACCCCCTATATCGTCCCATATCCCTGCTCCCTTTTTCCTCAAAGCTTCTGAAAAGACTTGTCTTTACCCGTGTGTCTCATTTCCTCAATTCCAACTCTCTCCTTGATCCTCTTCAATCTGGCTTCCGCCCTCTCCACTCTACTGAGACTGCGTTTATCAAAGTTACTAACGACCTAATCGCAGCTAAATCCAAAGGCCACTACTCCATACTAATTCTTCTTACCTCTCTGCTTCCTTTGACACTGTTGATCATGCTCTCCTTCTTCAAACTCTTCAATCACTTGGTCTCTGTGACTCTGTCCTCTCTTGGTTTTTTTCTTATCTCTCCCAACGCTCATTCAGTGTCTCTTTTTCTAATGATACCTCCTCCCCTTGTCCTGTCTCTGTTGGGAGTCCCCCAAGGCTCTGTCCTTGGTCCCCTTCTATTTTCTCTTTATACTGCCTTTCTTGGCAAACTTATTACCTCTTTTGGATTCCACTACCACCTGTACGCTGACACCCAGTTATATCTCTCCTCCCCAGACCTCTCCTGTGCCGTCCTGCAACGTGTCACTGCTTGCCTTTCTTCCATCTCTGACTGGATGTCCTCCCGCTTTCTGAAACTCAATCTCTCAAAAACTGAGCTCCTTGTCTTTCCTCCTCCTAATACTGATCCTTCTCTTTTGCTCTCCCTTCAGGTTTGTGGTACCCACATAAGTCCATCCTTGTAAGCGCGCTGTCTTGGCGTCATACTTGATTCTGGCCTCACCTTTGAGCCTCACATCCAGCATGTTGCCAAATCCTGTAGATTCCATCTTAAAAACATAGACTGCATCCACCCCTTTCTTGCACCAGAGACTACCAAGGAGCTTGTCTATGCTCTAGTAATTTCCCGCATGGATTATTGTAACCCTTTCCTGATTGGTCTTCCCAAAAGCCTTACTGCACCGCTACAGTCCGTAATGAACGCTGCTGCCAGACTGATTTTCCTCTCTAGTCACACCTCATCCCTCTGCCAGTCCTTACACTGGCTTTCTGTATGCTATAGGAGTCAATTCAAAGTAGTAATTCACACCTATAAAGCACTGAACAACTCTAGCCCCTCTTATATCTCCTCACAGATCCATAGGTATGTCCCTTCTCTGTCTCTCTGCTCTGCCCGTGACCACCTCCTGTCCGTTGTCCGCACCCGTACGGCCAACTCACGCTTGCAGGACTTCTCGGGGTGGCTCCCTTCCTATGGAATAGCCTGCCTACCGCCATCAGACTCTCCCCTAGTCTTGCATCTTTTAAGAGGTGCCTTAAAACCCATCTCTTTAGGAAAGCCTATGGCCTCCCAGAGTAACCTCTACCTCACATACCTGTCTCTTTCTCTCTCCTAACGGGTAGCCCACCTTATTTGACTGCAAATTCCTGTCCTAATGTGTTTTACACCCCACCTCCTATAGAATGTAAGCTCGATTAAGCGGGGTCCTCTTCAACCTATTGTTCCCGTAAGTTTATTTGTAATTGTCCTATTTATAGTTAATCCCCCTCTCATAATATTGTAAAGCACTACGGAATCTGTTGGCGCTATATAAATGGCAATAATAATAATAAATAATAATAATAATAATAATAAGTAAATGTTATTATGAAACACTGTGTCCTATATAAGGCTAATCCAGTCTCTAGTTTAAAGTTATATCAGATGAATCCTATGTGACCATTATCTGCATCCTAGATCCATATCCAAATGCCATCATGAAAATAAATGACCTTTAATTATCGCTTTGACAAGATATGCAGCTTTTCATTAGTAACAATCTGACAGAGACAATATATTCAATCTTGACATTGGAGTCTTGCTATATCGAATAGCTACCCAGCAAAAATCTTCTGTAAGGAATTGTGTTCCCTATGGGTGTTCAATATGAAAGCTCCTTACAGACAGCTATAAAAAGATAATTTAATCTAACTTGCACGGCTCTAGACTAAGACAGTTTCTGCCTGCGATTGACATATACCTAACCTGATTTCTGCTGTATGAGGGATGATAGTGTACATTTTCTAAGGAAATGTCTACTGCAGGGGAAAATTCTTCAGTAGGTCATTCTCTTTCTAAAGCAATTTATACACATCAAAATTCTGTAATTTGGGGACTAACGTGAACGCGGCATGCTTCTTTTGCCTGAAAATTTGTTGCATTGACTTTTTGTCTCATATCCAAGACAGCAACAGATTTGTCAGGTTTATAAAGAGAACTGATGAAGATTCAGAAGGGATCTCCCTCTTGCACTGTCAATCAGCAAAGAAAGATACTGCATTTTAAGAGAATAACCTAATCATTGAAAATATCTGCCTGGGGCCTTTTTCAGTAATTTTGATTTGTCAGTGAAATTCCAACCCAGTCATAAGATATATTGAGAGAAACATAGTACCTTATCTCTGTATTTTTCTCCACTTAACACTGGGTAGCTCTACCACCGTCGAGCCTTGTTATTTCAATCCAGCCATCACTAGTGACAGCTGCAGGGAAAGTAGCTCCTTCTATTTAAGATCCTGTGTTCTTGCGGGATCCTCCATAGATTTCAATACTGTATTCTTGCGCATGGGTGAGAGTATAGCAGTGACGTCAGCTCCTGTCAGCTGAAGCACCAAGAGCAGATAAGGAGCGGACGGATGACAATGGCGTTGCCTGCGAGGGACAGGTTCAGGCAAGTAAAACTCAACATTGCCTAGCTTCCCCACTGGCTACCGGATCCCTAGCGGTAATGTCACTGTTGAGGGTCTTTGCGAATTGTGCAATGACTCCAGATGGTAACAAATCCACTTTAATGACCAAAACTGTTAAGTGACCTCATATCTCCCAATTTCGGCATCTGGAATCAGGACGCCAAAGTGAAACAGGTAAAGGGCGTAGTTTGGCGTAGTTTAGATTCTGAGCAATTTTGCACTATATTTGAATCCTTCCTCTTTTTTTGGGGGGGTTATACCAACATCTCTCCATTGAGAAAGGGTGAGTGTTGTACTCACTTGCTAACATTTAGTGCTCCATGGCAGTTTTGTGTGTTTTTGTTTTTCCCCATTCACTACAAATTTTGGTCTACAGCTTGGCGTCAATGCCTGTCTATCTTTTAAGGCCATCCCACTAAGAGGAGACACTACAGGAAACACTGTATCAGTACTCTGTGCAGGGTCCTAGTACCCTAAACATAGTGCCAGCATGTTTGATGAAGTGCTTGTGCTATGCTTGTTGGGGACAGTTCCCTGCTGCTCCCAAAAGCAGGACATCAGGGACAAAGTTGGGACAGAACCCAAAAATCGGGACTGTTTCTCAGAAATCGGGACAGTTGTGGTGCATGAGACCAGTGAGCAGCAGAAGAAATGACTTGGATAATTAATAGCTTCTCGACTGTTCTAGCGATTGCGAACTTTTGAAGATAATTGTAGATCAGGCACTAGTTATAGTAAGTTTCTCCAAATAGTTGGACGTTCTTGTAAAATAAAATTTAGAAGTCCTCATACTGGCATTCAATGGTAACCAACTATTCATGCCTTGGAGCCATTTATGAAGATACACAACATAATGGATTACCCAACTAACATCATGTATCACTGCTAATATATACCTCCCACGTGTCCCTATCTAGGAGGGACAGTCCCTATCTATGGCTCATAGGATTGGATAAGTTCACCAACCTTAGTAATTTCAACAAGTGAGATGCGGCGGCATTGTGGAGACCGGTGCAACAGGGCATGAAAGGTAAGAAAACTTTATTTTATTGTAAATGGGGTTAGTAGGATTAGTAAGACACTATAGCAGTGGTTCCCAACCCAGTCCTGAAGTATCCCCTAACAGTCCAAGATTTAAAGATTGCCCAGTTGTGTCTCTAAGGTATTTTTAGAAAAAAAAACACAAAAAAAAAAACCACTTTAGACACAACAGGCTAATCCTTAAATCCTGGACTGGTAGGGGGTACTTCCCAACCCTTGCACTATATAGCATTAGGAATACATGTATGTTTTCCTAAAGGAATAATGTGTGCATATATATCTAATATATATATATATGTATTTACACACACACACACATATATATATATATATATATATATATATATATTTATTACATAAATTAAAAGTAACAATAATATATATATATATAAAATAAATAAATAAAAAATAACAATAATATATATATTATTTTTTACCATATTGTTATATATATAAAAGACAAAAAAATAATAAATGTAAAAGTAACACATATATATATATATTATATTTTACCATATTTTTATATACATAAAAGACAAAAAATAATAAATTTAAAGTAAGAATAATATATAAAAAAGAGAGCAAGGAACACAACGTTCCAAGTCCCTGTATAGCCGCCGCACCCACCACCTCAAAACCTCCCCAAAAGGGGGGCAGTGGCTGCAGGGGTCACGCAGAGACCAACGTACCAGTATGAGACTCCAGCTGTCTCAGAGGGGCTTAACCCCAAATATAAACACAAAAACAAAGAAATATGCAGACCGTCTCAATTATATGAATGAAACTTACTGCATTGACTGGAAAAAATATATCTATGTATAGCGCGATGTTCCACCTTCGTCATCTTTCTGCACCGAAACGTACGTTGGGCGTTTTTTCTGCACTGGGCACTGGTGTTTGGAGCACCATGATCACCATCTAATTTAACTTTATTTTATATCGTTTTCTTCTTTTCTTTCCTATGCCTATCTAGCTAGCTTTACAGGGAGAGAGGCTTTATTAATGCTAATTATCAGTCTGTTTTTGACTGATTTTTTTACTTCTATTTTCAGTCCTTATCTCTCTCTGTTTTTCTTAATATGTTTCTAGTGTGACCAGGATACTTCCTAGGATGCATGGATTATAGAGATTTAGCTACTGTATACTCCTATCCCTATAGCAGATCACAATAAAGCTTAATTATAAGGGGGAGTGAGGTTATCTTTTTTACTACCTCTTGATCTATACTACCCTGGGCTGGCATAGATTGTAGGTTCACTTGTATATACTTTGTTTAATTAGGGTCTCTGACCATATTATTTCTAATAGCCAGGTTCTATATTTGGAACATCGCGCTATACATAGATATATTTTTTCCAGTCAATGCAGTAAGTTTCATTCATTTAATTGAGACGGTCTGCATATTTCTTTGTTTTTAAGAATAATATATATATATATATATATATATATATATATATATATATAAAATAAATAAAAAAATAACTAATAAATATATATATTATTTTTTACCATATTTTTATATGTATAAAAGACAAAAAAATTAACAAATTTAAAATAACAATAATAAAATATATATATTATTTTGTACCATATTTAGTTTTCTGTTTTTTTTTTTTTTAGCTATAGTCTGGGTACCACTGCCCTCTGAGAAGCATTGAGGTTTCTTTTCACAGCTAATAAAGCACAGACCTGTCCCAGTCACTCACACAGTCATGGCACTGAGACTATTTGTCATCACTACACACACACACTGACTCACCTGCACAGGTGAAGCCTCTGACGTCACTTTAGGGCGGTCCCTGTGGGAAGAAGAAAAAAAAAAAAAGCACTTTGGAAAAAAAAAAACCACAACATCCTATTGGATGAAGCAGTACATTATTGACGCTTCAACTAGCCAATAAGCTATCCCCTTCTCAACTTGTAGCCAATCCGCGGCGAGAATCTGCACAGCGCAAAACTACCCTCGGGACGAGCCGCGCTCCCAGCCAATCGGAGCGCGTTTCATTTTCATGGGGCTGAGGCGAGCGCCGAGTGGTTCGTTTGATCGACGGACGCCTCAGCCAATAAGAAGGCGGATACGCCTTGCTGGAGGGCGTTGTCGGTGCAAAGGCGGCTGCTGATTGGCTGGGCTGGGTGTTGTCGCTGACAGCTTGCTGGCTGCTCGGGCTAGTTGTCGGAGTGGCGAGGTCTGGGCGAGTTCGGAGACGGAGATTACGGAAACTGTAGCCTTCCAGCGCCTCACACCGCGGGGTAAGGGACCTCCAGACACCCCGCTCCCTCTGTCCGTGTCCTCCCCCCAGCTGTGGGTTATATCCCATGATGCACTGCTCCCTCCCTTCCTGGCTGGCTGAGCGTTACAGAGTGATGGTTCGCAGCAGCTGGGCTATCCCAGGGCCAGCAGGTGTCCCTAGCCCTGTACGGGGGTCCTTAGACAGTGCATGAAAAGTACTGCCCTGTATAATATAGCGTAGGACACCCAGCTGCTGAAAAGAACTACATCTCCCATGATGCTCTCACTGTACTAATGCTAGCAAAGCATCATGGGAGATGTAGTTCTTAGAGCAGTTATAGGGGGTAGATCCCTTAATTAATCAAGGTTAAAGCTTGGCCAGCACTGATTGGCTGGCTTGTCTCCCCCCAGCACATGCTGCATGTTGTAGGGCAGCTCTCTTCATGTGCTGCCCAACAGTATAAAGACAATGTGTGGCTGGCAAGCCAAGTCATAGGTTAGCCAGCCCTGCTCCCTATTCAGCATGCAGAGGGGGAGGTGGGGGGTGATGACCTTTGTGTTCACTGTTTGACTGCAGTTCATATATCCCAGGATTTGGGATTAGGAAAACCTTATGTTGTGGACTGCATCTCCCATAATGCTCTTACAGCCATTATGCTGGCAAAGCATCATGGGACCTGTAGTCCAAAACAGTTGGAGTGCCAAAGGTTGCCTATCCTTGCTAGGTTGTCTGTAGATTTTATTTTATCATACACACGCACAGTAGATAATTTTTGTAACCCCTTGTAAGATCTTTTGTCTGGATTGGTAATAATACTGATGACTATGAGTACGCTGATAGTCATAGATTTAGTTTTTTGTTTCGTGCAAAGCCTAATTAATGGTGTGTGGGCATAAAATAAGGATGTAGAATAAGTCATGTTTCAATACATTCTTCATTATTTTATTATAAGGTACCATCGTGCACATTGCAAATCTACCTTCTTGGAAATGCTGCTGTTCTTTAAATATGTAAAGTTTAATATTTTAATATAAGTCTGTTTAGACCTGTGTTACTGTAAAATTCATTCTTCAGTACAATGTTTTATTCCTGTACCTAATTCACGCTTGTTTGTTTTGCGTAAAACCATCTGTGGTTTTGGCCAGAAATCAGTCCTATAGGTCTACGCATGTGTATTACAATTTATTAAACTGGCAAAAACACTTCCTTTATGCCATGTAGTAAATAATGCTAAATTACATTGCTTGTAGCGGGTTGGTCACTTTTAAATTCCTCTTAAACTTTAACTTTTAAAATGTCTAGTTTAATGGTGGGAGCCAACCTACCATTATAAAATTACGTAATCCCCCGCCCAGCAGGTCATTGCTTGAGGTTTCATATTGTGATTGTTTATTTTAATAGCCCCAACACAATTTGCAGTAATGGATACATTGCGTAAAAGGTGTAAATAAATTAAAGTGATAGACAGAAACAGAATTTGGTGTCCTGTTTAGATTAGGGTGTGACCTTATTGTCTATTCACTTGTGCATTAACACTGTATTCGTAACAATGGGTGTAGTAGACACCTATAGTTTCAACAGTGGCTTGAAAATGAAAAGATACTTTGCTAATTGAATATGGCCATTCCTTGCAGTTAATTTGGGAACTTTGCCATTTAATTGTGTGACATAATCTGTCACTAAGTGGATATGGAATCTTAGTAAGAACATTCTAATAAACCAGTGTAAATAGTAAGTTATGTCAGCACAGCTTCCCATTTGCTTTCAGTGTTGGCGAAACCAAGTGCATTGCCTCTTGCTGTAGTGAACTTTATACCTTCCATCATGCTACTTTCAGCCACAGTGCAGTTAATGGGAATATTCTCTAAAGTTAAAAGCTTTGATTTGCTGATTGAGCAGGACAATAGCTGCCCGTGTGGGTAAATTCTCCTTTTGTCATCTGGAAGCACATGACTTTCTATGGCTGCATGCCTTTGTGTTTTGCCTGCCAATTGAATTTGTGTGGCTTTTTTTTTTAGGAATCTGGCTGTAGAAAGGGTTAAGGTTGGGGGAGGGAGGGGTGGTTTTCTTGCCATTGGGTGCAGAAAGCCCCACCCAAATCCCTTTTAGGACAAGGGCACTTTATAATAGGTTATTGTCTCCAATCATATTGTCACTGTGTAATGTTAACTCTACAGGAACCAGAGTGGCTGGCAAATTGTAGCCAAAGAACAGGTGCAATAAATGGTGTTTTTTATTTGCGTGACTGTTTAGTCAAAGTCCATCAAATGCATGAGTCAAGCCTAGACATTTAATAAAACGGCTGGAATGTTTGCAGCTGACAAAAGCTTCTATAGTGGGTGGGGAGGGTCGCTCAACCTGCTCTGTCATTGATCAATTGCTTAGAATGAACAAATTCTTCCTTGAGTCACTTTAACACCATGAATTGGCAAGCATCAGATTCCCATGGACTATCTCTGCTCCCAGTTTTAACTGAAATAGACCAAACTTACAACTTTGTCCTCTGACCTGTCAAACCTGGATTACCAAACTGCAGGTTCCATATCTTTCCAGTAATAATTTAAAAATGGCAAAGAATTGTAGGAATTATTTTAATTTTTGTTTGTTTGTTTTTTTTTTTTTTTTTTTTCACTGGTTTGAGAATTCCCTTTGGTCAATTTGCTAGATCAAAAAATACAAATGTAAAGTTTATTTTAGACGTGTTGTAATCAAGTTAGATAGACACAGTAAGCCGTCTGCTTTCCAGTTTGAAACAAAACATCTAGTGCTCAGGTCAGCCCCACCTAAACATTCCTCCCTCCAGCTCCCTTGCACACCATCTTGTATTTCCGCAAACAGTAGTTCACTTGCAGGTTTTGGGCACCAGTATTTTCAAGAAGCGCAAACCCATGTTTTGCATTGTTGGCATCTGCAAAAAATCATGTATTTTAATTGGGAAATATTGGCTAAAATATGCAGAGTGTAAACGGTTTCTACACTAAACGCACAATCAAAGTTAATGTGTTGTTGGCAATTATTGGAAACTGTAATCGCCCAACTCCTAGACAAATGCAACTATATAAGCATTACACCTGGCATACTACATCTAGAACTCCTTCACTAAACCTACGTTTGTGGAGTATTTGGCAAGGCAGTTGCAGATGTTACATCAAACGTGCCAAGCTAGGGGGGAAAAGCATTTCTGTGGATGTATCCCCCCCCCCCCTTTTTTTTTTAAATATCTGTAACGAAGCTATAAATCTGCACTTTAGTGAATAAACCCCTGTGTTTTCTCAAAGGGGCTTCTGATAAGTTTAATAAGCCTTGGCTCTTTGGGGGTTAATAAGTGTTTTTTTTTTTTTTCCATATCACATCCATGTGAGGAAAGGGCTGGGTTACTCCCATGTTTATTCATGGGAAAGCTTCCGACTACAAAGGGTAATCAGACAAGGGCAGGGCGCGGGGTGAGGCAGAGACGCTAACAGCCAGGTTATAGCCTCCCTGTAGGAAGCGAAATATAGCTGGGCGTTGCTGGCTTGGGAGGCTTGGCCTGAGAAAGAGTATTGTAATCTCACAGGAGGCATTACCTGGAAGGCTCAAGCTGAGCAAACATTTTGACAAGAGTTTCTGTTGACACATGGGTTTTTACTTGCGCCCTCTCACTGTCTTGCCTGCTGCCTCCCTGGGGCTATGGCATCTTTCCCCTTTAGCACTCACTGTGTTGGCTCAACTTGCATGTCTGTCATCTTTTTGATTTGTTTTGCTCTCTCGTACCCAAAATCTGACTCTGTATAAAGTCTTACTCCAAAATTACTGTGTCAAATTTTAAACTTGGTAAAGTTCAGCCAGAATAGCAGTGTTTGCAAAATCTCCTTCCATTAAAGGACCACTATAGTGCCAGGAAAACATACTTTTTCCTGGCACTATAGTGCCTTGAGGGTGCTCCCACTCTCAGGGTCCCCTCCCGCCGGGCTGGATGGAGAGGGAGGGGTTAAACTTACCTCTTTCTCCAGCACCGGGCGGGGGACTCTCCTCCTCCTCGGCTGCATGCGCGGCAAGAGCCGCATGCGCGCATTCAGCCAGTCTCATAGGAAAGCATTCACTGATTGTGAAAATCAGTGAGAAGCACGTAAGCGCCTCTAGCGGCTGTCAGACAACCACTAGAGGCTGGCTTAACCCATTTATAAACATAGCGATTTCTCTGAAACTATGTTTATAGAAAAAAGGGTTAAACCTGGCACCCAGACCACTTCATTAAGCTGAAGTGGTCTGGGTGCCTATAGTGGTCCTTTAAGTTCAAAACTTGATTTGAAAACTTGTTTTTCTAATTACTGCTTTTTGTAAGTAACCCAAAAATATAAAATTGACTAATGTATTTTTATTGTTGTTGTGTTTCTCCCCCCCCTCCCTTAAGAACTGAGAAGCATTAGAGCTTTAGGCTAGTCTGGGCCCTATTTAATATTTTTAAGTCTCAAAAGTTCCACTAGCCATCGTCAAGTGAAAACGCTGTCCAGGCTAGTAGAAATGAATATAAGTATGTAATAGACTCTTCAGGGTGAGTAACCTTTAAGGTCTGTCTAGTAGTGTACAACCGATCATTTTGAGCCCAATATATAATAGACAATATCCCTTTGCCTGTGGTCTAGGCTTTTGAGGTATTTCGAAGATAACAAACTGTCGGTAAACAATATGTAAATGTAGGATATCAAATTACTTGGCATTTGACTTTTTTGAAATGCAACCCCCCTCCCTTTGCTGGCTTCTGTTATTGTAGGTTTTACTGCCACCCGACAAAACAAAATGCATCCAATGTTATTGCAAGGGATTAATGGTTTTTATAAACAGGATCACCGCATTAACCATGATCTTGTTTGCTTAGCATTTAAGAAGCATTATCTAGAGTAGAGCTGGTATCATAGCTCTGGGCTACTCGAGCCAAATCTCTGGTCATATGTAAGCTCTAAATGGTGGTATCCTACAGCAGACTTTTTTCTAGGTTTTGGTAGATTAATGTTTTGTATGATTGCTTCAAGAATGTTCAATGGCATCATCCCTTTATGTCCATTGGCTGCAAAAGACTTTAACCCCCCACCCCCCCCCCAAAAAAAACCACACAATTCCGTATTCTGATGTAGAATGTTGACATGCACGTAGTCCTTTAATGTGTGGGCATAAATTTGTAGACCCCAAAAAATGGTCTCATTTCAAACATGACTGGTCCACATGGAAGTTTGCAAGAAGAACTCTCCACTCCTCGCCTGTGACATCTGGTTTATTCTGTCCTTATCACACTTATCTGTGTCCAGGGATTGTCCAATAATTCCCCCTTTTTTTTTTTTTGGTTGATAAAGCTGTGAGGCAGTTGTCCAGAGTCGTATTGTCGTTACACAATATTCCTGTTCTCTGTATATATCCAGCCTCCATGGTTTTGGCTGGAGCGGTTTCCCTGGGCAGTTGCTGTACTTTTGTACTGGCTATTTTTGGCACCACATCCTGCTCTCTGAAATCTGTTTTGTTTTGACATTCAAACAAATGGGAATTCTTTCCTGGCAGGTTTTGTTGCATTTGAAACTGTAAAAGGGACACTATATTCACCAAAACAACTTTAGCTTAATGAAGTAGTGGTTTTTTTTTATAAATAATAAAGCTCATGCCTCTAAAGTTTCACTACCATTCAGGAGTAAAATCTATTTTTGTTTTGGTTTACGCAGCCCTAGCCACACTTCCTGACACAGCCTGCATGAAATAAAAATGGTTTCTTTTTTTTTAGATGTATCTTACTTTAAAAAACCAAAAAAAAAAACGGCCGGCGCCTTGCCACGGGTTACCATGGCAACGTTACACGCGGCACACAAACCGTGAGATTTGCACTAGGGAGCTGCTGGAAAGGGAAGTAAGAGCTTGCTGTGGGCCCCACACTGCTCAGTACAAGCCTCTGGACCACTTGGGAATGCCATAGCCCCCCTCCCTGGCCAGGTACCAAGCGGGGAGGGAGGGACAAAAAAATATACAGAATATTGGCAAGTTATCAAACTGACAGTTCACAGATTATCCGTATCTGCTCTAAAAAATCAATATTGGACGATCCCTAGTGAACCCCCCCTCCCCCCGGCTGTTGTGGTGCACTACGGTTGCATGGATGTTCAGCACTGTATTAAAACTGCCAAGTGAGAATAGTTAAGGTTACACAGGGTAGTGCACACCGGCCTGAAGGGGCTGTAAAGAGATGCCACATGGTTTGTGTAACAGGTTCGGGTTCCCAAGCCTGGGGCCTATATCTTGTAGTGGTGGTGTACTCCGTAAGGGCCACAATTAACTCAATATATACCACTATAGTCAAGCAGCGGGCCTGCTGTGATAAAACCTTCTCTGTGGTGACAGTAGGGTGGAAAATATTTAAACCAGGTGATCGTCATGAAGTCAACTATTACGCCAGGTAACTCTCTAAAGTGGGTCAAGTCTGCGCTCTAGGGGCATTAAACTGGGTCTAAACTATTTGAGTAAAGGAGCACAACAGTATGTATTGCCCAAAGTCTCCGCTCAGGTGTGGAACGCTGCATAGGTGTCTGGAGTTGAGCCTTGTGGGAGAAATGAGACTTTCTTGTCGGAATCCCAAGTGCGGGTTGAAAAGTAGGATTGTGTGTGTTGTCCTGGGGTATGCCCAGAGTCCATAGTAGGGCTGCTGCTTCTTGCATCTTGTGACTCAGTCCCATGTTGGACGACAGGTGTTTAGGAGAGCTGCCAGCAGTAGCCAATGTTGTGTCGTTGAAGCAGGGAGGTGAGTGGTCGGAACGACCTGGGCCATGCTAGAGTACCACTTGACAGGTTGGCAAAGAATGTCAGCGCCATTGGTCTCAAATTGGAGAGGTGCTTTACCCAGTAGAGCAGTGAGGACCGCTGCTTTGTCCTTTCCGTTTCGGAAGGTTACCATAATGTCCCTTGTGACCGTGGGTGGTGCCCTGGCAGGCTTGGGAGACCTGAAAGAGGTCATCAGGGTTAATAGCTGTGGCCTGCTTGGGCGGCTCATTATGTATGGTAGCTCTGCCTCTAGGACCCCTCTAACATTTAGGTTGTTTCTTCGCCTGGACTTCTCTTGAGCCGCGAAGCGGTGTTCATGCTTCTGATGCTGCTGTTGCATGTCATGCACGGTCTGTTGGAGCGAGGCAATGGTGTGCTTGTTGGCTTGGGAGGATCCTTCCAGAGTGCTAAGTAGCCGTCTGCGTTGGAGCAGGGAGGAAATTCTCCTTCAGCATCTCATGAGAATTCATTGGAGAAATCCAAACAGATGCCATATTGGGCCAGCTAGCGCCACGTGCTTGCCTCTACATGTCGTTGATCGTCAGCCCCAGGGTGGGCTTTCTGGTACCCCTTTTTTAGTTTTGCATCCCATATGGCCTGGGGGTGTAATGGTATAAGTTAATTGTTGATTTCACCGTTTGGAGATGGGAGCTACAGGCTCATGCGACCGCTCGCTTCTGTGGTCAGGCTCCGCTCCTCCCTGATTTTTAAAGTGTGCCTGTTCAACCCAATTAACAGTAATGGTGACAAGCTTTCTCACTGATATTTATGGACTAGTTTTACCACAATACTCCCTTTTAGCTGAGTTTTAAGGGAGGTTTTTCATGTATAGCGACTGCAGATTACAATACTTGCCCATGTCATGGCTGATACATTTGTGTAAATTGTAGAGATTTTTATGTATTTCTACATTATCTATTAAAGCCACGTTTGTTAGATTATAGACCTAAATGCTTTTTCTTTGCTCATTCACTCCTTTTCCTGAGCAAATGGTTTATTTGTGCTGCTGTGGAATTTTGTGATGCTATTCTGTCAGATTTCACAGCCCACTCATTTCGCATTGCTATGTGACAGACTGACATTTATAGAAGAGGAAGTAAAATGTATAACCGCTTGCAAAAAGCTGCAGATCTCTTGTCTGCATCCTTTCCAAGCCCCCCAATTCTTCCCGAGGACAGACTTCCTGCGACTTTAGAGTCAGACTTCCCCACGCAGCTAACAAGGTCTTTGTAAGGCAGATGCTCTGAGCAACTAGACCTTTTTAGTTTTGTTCCAATGAGCGAACCAAACAAAGAAGTAACAGGACTTTTTGTCTGACAGCCAGGGGGTGTTACAAGGTGAATGTAAGTGCCAACTTCTATTGAATTTTGCACTTCTTGTGAAATTAAACCATGACTATTCAGGCCCCTAAAGCACTTCATCATGCTGACGAGCTTTGGGTGGAGTGCTGCTGTAATTAAACTGTGGTAGTGATTTTCCTACAGGAAAAATACTATTAAAGTGGCTCCATCAATGTTGGTTCGTATAGTTTTTATGCCATCATTGGTTATGGTGTAAGGTTTTGTATTTTCTTTATATTTTTGTGGGTGTGTTTTCAAATCCATGCATACACTTTCAGAATTGCATTTGTCAAAGTAACTGGATGCAAACTGGGAGAAAACATGTGCATACTCTAGATGCATGCGCGCAAATGATTGGGCCTGAGACGGCAAGCATAGCACATGTGATTTGACGATAGACTGCTAAGAACTGAGTGGTACGAACGTGGAGCTTGTCTTAATTTCTGCTCCTGTTTTGTTGCTTGATTGGGGGGGGGGGGTGGAGAGAGTCTGTTTCCTTGTGTAATTTTTTAAAATTTTCTTTATAAATACGTTTCAGACACTGGGAGTAAAAAATGCAGAATAAAAGAGCATGTGGTGAGAAAATGCGTGTTTGTTTTGTTTTTTGTTTTTTTTTTGTTTTTTTAAAACAAGTGGTACTTTACAAAACAAACATAATAAACCATCTGTGAGACACTATCTAATTTTAATATACTCCTGTATAATTTTGTAAAACTTCAATTTTTATTTTTTAAGCTGTAAGGCCTCTTAAAAATATGCATTGCGTATATATGTTGAGGTAAATCGTACTGTTGCTTTAATTTGACCCATCCTTCTTATCAAAGGAAGTGTTAACCATCTGTAATTTTATTTTTAAGGTGCTCTCAATCTGTTTTCTTCATATGGATTTATTTTATTGCAAACCATTGATTACACCAGCGTAATAAAGGCCTTATGCCATAGAGTTCCATTCTGTTGAGTAACGCTGTGTCCCATCTGCTTGCCATAATTGTTTGACTTGCAGTGTGTGAGCGCTGTGTTCTTTTTAACCTACTCTGAGGATGTTTGCTGTTTTGAAATCCTACAACTTCCATCTGTGTTAACTATAGTGTAAAATGCTTTGCTCTGCATGTAACAGTCAATGAACGAGCACGTGTACTTGGATAAATATTGAGTAATAACATTGTCCAACTTACTGAGAAATGGCAAGATGTAAGAGCCTGCAAAGCCATATTATTATAAAAGGCCAAATTAATAAGGGTTGGTTTTGATGTGACCTAGAGGAGTAAACACTCAGTATATGTATTGTTTAAATTGAAGCCTTTTAGACCGGTATCCCACTGCCTGCTTCTGGTAATCTGTCAGCCTAATTTATATTCCTAGATAAACAATTTTTTGGTCAAGCACTTTGCATGGCTCTGTAGTAAACCGTTCCTTTTTAAGACTGGCAAATTTATGACTTCTCCAAAGAACTTGGTACCAGTAGAAAACTGACACTAAGAACCATGGATAAATGATGACATTGTGAATTTCAATGACTTGTCCTTCACTTGACGACAGAATTGGTCACATGTCCCATTTTAGATCTTGTAAACTTTAATTTCATTTGCCAAAGCTGGTGGCAGCCTTGTTTGCCAGAGGCTAATGCTATTGCATTGTTGCGCATGCACAAGAATACTCAATAGACTAGTTGATACGACTGTGGAAGGCAAGTGAAATCAGAGGACTTTAACAGTGAATCCATAAAGTCTCTCTTACCACTGTAGAAACGTAAAAGTTCTGTTTAATGCTATTCACAAGAGCATAGGACAGTGGGATACTTGATCAGTGTAGGATGGCTGAATGATTCAGTCCTGTTCCCTTTTTTTTTTTTAGTTTAAGTCCAGACCTAAATTTGGGCCCACTTTGGGTAGCGCATGCACAGCATCTATTGGACCTAAACAACTAATTGGGTGTCTGAGGCAATGCTTTGTACATAACCTATGTGCCTGTTATGGTTAAGAACCTTTTTATTTTAACAAACAAAAAATCCACAAGCCTTTCTCCACTAAAATACTTGTGTGTATCAGATCCCCTAGGCAGTGAAGGTGTTTAAAAACTGTTTGGTTTTTACATTTTTTTTATTTATTTATCTTTTGTGTTTTATTAAGCTGTATGTGTGAAACTACACTTCCAGGCAAATACATCTTCACACCTCCTTTGCCTACTACACTTTGCTTTTTCTTTACTTGTTACGAGTCACCCATCATCCCATTACTGCCCCCAGAACTTTATTACAGCCATTTACAAGCAGAGTTCAAACACCTGTGAAACAACTGCTTTTTTTTTTAATTTTTTTTTTTTTAGGGGCTTTTAACTCTGAACTTTTTTTTGCTTTGCAAGAAAAAACAAACTTTAAATCCCTGTATATAAACTTGTTTAACTTTCTATTTGCATGTTGGATCCAAGAAGTCTTTTTTTAAATACACCCTTTTATAAGTTTGCCCCATTGTTATAAGGCACTTACTCTAGTGTGTGTGTTTTACCACTTTGTCAAGGAAATGGACAAATCCATTCTCAGTCTTATCTGTCAATAGAGGCACGAAGCATGCCATGTTAATAGGTTTTCTGCCCACGCTAATTCCATACAAAAGATGTATTGTTTAGTGTGTAACGTTTATTCAGCACTAAAGTACAACTTGAAGATTGAATTCCCTGCAGTAGTGACTGTCCAATAGCGTTTACGTCGCTGTAGTGCTTATGGTCATGTCCTATTGTGTTTTATATCCCACCTCCCATAGACTGTAAGCTACTCTTCAACCTATCTTTCCTATAAGTTTACTTGTCCTATTTATAGTTCAATCCCTCCCCCACTTTATAATATTGTAAAGCGCTATGGAATCTGTTGGCGCTATATAATTGACGATAATGGTGCATGGAATGCTGCTTCAGGAGATATGCCTACTGCAAAGAGCTACTTTTTGTCATGTGACAGCTGTCAGGAGATTTTTGCAGTAGATGCCTGTGGCAAAGTTTTGGGCATGTGTGAAAAAGATTTGTGAAAGATACATTCTCTATAGCCCCTCAGTTTGCACTGACACATTGGTGTTGTGTACAGGTGACGTGATTCCTGAAGAGAGGAAACAAAGTGAGGGAATGTATTGATCTTATTTGCTAAGGTGTTCCAAAAATTAAGAGCCCCTAGAAAACTTGTTTTGTTTTTGTTTTTTGTTGGGGGGGAGGGAGTTTCTATCTAGCTACCACCATATATCCTACTTAAATTTTTCTTAAATCCTGTGAGTGAATTGCTGATCTGTAAACACTTTCACACTCAGAAAATAACTTTTTTGTTTTTAAAGCCTTTTCTTTGAGTTTCTTGTAACCTAGAAAGGGGGCATGGGTGCTCAGAAAGCAGAATTCTCGCCCCTGTGTCAACCTGTTTTCTCTGAATACATTCACATTCCTTGCATTCTGCCGATGGGGGTTGGTTCTGTTTTCTCCCTGACTGTCAATAACCAAATTCTTCCGTGCTTCATCAAATGCCGCTTTAGGCAAGGCAGCTTGGGGTGCGGGGAAACGCTATATAAATTTGTGAACTGCGTGTAAAATTAGGTATAATCCACTGATTATTCCAACTGCTCAAGTAATGTCCAAAAGCATTGTATGAATAAACAGATTTATACGATTTATAGAAAAATGCATTCTTTATTTCTTTTTTTTTTTTTTTTTTTTTAAGCCCTCTGGGTTGGGGGCCCTCTGGTTTTAGCACTCACTGACTTATTAATGCACACATTTAACTATATTGGCACTTGGCTGTAAACCAACCTAAATACTTGACACTGTAGAAAGTTGCCCCCATTCATATTTGAAAGACACATATCCTTCAGGTGTCTACAATTGTAATACATTATATAGGTCAGGGATGCCTTAAAGGACCACTCTAGGCACCCAGACCACTTCAGCTTAATGAAGTGGTCTGGGTGCCAGAAGTAAATGCTTTCCTATGCGACGGGCTGAATGCGCGCGCAGCTCTTGCCGCGCGTGCGCATTCAGCCGGCAGGGAGGATCGGAGGCGGAGAGGAGGAGGAGAGCTCTCCGCCCAGCGCTGGAAAAAGGTAAGTTATTACCCCTTTCCCCCTTCCAGAACCGGGCGGGAGGGGGTCCCTGAGGGTGGGGGCACCCTCAGGGCACTATAGTGCCAGGAAAACGAGTGTTTTCCTGGCACTATAGTGGTCCTTTAAAGGTAGATCCTGACATATTGAATAACTTTCACTCCCATGATGCTTTGCCAGCCTTTAAATTGGCTAAGCAGCATGGAAGGTGTAATATAGAAATATATATCTCCTACATTTGAAATTCCTGCACTTGCTGTGTATGCCCAGGATTTATATCGTCTGCAGTGAGCTCTGTCCATACCAGGACATGGCTTTTCCAATCTGGGTGCAATTTTTCCAATAAGACCTGGACATGAGCCCTAAGAGTTTAGAACCTGTAGTTCTGCCCTTGGCCGTTGTCATTGATCCTCTATGATGAATGGAAGCCTAAGCTTATGGCAAGTTCTGTATATACTTGGACTTGCTGTAATCTGTAATAAGCCTTCTTCATATGTCAACATCTTCTGTGGGATGTAGAAGACATGGAAAAATTGATAACACACGTGGTTGTGTGTTTAATTTTTATTTTTTTTATTCCACTTACAAAAATAAGATTTTAAAAATCACTGAATTAACTCTTATGCATTAATACCTATGCAAGGAGCATAAGTCATGGTGCGTGGAGTGCCCTTCTAGCCACGAGCGTAACAGATACTTTTTAAGGAAAAACACATATGCTATTTTTGGGGACAGAGGGCTGAATGATGAATGATCACCATGGACAACATTGAAGATTTGACATCCAAAGCAGCACCTGTTTTTCCTTGATAAATAATGTCTAGCATGGAATAGTATTATGATTTCTTTGATGGTAGTACATTATGTTTTAATGACTAAATTACTAGCCAGCAGCAGAAGAGATCTGCCCCCCCAACCCCATTGTGTTTTTTTGTTTTTTTAGGTCCATGTTTGTGTTATTACTGTCTTGTACTGGTGTACTTTATTTGCAATAAAAATATAATTTGCTAATTCTTTAAAGTGCTGTGACTTATGTCACTCACCTAGAATGCAGCGTGACTGTGTGCAAATCAGCAAACTGTAATTTTCCCTTTTCCAATTTTTTAAAATGGTTTTTAAATTTATTTATTTTTTCTACCCTATTATAGAACTCACTTGGCAATGGTGATGACCAAAAGGTCAGGTCCTCGTAATGGTGCTGTGCTATGTGACTTATAAATAGTTAATGATGACAAGTGTGGTACTTGTTGCAGTGACTGGCAGATTTGTGTTGCTGTGTATGCAGTTATGTTGCTACTGGCCTGCATACTTTGCCTTTTGGTTATCTACAAGATTAATTTAACATGCTTTGTCTCCCCTCCCTTGGCTTGAGGCTTCACAGACCCAAGTGAAAGGGGCAGGGAGTTTGGCTGGTCTTGGCTTAATCCATCACACTGCATACTCCTTAAAATGACTGAGAAAACATGCGTAACTTGTGAAGCCACATTCTTGGCTTTTTTTTTATTTTTATGATGGGTAGTCATAGCATCAAAAACCCTGCATAAAGGGGGGTGCGGAGGGTTATCTTTAAACTTTAAAGGGTTACCCTAAGCTTCATAACTATTACAGCCTGCTGTGGTGGTTCAAATGCAAGCAATGCCCTGGCTCCTCTTCCCTGTAATGGGGAAAACCATTTGGCCACAATTTTCCCTCTTAAGAGATATTGGTCATTCATTGAGAGAATCTGCCTAATAACACGCTGTGATCAGAATTCAAAATGGCTAGCCCAGACCTTTTGTGCTAGGCTGGCTAGTGACGCTGCCAGAGATGGCGGTACACTAACCATGGCAATAAATATAGCATTTCTTACCGAAACCTTCCAAATACTCAAATCACAATGACCACTTCAACTCATGCTGGCATATGTAAAATTTAGACACTCCTGTCACCATAACAACTTAATGCAAATTAAGTTATGGTGCTTGGAGGCTCCTGGGTGCCCTTACCTTAAGGGGCTTAACCCCTTAAGGACACACGACATGTCATGATTCCATTTTATTCCAGAAGCTTGGTCCTTAAGGGGTTAAAGGAACACTATAGTCCCCTAAATTACTTTAGCTAAATAAAGCAGTTTTAGTGTATAGATTATTCCCCTGCAATTTCACTGCTCAATTCACTGTCATTTAGGAGTTAAATCACTTTGTTTCTGTTTATGCAGCCCTAGCCACACCTCCCCTGGCTATGATTGACAGAGCCTGCATGAAAAAAAAAACTGGTTTCACTTTCAAACAAATGTAATTTACATTAAATAATTGTATCTCAATCTCTAAATTGAACTTTAATCACATACAGGAGGCTCTTGCAGGGTCTAGCAAGCTATTAACATAGCAGGGGATAAGAAAATCTTAATTAAACAGAACTTGCAATAAAGAAAGCCTAAATAGGGCTCTCTTTACAGGAAGTGTTTATGGAAGGCTGTGCAAGTCACATGCAGGGAGGTGTGACTAGGGTTCATAAACAAAGGGATTTAACTCCTAAATGGCAGAAGATTGAGCAGTGAGGCTGCAGGGGCATGTTCTATACACCAAAACTGCTTCATTAAGCTAAATTTGTTCAGGTGACTAGTGTCCCTTTAATTGTTCTTGGATGGTGTAATGTCAAAGGTTACCTCCAACACTGGTGTCCAGCCTTGAATGGGTGAGCTACTGACTGGTTTAGAACGGCAGCTGACCGCTCATATCCAGGGGGCCTTCTGGCACCATAACTTAATTTATTTTTTTTGTGTGTTCTTACATTGTAATGTTAATTTACAGGCTGTTTAGGTATATATTTTATTTTTATTTAAAGCTCGCTTTTTGCAGTAACCTTCCTTATTGTTCCCTATTACTTTAAACTACAGTCTATTGAAACTGTAGCCCATCTGAAGTGTGAGCGTATAATGGCCTATAGTATTAAGCTGATGTTGGCATTATTCTTAAAGCTGGAAATCGAGAACCTGTGTATTCCTGGGGGAAGATGGAATCCTGCCCATCTTTCTTCCTCACCTCCCGCCCGCAGCTTCCCTGTCAGTGAGTCTCATCTGATGTTATGCTAAGGTTACATTGCATAATTTACTCTTTAGTACATTTACTTATAATGCCAAAGCAGTCTTTGTCAGATCCATTGTGTGCTAATGGGTTGTGAATGGTTTGTAGGTCTAGTGAGGCTGTTCATCCCTTCTAGAATAGAAAGCAAAGAACCGGAGTGTCCAATTATATAGTCCTTTCAGTTTACAGCCTATAATTCTTTCACATTGAAAAGTCCATTATCCAGATTCATATGCACGCATCTGTGTGATTTCTTTATTTAATACTTAGCAGATATAATTTATGCTAACTTGTTCTCTATCCTGGTTATTTCAAACATTGGTACTTTATTTTATTTATATTTTCTTCTGAACTTTTCTGCAGAACTTAAGGGTAGGATTTAAAATGCATCTGAACTATACTCGTTTATATTCTATAATTTTATAGCCTTGCAATAGATGCACATTCTTGGGAGGGGGTGTCGTCTATAAAATGTGCTATGTAAAATGGGTGTTTTGAAATTTTTATAGTGTAGTCTTGTAAGTTGTGGGTTTTTAAAATTTTCTTAAAGGACCGCTCTAGGCACCCAGACCACTTCAGCTTAAAGGGACACCGTAGGCACTGTATCTGCTTCATCTCATTAAACTGGTTATAATATAAGGCGTCCCCTGGTGCCATCATTTCTTTCAGCACTAAACCGTTTTTAATGTTGTAATGTTTTAATGCTAAACAAGAGACCCCGGCAGTCCATCCCCTCTGTGCTGCTTTGGCTAATAAGGAAGTATTACCCTGAGCGGCAATGGGCAGCTGTGATTGGCTGAGAGTGTCAGCTTACTGCTTTTAACCTGTCAGAGCTCCAACTGACTGCATGAATGGGTATGACAACAAGGAAGTGTGTAATCTCTGCCTTAGCTACACATACAGAAGGGGCCGGACTGTGGGTGGCCAGGGACTCTTATTTTGTGGCATACTGCACAAACATAGTGCAACACTGAATGGAGGGACAGTGCCAGGACACTCCAGGCACTATAACCAATTCAAAGAGACAAAGTGGTTATAGTGACTACAGTGTCCCTTTAATGAAGTGGTCTGGGTGCTTGGTCCAGCTAGGGTTAACTTAAAAAAAAAAAAAAAAAAACTATTTATAAATGGGTTAATCCAGCCTCTAAAGCCTCTAGTGGCTGTCTCATTGACAGCCGCTAGAGGCGTTTGCGTGCTTCTCATTATGAATGCTTTCCTATGAGACTGGCTGAATGTGCGTGCAGCTCCTGCCGCGCATGCACATTCAGCCAAAGAGGAGGAGTGCTCCCCACCCGGCGGTAAGATTTAACCCTTTCCTCGCCATCCAGCCCGGCGGGAGGGGGTCCCTAGTGCCAGGAAAACTAGTGTTTTCCTGGCACTATAGTGGTCCTTTAACTGCGAGAGGACTGACCACTCCTTTCACCATTCATGCCCAACCACCTGCTATAAAGGGGTCAACTCATGCTCACCTTGCAATTCCCAGACATAAACGCATTCTCAAAACCTGAGCCGGCGTGTTGCGTTTGTGCATCAATGGTGGGTGTCTTGGGCTGCGTGTACCCAGCAGGGACATTTCGCTAGCCGGTACACAGCACTAGGAAAGCCAATCTTGCTAGCCCTAAGGTCTTTATTTTGGGCTGGCAGATTGACAGAAGCCAGAGATGGGAGATGCACCCAATGCAAACTAGTAGAATATCTCCTTATTGGTATTTCAAGAATGAACCCTGTTAGGGACCTTAATCCTTTGAGTTCCATGTAGAAGAAATTTGTGTATGGTGCCTAGGTCTAGCATACTGTAGTCCAAGAATGTTCATTCCAAAAATGGAGTTGGGGCTTTGCAAAGGCAGGGAAAATGGTACTCTTCTAGTAAGTCTATTTTATTTAATTTTTTTAAATTGGTCCCTTCAACATCCAATATAAAGTATGGTTTGTTTTGTTCTTCCCCCGAGGGCTGAGAATGACTTTTCAAATTTCTTTTAATTTACATTTTGGTTTTTTTTTAGTGGCTTTCGATGTGATGAATTGAAGGGGGGGAATGCCTTACCCAAATATTACAGCGATCTTTGTGTTCACTGAGTCATTCAGTTATAGCTCTTTCAGCACACTGCATTGTCTTGTCTTGGCATACAAAGCCTAAAAGGATTTTGTTCCCCAGTCCCTGGGCTACACATACAAAAGTAATCTCTGCGTACTGCCTCTTGTACTTGTTGGTTGTATAACCAATTGCTCAGGAATCGAAGTGCTGACTCTTAACTCCTGCCACAGGCCTGGCTTGCAAGTACACTGGTAGAATTGTTCGCAGCACACTTCAGCAGGACATAATACGTTGCCATTTCTTTTCAAGATTGCGCATGACATTGTGTTCATTCTTTCACTTCATTGCTACATTTCTCTATGGTGGGAATACCCAATTTGTGCTTGACCTGAGGTGTTTTCAGGGAATGCATTCTGTTGCTCTACTTGAGATCTTTTTAGAAAGCATGCTACTTCCTTCGATGCAGTGGATGCTTTTTATTCTTGTGGCTTTAAAAGTGTATGTGAGAGAAGGAGCAATCATTAGTTCTCTAAACATATTTATCGGGCAGTGTTAATGATTAATAATTTATTCCTATGTGCATATCAAGGGATCTCTCTCCTTTCAACAGCTCTCTATCTGGTCCACAGAAGACTTCTAAGTAAGGATGTCATTTTTTTTTTTTTTTTAATCACCTCCGCTATTTGCATGACAGTTGTTTGACTTGTACTGCTGCAGCTTCAAGTGCTTTACATAAGCAAATTTAGCACCTTTTCCTTTCCATTAGACCCTTTTCACTATTCAAAAGGGTGTTTAATCCAGAGAATCAGCCCCCCATCTCCTTAAAGGACCACTATAGTGCCCCCACCCTCAGGGTCCCCCTCCCATGGCGAGGAAGGGGGTTAAACACCTTTCTCTGGCGCTGGGTACTCTCCTCCTCTGGACGTCATCGGCTGAATGCACGGCAAGAGCCGCGCGTGCATTCAGCCGGTCCATAGGAAAGCATTCTCAATGGTTTCCTAAGGACGCTGGCGTCTTCTCACTGTGAAAATCACAGTAGGAAGTGCCTCTAGCAGCTGTCAATGAGACAGCCACTAGAGGTTGGATTAACCCTAATGTAAACATAGCAGTTTCCCTGAAACTGCTATGTTTACAGCAGGCAGGGTTAACCCTAGGTGGACCTGACACCCAGACCACTTCATTAAGTTGAAGTGGTCTGGGTGCTTATAGTGGTCCTTTAAGAATAAACATTGGCATATTTAAACCTTTAAGAAGGGTAGATGGAGAATAAGTCTTAACCCCTTAAGGACCAAACTTCTGGAATAAAAGGAAATCATGACATGTCATGTGTCCTTAAGGGGTTAAAGGATTAACACTCTTATGTAGCAGCTTTAATGCGACGCATTTAATAGACATAATGCTATGGTGAAAAAAACACCATTTAGGTGACTTGTCCCCGTCAGAATGGGTTAAAACTCTCCTTATTTTCAGCTCTCCATGAGTCTGCTGGCTCTAACCCCGCCCCCTTGGTGACATAATCAGAATGGTCAATTGTAGCCAATCCAATGCTTTCCCATGGGGAAAGCATTGGATTGGCTAAAATTGGCAAGGGGCAGGGCCAACACAATTTAGGCCAATCAGCACCTCCTCATGGAGATGCACGGCTGCTTACCGTGCAGCACTGAGCCAGGAAGCCCCTCCAGTGGAAATCTAAAGAGTGGCCACTTGGAGGTGTCCCTAGAGGCCATGTAAACACTGCTTTTTCTCTGAAAAGGCAGTGTTTGCATGAAAAAAAGCTGTAGTTCTGGTGACTATATTGTCCCTTTTAATCAAGCTGTGGAGCTTTATGGTTGTGGAGTGGTCTTTAAAGATACTAGAGCCAAATTTAAATAAATAAATAAAATATATATAAAATTTTTTTTTTATTTTTATAACATGCATAATGGCAATTTCCAGAATTGACATTCAGTGTATATAAGCATTGTGTGCTACTGAGTGCATTGCGTATATCCACGAACTCCTATAGTTGGTGTTTTATTAAAAAAAATTAATTAATTAAAAGCGATCTGCAGACATTTGCTACAAAAGCTATCTTTAATCTAGGAACGTTCAGTCCTATGCAAACATGTGATATTGCACCTGAAGTACAGGCTGCTACTCTTGGCCCTTATTGTCGAAGGGGGCACTGGAAATCCGTTCCGTAATCTGGTTGCAGTTTTGAGCCACTTGACATACAGGCTGTATTCAAATAAAGGTTTCTAATCTGGAAAAGAACATGTTCACAAAATGGAAGCCAACACAAGGCAGACTTCCTGTAATAAAGTTGAAATCGCCTTAAAGTGGTGCTTTGTCTGTATTTCTCCTCCGTCTGACTCTGGCCGGAATCTAAATGTCAATCCTGACCGCAGTCGCCAGTGACTGCTGCAGGAAATTGACGGTCTATGGAGGGTATCGCAGAATCCTCCATAGACCTCGGTGCTGTACTCTTGTGTAATCTGCATTAAGATGGACGCACCCATGAGGGAAAGGTTCTAAAAAAACAAATCTCACATTGGCCATTGGGCTCCCACCAGTAATGTCAGTCGGGAGGGGCTATCCCCAGATAGTGTCAGTGCTGCTTTAAAGAGGCACATATACCCCTAAAGTGCTTTAGCTTGCTGAAGTGTTTCCTATTTTTATTTTATTTATTCCCCATTTTGCAGAAAGTGCAGACTTTGATAGATTAGCCTGGTTGCACTCCTCTAGTGGTCAGAACAGGTACTGAGTGACTGTTACTTGTTGTGGAGCTAAAACCAAGAGGCAACAATTGTCCAGAACCACCTACATTGGGAAGTCTGAGAGGTTAGAAGGGGAGGCTTGCAAAGACTTCAGACGAGAGAACTACAGGTTTTGCAAGCTTTATTTAGAAACAAAATTCATAATTAAATGCATGCATGTGTTCATTGGGAGTGTATACACCAAACTCATTTTTATTGATTTGGGAAGGGGAGTGTCCCTTTAAGTTTGGTGACTTGCACCCCCACAAATGTATTTTCTGATTCATTCAGCTGGCCTTGTTATACTTGAGAAACATTGCCTAGGGAATGTATCTAATCTGTCCAGGATGCCAAATGGAAAGCTGCTGAATATATTGATATGTGTGCATGAATCAGTTATAGGTCTCTTGGCTCCATGCTCTTGGAAATGTTTGTGGGGAAAGAAGGTGGGAAATTGAGTAATTTTTATAAACTATTTTTAGTATCTCTGTTGTGTAACAAACGAAAATGTAATTCTACTTCCTTGATGGGTGTCTATCAATCTGGCTGCCAGTTTCCCTATGTTAAGGGGAAGCTATAGTGCTAGGAATACAAAGCACAATAGTGCCCCCTAGGCACATAAAGGGTTCTGTCACTTACCTGAACCAATGTCCCTCTGCACTGGGTCAGATTCCCAGCCCCCCCCATATGTCTGGCCCTAATGCACATGGCTGCAATTGCCATGCTCACGTTAGCACTACCCAACAAGCAAGCATGGGATCATTGCTTCCCTATGGGGTTTTATCCTCATGCAGAGCTTGAATAGAGCCAAAGTGGTCTCCCTGCCTAGTGTCCCTTTAAAGCTGCTACCAGCTAACTTGACTAGGAGTGCCAGGTCCTTTTTTTTTTTTTTTTTCATTGCATAGATTCCGTATTACACCAAGCTTAATTTATCGTAGGGGGAAAATGTCATGTCACCATCTTGAGAAGTGGCTGCATGTTCAACTGGACTATTTTCTCTTACACCAACCATGTTCTCCTAGGACCTCCATAATGAACCTAGAAATATCTCAACTTGTCTCTATGCATCTCATGTGGCTTAAAGGGACACTATAGTCACCATAACTACAGCTTATTGTATTTGTTCTGATGGGCATATTCAGTCCCTGCAATTTACAAGAGACTTTTGCACTCTTAAGACAAGTTGGTATATAAATAGTGTGCACTTTTAAGGGCCTCTCAGTGTGAAAAAATGAATGTGCACGACTTGATATTCTTTACACTATATTTTCTTTAATGTATGGATTCAACTTATTAAAAAGGTAAACAAATACACCTTCTGCGTACTTCATCGTGACACTTGCCATATCATGAGCAGGCCTGCTTTTTGTATGGGATCCATAGTGAGTTAGGGTTGCCATGTTGTATGTTGAGCTATGTGGCTATAAATTCATATACAATTTAGCAAAGGAGCTGCTTCCAACCAATGACCCTTCCTGCCCTCTTTATTTGGACCACATTCCGTCAGCTTCCCTGCTCTGACTCCCAAATGTGTTATTCACCCCCTGGCGTCTCAAGGTCAGAACCCAATTTTTCCAACTTTGCAGTCTTATGCAGTCCGTACCGATACCGCAACTCTGGGACAATCTAAAGTAGTCTTTCATCGTACTTACAGCTAAACCTGATGTTTGATTACAAAGCAGTCTCTAGAAAGTCCTTGGAATTCGTGAGCTGCTTATCTCTGTTTCTGTGAGCTTAATGAATCCTGCTCGACTTGAACTATACTCCCCGAGCCCTGAAAATGTAACCCGCTTCCTTCTAGTGTCAGCCATAATGTATTGTGGGATGCCTAATGCACTGAAAGGATATTCCCACTGAATTGGGTCTGAAATTCCATTAGTCTTTTTATCTTGACAGATTGCTGTTAATTTATAAAATGGCAAGCCTGTTTAGTATTGCGTAACAGGACTAGCCTCTGTGTGATAACTAATTTAAACATAGAGCCTATTAAAATCTAACCTGGGTAGAATTTTGTGTGTAAATTTTTTTTTTTGTTTTTTGTTTTTTTTCACTACCTTCTTGTAACATAAAATAAAACAGAGCTTTATAGAATGTGATTAGGTATGAGTCTTTGTTAATGAGAGGTCGTTAATTGTAAAGGGAAAACTCAAAGCACCATAACCACTATAGCCTGCTGTTTATGGTGCCAGTTGGGCAGACACCCACCATTGTAAGTAGTCAGTTTTCAGAATGGCTTGACTTCTTGCTGGGTGTCACTCACTCCCAGCCTCCACTACCCCTTGGTGAGCGACCGAATCTGTCAAGACTGAGCAAAGCCTGGTGCTGCAGAGCTTGGCTGTAGTGGTTATGGTGCTTGTAGTTGAGTGTATTGGCCATTGTTTCATTGTAAAACGCTTATTTGGTTGTTGTGTCGACATTTGTATTAAAATCAGTCTATTTTTAGATCTATACTGAGCAATCATCCATATATTTTTGTTCATTGTCATCCTCGAGACTCCACTGTTAGGCTCATTTTGTCCTCATTAAAGAAATAATTTCAACACAAGACAACCTAATCTGAATTACCTTGACATCTCTTGTTCTTAATTATGCTACACAACCAGGTTATCATCTGACTTTTCCCAGTCTCCCCAAAACTCTAATTTGTATTCACTAAACCATTCTCCTGTTGTGGGGCTGACTTTTTTTCTTCTACAGCGAGCGTACCTGACAGCTCAAACAATATTTCTCCTCCATTGCAAGGACTAAACTAGATTGGGAGGGGGGAAATGGCAAAATATCAATGGTAGATTTAATAGAAATGGTGAATCCTTTCTAATAACACAGTCCTACAGAAGTCCACCTGAAAGCAATGGATTTGTAATTTCATAGGTTATGTTTTTACTCCACTGAAATACAAAGTGGCTGACGCGTAAGGTTTCTTTTTGTATCAAACGTTTAAGGAGTTTTATCCACAAACCTCTTGCAGACCAAGCCTTCTGACTAAATTTTGTCTCTGGAACATTTTAAAAACCTACTTCTAAAGGAGTTTGAATGTTCAGTTGAATTGTGTGAGTAACTTGGTGTTCAGTGGCTGTTTTTGTGTTCATGTGAAAAGTGAAGCTGAGAAGGTATTTATATCTGGTCGGCTGTCTAATTTAGTGGTAATCATTTGTGTGACTAACAAGCAAGTTTGCTCGTATCTCAGTAATTGTGTGGCACGTGAGTCAGGGCGGTCAGAATTTGCTTTAACCAAAGACTCTAATAGCAAATGGATTTGACAAGACTGAAGAGAAATTCCTTGCCCTGCAGAAAGAAAGCTTTTTATGTGTCTCCAGTTAGTCTGATTCTGTTACTGAAAATGAAATCTTAAAAGGGCATTTAACTGCTTAATGCTAAACTATAATCTTGTACAGCAGAGCACATTTACAGCAGCATGACTCCATAGGTGAATAGTGCCAATGTTTTACCGTAGGGATTTTGTAGTCCACTATAGAAATAAACACTTGCAGTACCATAACCACTACAGCTTGCTGTTATGGTGGCCATACATGGATCAGAAGCTGCATTAATGATGGCGCTTGGAGTGCTCCTTTTTAAAGTTGTAACTGGCTGAAAATACAATCAGCCATGCACAATGCATTTTTGTTTTACCTACTTGTTTGTTTAAAGGCTCTATCGTCCCCAAAACAACTTAAGCTTTATGACGCCGATATCGTGTATGGATCATGCCTTTAAAGTTTCACTGCTCCATTCAGGGGCACGATCTATACAACAAAACTACTTCATTAAGCTACAGTTGTTTTGTTGACCCTAGTGTCCCTTTAACATTACATTTCAACGTTACTATCTTAATTGATTTTGATCCGAAAAAGTATTGAAGGGTTATTCACTGAGGTGAGAATTGTTGGGTCTTAAAGTTGAAAAGCACTTTGAATTCTCAAGTAGCTGGTCTGGAAACAAAACGGACTTGTAGTTTTTATTTTTTTTCCCCTAGTTTTGCCTTAAATTTGAAAATCCTTAAATTTTTTTTTTTGTGCTTCTCCTCATATGACACATGTGCACAAAGCCTGCGCAGTAATATTTAGGTGAATTCTCATTTGAAGAGATGTGACCTTTTGTGCTCCTAAAATCTGTCCAAGATTTTAAAAATTCATTCATTCTTATTAAAGTGCTACTCTGCTCCAGTCCTACACTTTCTTGCTCTAAAATGAACACAAATAATTGAAAATTTTAATAATGCTTTTTAATTGGCCACTAAACTATTTGCATTTATTTTTTCCCCCTCAATTTTAACTGGTTGCGACAATAACTGTTGCTGTAAATCACTGTGAAATGCCTCTGTTTATATGTATAAAAACCATGTCAACATGTGATCAAAGTCCCGAAAACTGTCAGCCTTGAAACCCCCAAGGAAGTTTTACACCCCTTGATCTAAGCCTCCAATTTATAACAACTTTTAGTTAAGGAATGAGGCTTTCTTTGAGCTCTAAGGTTTTCCTACAGTATTGCTACTTGCAGAGACTTGTTTTTTAAGGATGGTGTAATGTGGATACAATGGCCTGAAGTGTATAGTGTAAATCATCTCTTTTGAAATGCATACATTTCTTTAATGCAAGCCAGTGTCTTCTCCCAAAGACTGAGCATTCCTGCTGTGAGTCACTGATATAGAGCAACGCATATTCATATTGACCCATTTCAGCCCTGGGCTTGGTCAGGAGTGATGCTTCTCACATTGCCCAAGCAGGCAGCATTACGCCAAATCCTGCCTGCTTTTTATCTGTGAATCTTTGTTACCACACCAACAGAACGATTACTAACACTTGTTTTATAATTGTAATGGATCATTTAGCCCCCATGAAAGATTATGTGCTTCTTAATTTTAGTCTCCTTAACCCTTTAAGGACACATGACATGTGTGACATGTCATGATTCCCTTTTATTCCAGAAGTTTGGTCCTTAAGGGGTTAAAGGGACACTCCAAACCCCTATAGCACTTTAGCTTGCCCGAAAAGCTTTGTGTGTGTGTGTGTTTTTATTTAAAAAAAAAAAAAAAAAAAAATACTGGTTACACAGCAGACTATTTTTACTCCTGTTACTTCCTGGTTTGGTTGGCTTATTTTCACTGAACTCTACAGACTGCAATCTTCCTGAGTACCTGACTTGCAAAGGCTGCAGGCAAGAGAACTGCTTTTAGATCTTCCCTGATGGGAAAAAAAATACATAATTGCATGAATGTTTTCATTTGGCGTATCTACTAAACAATGACTTTATTTATTTTGGGCAGTTGAGTTGTCCCTACCAGCACATACCTGCAGTGTATCTAAATACATTTGACGTGGTGCTGCAGCAACTACACAGAGATGGAATCACAATTGGGATTTTTCTTGCTCAGGATAGTACATTCAAAAGGAATCAGATTAACTCCAATTAATCTATGACCTTTAGACAACTCTGAAACTCGTTTTGTGAATGATTGAATTCTGAGTTTATTAAAATTTTTGCAGTTTTTATTTGTATTGGAATCTAGACCAACTTCTTCTAAGTTAGTCAGGTAACTGAGATGAACGCAGGAGTCATTGTGCCATGTGGTCTGCAGAGAAGGTCCCTCTTCTTTTGTGTTGAAGCATCCTGCTTTAAGTCAAGATTACATTGTTTGGGAAAAGCTTTTCCTCAATGTTCCCTGGTCGTTGACGTAATTTCCAACTTGTGTGCAGGTTTCTTAGCTTGGCACCGTTGGCTGAGACTAATTCTTTATTTTTTTTTTTATCTTCATTATGTAGATGCAATTTAAAAAAAAAATATTAAAAATAAGACATTTGTAGCTGCTAAATTCTAATCAAATCCCTATTTTGACAGTCTGTGATCATGGATAGATGGATAGATATAGAGATATATGTGTAATGTATAATATAATTTTTGAGTTTCTCATCCTGAGCAGGGCATTGGTTTATGGAAGCTAACAAACACTACATGGACCGAACGGATGGACTAATAAAACTGATGTGCAAAACCCTGCAAGAAAACTAGCGAGCATGAATAATGCATGTGTTATGGGATATGTCTTGTAGTTCATATTTTATATGCTCTTATTTAACAGCAGTTGTGTAAAAAGTAGGTTCTTTCACAGGTACCATCCCTTTGCGAGTAGAGTGACTTCACCTTTAAATGGCAAACCATCTCTACAAGCCAGTGTCTGTCCTTTTTTTGCTTCCGAGCTCCACGATGGAAAGTGGATGTGTCAGTTAGTGCATTATTTAGCACTCTAGGAGAGCATACCAGGCCACGTAAGATAATGGGTTTGACAAGCCGTCTCATTCCCTGTATGAGGAAAAGGCATCAAATCCCAGAACGGCAGTGTGTCCTGTCATTGCATTCATTTATTTTCACAGCTATCCCGAGTGGCAGCTAGCGAAGTCTCAACAGTACACCTATTAAAGGTCTAGCCATGTGGGTGCATTGTGGGTAATATGCATAGGTCACCTGACTCTCAAATGTAGTGTTCTTTAATGAAAGTATAGGCAAACTTGGCTTTGTCTTGCCAAATAAAGGCGAGCATTTATTCAGTACATCTACAAATGGTTCATATGCATTGTGTGCTAGCAATGGTACATAACTTTTTTTTTAACCAATCGTTGTCGAGCTCTTTAATGCTTTGCTTATTAACGTTCTGGTAAATGATCAATATTTATTTGACGTTTGCTAAATTCAGATGTCTTTTTATGGCTTCCCGATATATCTATGTGAATTTGCTTCAATACCTTTTTTTTTTAAATACAATTCATATGGCAGAATTGTCCAGTGTCTTGCACTTTGCCCAATGGCACTTAACTGCCAAATATTTCACCAATTCTGCCCACGTGGACATTGATATGTTGCAGGACAAACTAGCATCACATTTTACCTTAAATACACTTCCCTTCACAACAAATATGACTTTTTTGTTCTGTTTAGCTGTCTGCATTCTGGTAAATGTAATGGATGGAAGTATGGCTGGGAATGATGGGTGTATTTGACAGTGTGGGCAAGGGTTGGCTGTGCAACAGGCGTATTAAAACTTTAGCAAGCGCATGGTCTTAATTGGCAGAATATTTTTCTAAAAAAAGCTTTCATTTTTTTTGTTCCATGATAGTGCTCCTGGTAACGGCTGTATTTTGCAGATTTGTATGTACTGGTACTGCTTCTAAATGCACATCACTGAACACCTATGGATCTATACACTAAAGTGGGGGTTTTGCTAACAGACTGTTGCGTGTTCTCTTGAGTGAGCCAAATGCAAACCTGGCTTCTATTTAGGAAGCACATTTTCTAAGACCTCCAGCATCTTCATATATATATGCTTTGACCCCCTAAGTGTTTACATTAGATATTTGAGTGTCTCCTGTAACCTTGACATATGCAGTCCTGATGCTGTATGTTTGGATCATTGCAATGACTCGCAGAGGAATGTGTTTTTGTGGGATGTGTGCAAACTTGTTACACACATACATATATAACTTTTTACTGTCCTGCAAGTTAATAGCTTGTTCAGGGTAAAGTTTCTGACATTTTAAGTCTTTTTTTATTTATTTATTTTTTTTATATATTTTTTTTTTTAACAAATTTTCTTTGTGTGCATCTCAGAATAGTGTCATTCCTAGTGTGATCTGCTGTTGAATTGCAGAATATGTGGGTTTTTGTTGTCTTGCTAAATTGCAATTCTTTATATAGCACCAACATATTCCACAGCGTTGTACAATAGGTAAACAAGACCAACACTAAATCATAACAAAACACGGTTGACCTACTGGAACTGTAGGCTAGATGAAATTTACAATAGTTATAACCATTTTGTTGCCCAACCTAAATCTCTAAGGGGATGTTCTGTTTTTTTTGGAAGGATTCATAGTGGCATCTTAAGGCCAGGTTTGTTATCCTGTGTCAGAGGAAGGAATAGATTTTATTTATTTGTCTTTTGTTAGTTGGGCAATTTCGGTCTGTAAGGTTTGTTAGTACTATCCACTTTACTCATTGTTGACCGGATTTTTATTTATTTATCTCTCCCCGTTCCTCCCATGAGACTTTGGCATTTGTCTGTGGGAAGAGGTGACACAATTTCCTCCCTTCCCCCACACAATCACCATGTTCTGGGTGAACCAGCTTGTCCGGCTCCCTCCCACTGCAAGTCCAGAGGAAGCCATGTCTGTGACAGGCTGACATTCCTCTTCAGGGTGTGTCTGGCTTTGTCTCTGCTTGTTTAATTACGATTGTTCACTCTTCTCACACTTTCTTTTTGCCTTTTTTTTTTTTTTGTTTGTTTGTTTGCATTATAATGTTTCTAACACTCCATGCCTTTAATTCCGTACCGGAAAATCTAAAGATACAGTATTTAATGAAAAATAGTTTTCTTTGTCTTGTTTAGGGAGGGGCTCGTTCTGTTTTGCCAGCCAAGGTAAGCTAGATTGGCATAAAGTAGGAATGTTACGTCATAGTAGTTGTCTAGCAATGCTGAAGTCATATCTGTTATGATGGAAGTGATACGATTCGTTTAAAATGGTTTCTGCTGCTTAGTTTAGGTTACAGCCTCGCCTCACTGTAGCAGCTGAAAATCTGATGGGGTTGCAGGAACTTGGAGTGGTGGTCTATGCATGTGTTGTTGACTTTGTTTGAAAGGGATACTTTCTTAGCAGCAAGACCACTTTAGGATGACATTCCCAGTCTCCCTACACATTTCCTGCAAACTATGATTCTTTTTAATTTTCCTTTATTGCACAGTTTGTGAAAGGAACACTGAGCGCTAGGAATAAATCTGTTCCGCACTGACGAGGGTTTTTCAGTCTTGTGAAAACTGTTGGACACGTTAAAATGAACTTTAATTCAAGGCAAAACTAGATTAACTGATAAATACACAGTCAGCACTGTGTTGGGTTCTGTTGACTTAAATTTGAAAATCCTGACCAGTTCTAACTTTAAGTAACCAATGTCCTCTTAAGATCCAGTGTAATGTGCAGTATTCAGTATGATTCTGTTTTTTCTATTAATGGTTTGTTTTATGTGTGTCAGTGGGCATGATCAGCACTTTGTGCCGTTTTAGTGTACGTTGGAACTTGGTAATTACCTGGTTTTGTTCTAATGGATATATTGATTAAATCTGGTCTCGTAATGTTCCCTAGGGACTGGTTTGAGAATTTGCAATGTAGAGCTTATTAAATTTTATGGAATCTTATTTTGAGGTTCATCTTACAGGGTTCGGCTTATTTTAATTTAATTTTTTATTTTTTTTTCCTACTCCCCAATGAGTTTGTTTTTGCACACTTCTTGGAATGTTGCTGATTACAGGGCAAAGCCTAGACTAGTCAGTAGAAACCTCTCCTAGTTTGTTTTCAGCATAATCCACTGTATTACACATTACTGCATTCATCCAGGATGGAGAATTGTGTATCGCACAATGTGAATGTCCAAGATGTTTGCTTCATTAAAAGCATGAATGCTATATGCCAGAGGTGCCCAAAAGGTAGATCCCCAGAGGTTTTAATTTAAAACTACAGCTTCCACGATGCTTTGTCATTCTAAAGACCTACAAAGCATCATGGGAGTTGTAGTTCTACATTTGGGGTCTAGCTTTTGAGCACCCGTGCCTTATGCTGTCATGTGGCACAGCTATGTGAACAGTCCCATACAACCGCAGTAAATTGTTTATAAATTGTCTTTGTGTCCCAGACTTAAAACATCTATGTCTGTATAGATGTGTTTTTGTGGTTTTTATGGAATTTTTTTATTTTTGGTGGAATGGTTTCGGAAAACATTCTGTGCCATATTATTAAATGAACTCTTGAAATAACACTTTAATAATGTTGCAAACCAGTTGGTATGATCCGCACGGAGTAATGGTCTGGCTTTTAAAATACATAGAATCAGTTTTTAAAGCACTTATTCAATAAACATTGAACTTGCGCAATTTTATATCAGCTGAGCAAAATTTTTAAGAAATAGTTGCTCTGGTTTAAAAAAACCTCCAGATTGGCAAACGTATTATCCTGTGTTTTGCAATGTGATATGCACTAGCGTTCAGAGGTTAGTGAATAGCTGTGTTAATGTCTGCATTCCTGTGCGAATTAGAACTACCGGTATTCTGTCTTGCTATAAAACATTATGTTGTCCTGTAGAAAGCTCATATATAAAACGGGTGTGTATATAAGGCCATTGAGACTCAAATAATAACTTTGATGGTCTCTTCCCTTGCAGAAGAAGAATGGAGATGATAGAAGTAGCAGATCGGCCTATTAAGGTCACTGAATGGCAAAAAACGTACACTTATGACTCTGGAATAAACTCTGGAATGAACACGTCGGCCCCATCACTCAACGGAAAGACTTTACTGATGGAGGATGATGGTATGGGCTACCCTAACCAGTACACAGTGAAAACAACAACGTACACGCAGCAGCAGCAGCAGCAGCAAGTACCAAGTACGTAGCATTATTAAAGTACAATATGGCTTGAATTGTTTTCTGTTGCCGTAACTGCTAATGTTAGAACCAGGTGTTTGGAGTGGGGGCAATGGCTTTATACTTATTTTTTTTATTTTATTTTTTTTTGTAAAAAATAAATAAAATTTTCTACTGATATGACTGAAGGAGATCCCTTTGTACAGCGAAGTCACTCTTTTGTGAGGCTGACTCATATTTGCTAATCAGGAAAAAGGCTTTGCTGAATTTTGCAAAATTGCTGTCTCCTTCCTTCTACCTGTGCCAGTATTTTGCCCCTGAAAACATAAGGGAACCGGAATTCTTGCTCTGGGGTATTCCCAATTCCCATATTCTGTAGACCTTCCATGTCTCCCCCCATTTTTTTTAATTTTTTTTTTCTTCTTCTCTTTGGAACATCAGGAGGTAGCAGAGAGTGCTTGCCATACTGATCCTGCTAGATTTGCAAACTATTGTTGGCTTATTCAAGCAGCAGATTTGGGCAGCACACAATTCTAAGGGAAACTGTAGCGTTTCCATCTCCTACAGCTGGCAACACTAACTGTAATGTGGCAATGATTCTGTCCTTGGGTAAAGCAAATAAAGGCTTTATTGTTTGTGTGCTTGTCCACAGCATATTTAAGCAACCCCTTTAAAAGCTGTTACTGGCTTAATCGCCAGTTACCATGGTGCCAGATCCTTAATTTATTTTGTGCCTTTTTAAAATTCGTATGTCTCCTAACTTCTGTCATAAGAACGGACACGTTGGGTACAGGTAAATGGTGCACTTTGGACATTTCAAAGGTGCTTTCTGACTAATTAAGCCATAATAGAAACTGGTTAATTTCCTATGAGATGCTTAAAAAAAAAATCCTTCGTCTATCAATCTCTATTCGTGAGCATGTGCTTAATAGCATTTATTCCTATTTGCATTCCGCTTGCCAACTGTGTCATGTCACCCATTTCCTTTTTGTGCAAATAATCAAATTAGGCTTGGTAATTAGTGCTTCTGGTACTAATTTCTATGCTGCAGTTTGATGTCAGTCTATTACTGGCTTATGAATAGATTATCGTGATTTGATGAGCATGACTGGATGGGAACTTGTTTAGGAAGTCTGGACTGTTTTAAACGAGTATAATGCAAGAAGGTAAATATAGAGCTGGTCTTCTGTAAGTAGGTTACAGATAGTGATATCGTTTTATTTATACTTCTGTATCTAAAGTAAAATATTCCAGTAATGTAGTACTAGGTTCCATGTGATATTTTAGATCTACTAGGTAAGGGTAGCCAATGTGTAGTCAATGAGGTAGGACTTGTGGCATTAGGAGATTGTCCTATTCACAAACCAACCTGTCTTTCAAACCTATAGGTAAACTATTCTAATATGGGGAATTTTATCTATATCTCAGTGTGACTGTATCAATGTTAACTTAGAATACAGTCCCATGAAGTCAATCAACACATGACACTATTTGCTAAACTTCCTTTTCATCTTATGCTGTTGGGTCCAGGATTGTGTTTGTGTTTTTTTTTTTTTTGGTCTAACTATTTAATTTCATTTTCTTTATATTCTTTTTTTTCCCCCAGGCTCCAGCATGGAGACCCAGTTAAACATGACACGTGCGCAGCGAGTTCGTGCAGCCATGTATCCAGAGACCGTAGAAGATCAGTCCTACCTGCTAACCACTCAGATTGATGGGCAACAGACCAATGTTCAGAAATTAGCCGAGCCTTCTCAGATGCTGAAATCTGCCATTGTACACCTGATAAATTACCAGGATGATGCTGAGCTGGCCACCCGTGCTATTCCAGAGCTTACCAAGCTTCTCAATGATGAAGACCCGGTATGGTCCTTATTCACTTGGACACATTTATCTAATTATTGCATACTCTTCAAAGTGGAAAAACTATAGTATAGTTATAGTTAAAGTATAAAACAAAAAATCCAGTCGCTAACTTGTTTTTATAGTGGTGTCTTAGATGTTCAATAGTATCTAGAACATACCGTTTGTTTTATAGAATGTCATACAGCATAGAGGTCATAGCAAGACCCAAACCCAGGATTTACTGTAATAAGGCAAGGTATAAAGAAATCTGTATTTGAAAGATGTTTTATAATTGTGGGATTTTTCATGGTAGGTGGTGGTCAACAAGGCCTCCATGATTGTGAATCAACTGTCCAAGAAGGAGGCATCCCGCCGAGCACTGATGCAGTCCCCACAGATCGTAGCAGCTGTAGTACGCACCATGCAAAACACCAGTGACATGGAGACAGCCCGTTGCACGACCAGCATACTTCACAACCTGTCCCACCATCGCGAAGGGCTTCTGTCCATCTTCAAATCTGGGGGCATCCCTGCTCTCGTTCGCATGCTTAGGTACCTACTTTGCAATCTTTTTGCCAGTCTTGAGTCTGTAAAGGGTTTGTGTTCTATTGAATGTTTTTTGTATCTAAATGAAGTTATACTGATCTTAACAAGATACATACAATTTCATCTAAACCTAGTGTGTGAAATTTTTTTTAATTTTATTTTTTTCCCCCCTTTCCCGCACTAACTTTTTGCTCCTATAAATCAGTGTAACTGAAGGTGAATTTTTGGCTTTATTTTGTACTTCCTTTTTTAACATTTTGCTGGTATATTCAGTTATTGCCAAACCCCAAAAAGGCACTCATTAAGCTCTTGTGGTTAGATCAGGATGATTTGCTCAGACCTTTTATAAACCAGGCTGATGGATGCAAGTTGATGCATTGTTGGTTAGCTGACGTGCATTCTTTAATTGAATATAGTCTACCGCATTATATAAAAGTGAAAAATCTAGATATGGATAAATGTGTAAAAATAACTGTCCACTTGCATACAGATAATTTAATTACAGTTTGACTTTTGTAGTGATCTTAATAATAGTGAGCCTAATAATCGTCAGCAATGCTGCTTCATTCAAACCACTGCTTGTGTTTCTCAGTTCTCCAGTAGAATCTGTGCTATTCTATGCCATTACCACCCTACACAACTTGCTCCTGTATCAGGAAGGAGCGAAGATGGCCGTACGTCTGGCTGATGGCCTCCAAAAAATGGTGCCACTTCTCAACAAGAATAATCCCAAATTCCTTGCCATCACCACAGATTGTCTTCAGCTGTTGGCCTATGGCAACCAAGAGAGCAAGGTGAGGTTGCAAATTGTCAGGGTATTTATATCGGCAGACATCTTGTGCTATGATAGAAATTAAAATTGTATATTCTGAGTCACTCTGAACAGACCAGACTCCATTTTGTTATTTTCAAGTTAAGAGAGACACAAAATTTCTATACTTTCTGTAAAACTAACCACTTTCCCAGAGCTAAAGGAATGCATAGTATATACAAACCAAGTGATAAGGAGAACGGGGGTTGGATAGACTGTCTAAATGGTAATGGAATAGATCAATTCTAAACCCAGACATTGGTGACAGAGAAGATTAAATAATAAAATTTTACTTTCTTTATTTACAAGGTCCCATTGTAAGTTACGGGTCAAAACTCAGAATTTGCCAGACACAGTCTGGACAAAACTTAAAGAAACTGTTTGAAGTGACAGCAAATCTAAGTTATAGCAAACGTAAAGATAACGCAAAATGACGTCAAAATAGCCACCAAGAAAAGTTAACCCTTTCCTGGATAGGTATGTTTAGTGGGACAAGACTGCCCTCTATAGACCAAATACCTAAATTGCGATCCCTAGGTAAGCACACCTCTAGTGCTTCTATTGGGTTATCAACTGATGACGTACAGAGAGTCTGGCCCTTTAAAAGTTAGGACAAAGGGAAGACAGGGGGGTTGAGAAAAGGAGAGAGACGAGAAATGCAAGGGTATGCAAAGAAAGCAAAGAAGTGAGCAGTCGGAAGCAATGCAGAGAGGCCTATGACAGATATCCACTCTAGGACACAATTACCTACACACCTCCATGCAGAGAGACCTCCAAATAAGTTCCTGAGACTATCTACCAATCGGATGAAATATCTACTCAACTGGTAATTATACTGGTTTCATTTAATTAAATTAATTAAAATTTACTAATAGCATGATATGACTGGATAAATCATGGTCAGATTTCCATATTAAGAAATCTTAGTTAACTAAAGAATATATAGTTATAAACATTCCATTCTGCAGGTGGAATTAAAATAATTATATATTAATGTGATAGTATCACGTGTTAGCATACCGCTGTTTTTATCCAGGTGTATTGATTTGCTCTAAATTAAGATAAGATATCTTTTAGACAAATTAAAATCTGCTTATATAATCATGGTAGATTCTCTTATTGGATGGTTCCAGGAAATGACTAATGAACTGGTTTAAATGTTATTTTATTTAAAATTACATAAGAATAGATCTTAATTACCTAGGAGATCTAGCCAGCATTGAAAGGGTTATTCAGTTATTCTAAGTTAGCCAGGGTTTTATGGCCCTTCGCTGTGAAAAGCTTTCTGTGTCTGTTAAGGATACCTCATAAATCGTGTAAGTCTTGACAGAAAATGCTGTTTAGCCATTGAAACGTGTATACCCATTCCATTGTATTGCATATCATTTTATACTGGATATTCATTGATTGTCACGCATGTTACATATTATTAATTAATTTATTATAAAATCTATTTTTAAAACATTGTGATTTATTTATATGAAATACTTTTCACTTACGATAACTATCTTTGGGTCTGAGAATTGAATTAGTGGGCAATTCTCACTGTTTACTATTATTATCCCATAAATATCCCCACAAAATGAAAACCATAATGTGGTTGTATGTTTTAATTTTTATAACCTATATTTTATATACTCGGTGGTACTAATGCTTTTGAGGCAACCTATAAATTTACCTATTTCTCCGTAGCTTATAATATTGGCAAATGGTGGACCTCAAGGACTGGTGCAGATCATGAGGACCTACAACTATGAAAAACTTCTTTGGACTACAAGTCGTGTGCTGAAAGTGCTGTCTGTCTGCCACAATAACAAGCCGGCCATTGTTGAAGCAGGTAAACTAATGGCTTACAGTTCTTTATTCAAAGCTTCATAGTGTGAATTTTCAACCCCATCTATAGTGTAGCTTTGTTTATTTTCTCTAAGCAGACAAGTGATATCTTAGTGGTTAGAGCAGGGGTCCTCAAACTCCGGCCCTTTAGCTGTTGCTGAACTACAAATCTCATGATTCTCTGGCCATCTATGTAATTCAAAGAATCATGGAAGTTGTAGTTCAGCAACATCTGGAGGGCCACAGTTTGATGACCCCTGCGTTAGAGCTTCAACTAAAATATCTGATCTCACAGCAGTTTAAGCCCCACAGCATATTTACCTTTAATCCTCCAAGTCAGTGACCAAAGACTAACATCTATTACCACAGGGCACACGTAAAGCTAAAATTAGCCATCCTGATGAATGAAGAAATCACAATCTCTTCCAAAGTCAAACTCCTGTGGCTGTGGGCAGTGGGAATTCCCAGAAGTCCTTGCACAGTGCTCTCATTCTATTACTAATATCCATTATTGTCAAGTGACAAAATAAAATTAACCTTTAAATTCTAGCTGTAGGTTTTATTATATGACCATATTCACAAATTCACTTGTTAAATTGCAACAAATGGTAGCATTTATCTAAATTTTATATTTCTATTGAGGTATACATTAACTCATTGATTAGATGCGATCAGGATAAAAGGCACAATGGACTTGTGACCCTGTGGTCTGAACTCTTATTAGACTTATGATGTAAAGTATAACCTCACTTCCCCTTGTCATTTATTTATATATATTCTTAAATGTACTTCTAAGCTATTCCAGGGTGCACACACTGAAGTGTTTTGCTATGGGTAACGTGACTGCTTGTAACTATAGGCATTTCTCATTCTATTTGGCTGAAGCTTTGTACACCCCAACAATGCAGGAATAGTTATTTATTGCTGTTTAACAGTCCAAAGACCAGGATAGGTTTTTGTGTGTTTTTTGTATTAGCGCAAAAAAAAAAAAAAATTTGTTCAGAGTAAGCAAGAGGAAGATGTGCGTAGGCATGACCCCATAAGGATTGCAGGGCCCCCAGTGCCGGGCCTTTCACATTCCGCAAGCATTACACAATCACCTAGGTTGCCTTAATGCTTTTCTGGCTTCAGGCAAAAGATTTGCGAATCCTGTTCCTTGAGTTGCTGTTGGCACCCACACAACACTGCTCACTTCAAAGCACAGAGATGGGGAGAGAGTAGTTCTCTGTGCTCAAACACCAAGTTAAGGCGTCTGGCTTGGTGTGATAAGTTAAGTATTTAGACCTCTGAATGGAGAAGTGCTGGATCCCCAAATGATGTCGATGACTAGGAAGAAACTGGGTAGCAGAGATTAATCTGGAAAACCAGAAATGTCTGGGGTTTTAAGCTTTTCTAGAGTAACATTTAGGGAGCGAAGACATTCAAATTCTCTCTGCCTGTACTTGTTTCATGTTGTCCTGAGGCTTTCCATCTTCAGAGGCCTGACGCTGATATTTGTTTCTCAACGGTGCCATGTGTAATATGTGGGTTTTCCTTTTGCCAGGTGGTATGCAGGCTCTGGGGAAGCATCTATCCAGCTCCAGCCCAAGACTTGTGCAGAACTGCCTCTGGACCTTAAGGAACCTTTCTGATGTGGCTACTAAACAGGTGGGACCAGAGACTAGCTGCCATGAAGCCAAAAAAGTTAGGGAGGATCTGTCGTGTGGTTTTTTTTTGTTTTTTTGTTTTTTTTTAAATCCACTTATGGCTTGCTTTCAGAAATTGACACTAGAAGAACTAACTTAAAATATAGAGCAGGTCCCACTGGTGTCAGTTTGAAGGATCTTTGACGTTTTATTTATTCCAGCATCCAGTTGTTCATAATCTGCAAACCTGCATAATTTGTAATCCATGCCTCAAAAGTGCTGCCCTCTGCTAGCTTGCAATGCCAGTTTCTTTTATCCATCCTGACTCTCTAGCTTTTAGAACCGGTTTAGTTTCATTATGCCAAGCAATTAAACCAAAACATGGGTGTATACAGTTAAAATGTGGATCACACCCGGTATTGTCCTCAAAAACCTTCAGAACTTTGCATTAGCAAAGGCACACCTTGGAATGTACATCTTGCCAGTTTACCCAGCCGTACTTAATGGCCTCTAACTCGAGATGGCTCATGGCCCGCTGGTGTCTGTAGCAACTTAAAACGTGAGTTGTATGAGTATTGTAAACCGCAGTACACCTACCCGGTTTCCCTGAAAATAAGACCTCCCCCAAAAAATGAGCTCTAGCGTGTTTTTTCGTGGGGGGAAAAAATTAATATAAGACCCGGTCTTATTTTTTGGGGAAAATGGTATATGATGACTGTTAGACTGGTGAGTGTGCTGTTGCAGAAATACTTCCTCAATAGCCATGTATGAGGCCATGCTTGAATTATGCAGGTGGCAACAGCCAGCCGAAAAGAGTTAATCATTAAAATCTCAATCGTAGCCTATAGAAAGCAGACTGCAAAATCGAGGCAAAAAAATGAATTCTACAATAGTAGCTTGCTTTTGTTCGGTGCTATGACTGTAATTTATCTCCATTTGTCATTTTGAATTCCCTGAAGCAGCAAATTTAAATAAAAGGAAGCCCTTGAGTTACTTCACAAAGGTCCATTTTATTTTATTGTTTGTAACGTATAAATTGTAGACTACAGTTGTAGTAATGGGTTCTAGTACTATGAACTAGAATTCCCTCATGCGGAACTTAAAAATGAATTGTCTTGGTTCTACTAATAAAACTTGCTATGAATTTAAGCACACAGATCTGTAATTTCCCGGCAGAGCTTGGTTTGATTCTTAAAGCGGATCTGTCCCTTTTAGTATTTCATAAAGCTATGCTCTTTATGACTAAGACTGTGTTGGAATTGCAATGAAATCTAAAGATCCAAGAAGACAAAGTAGGGACCACTTTCATATGGTAAAGTCAGAGGTTGACAAGAGTAGACAAAAGGTTGAGCTCGGATTTAAACTTTTGTCAAATTCCAGCAGCTGTCACAAATGACAGCTGCAGGATTAAGACACGGTCTATCGAGGATCCTGTAGTCTTGAGGGGTCCCCCATAAACCTCAGTGTTGTACTCTTGGTAATGCTAAAGTACAACACAGACGTGGCTCCTTGCAACTGAAGTGTCAGAAGCCGAAAAGGACCTGCGGCTTTATGGTGGTGGCCGTGAAGGACAGCCCGAGGTTAATACTCCATATCCTGCAAGCTATCACCACCAGACCCGCACTGGGTCTGTCTGTTTCAGGGATCTTTACACAATATGCAAAGACCCCCAAAATTGATCTGCTTTAAACAATGGCGTTACCCATGTATTTGAGTAGAGCTTGTGTGAAAACATTTGGGTGTTTTTCCTACTCCCTCAAATTTCTATTCCATGGTTGCTTCCATCCCCCTCCTAAACACTTGTTTTCACTCACCAATCCAACCCTTCCCTCGCATTAATGTACTACACTGCTAGCCTGGCTTTAAAGGGACACTATAGGCACCCAGACCACTTAGGCTCATTGAAGTGGTCTGGGTGCAAGGTCCCTTAACCCTACAGTGGTAACTATTGCACTTTCTGAGAAACTGCGATAATTACCTCTCGGGGGTTTACTCCACTTCTGTGGAACTCTGGGTGCTTGGAAGACTTTTGGTCGTCTAAATGACGCTGGATGTCCTCACGCTATGCATTAACTGCTTCCACAATCACTGGAATCCCCTTAGGAAAGCATTGATTAATGCTTCCTATGGGGAAATCCTAATGTGAGTGCCGCCATTACCATGCATGCGTATTGGCCCTCCCTGCCGGCTGACTTTGGCGAGAGAGGAGCGTTGGAGGAACCTCACCCAGATGTGAGGGACATCGGCCCTGGTAAGTGACGGGTTTTAACCCATTCAGCACCGTAGGAGAGGGAGTGCAGGGGAGGGGGCACTGTAGGAACAAATAGGGCCAGGAAAACTGCTTTGTTTTCCTGGCATTATAGAATCCCTTTACGTTGCTCACCACTGCAAGCCTGGAGGGTTCGTAGCACACTTTCCTGTTGTGAATTTCTTCTAGGCTGACATACACTTATATATTTTTTTTTATTTTTTTTTATCACAGGATGGCCTGGATAACGTTCTAAAGATCTTGGTGAACCAGCTCAGCTCAGATGATGTAAATGTTCTCACCTGCGCCACGGGCACTCTTTCCAACTTGACTTGCAACAACAGCCGCAACAAGACTCTGGTGACCCAAAACAATGGTGTAGAGGCCCTGATCCACACCATTCTGCGAGCAAGCGACAAGGATGACATTGCAGAGCCAGCCGTTTGCGCCCTTCGCCACCTGACAAGCCGCCACCCAGATGCAGAGGTGGCTCAGAACTCTGTGAGGTTGCACTATGGCATTCCAGCTATTGTAAAATTGCTCAACCAGCCCTACCAGTGGCCACTTGTCAAGGTATGTATACCAAGCGTACCACAACCTGTAGGAAGGGGAACACAGGTGTTACGAAGATAGGATTTTGTATACAGATTGGTGTTTAGTGAACACTGTATGGACTGAATGTAGATCTAAAAGCCTTGGTATATCTTATTGCTTGGCTCATATGAACTATCAAAGGGTTAAGCATTCTATTTTGATGCATTTTCTTATTCTTGGCTGTAGTTGGGTTAAAATTCCCATATATATTTAGTTGTAGTTGTCTAAACAACCATAGCTCTCTAAAGCTTGTCCATTCAGATGGCTATTAATTTATATTTTAAGGGACACTATAGTCACCAGAACAACTACAGCTTTTTGTATTTGTTCTGGTGAGTAGAATCATTCCCTTAAGACTTTTTGCAATAAACACACTTTTGAGAAAATAAAGTGTTCACATTACAGCCTAGGGATATCTCCACTGGCCGCCACTCCGATGGCTACTATGCTTCCTGGGGCAGTGCTATACACAGTGCAGGACTGCTATTTTGCATGGAGACACCGAATTTTCCTCAGTGATGCATTGATTCGATGCATCTGAGGAGATGCTGATTGGTCAGGTGCTGGCTCTGCTCCTGTTCTCTCTTTAACAGTCTCAGCTCCTGATGTCAGACAAGCAGGCAGAACAGGGGCAGAGACAGCATCTGCAGACCTGAATAAAAGTAAGATTTTACTATATTTAGGAAGGCATGGGGGTAGGGGGCAGGCGGGCTAGATAGTGGTTTTAACTCTAAAGGGTCAGGAATACACGTTTGTGTTCCTGACCCTATAGTGTTCCTTTAAATACTTGAATACTCAAGCATATTCTTACAAAGAAAGGTTAAAGGATCTTAACATGTATAGCTTGGAGGAAAGCCGAGACAGGAGGGATATGATAGAAACATTTAAATAAAGGGAATCCACACCATAAAGGAGACCATATTTAACCCCTTAAGGACCAAACTTCTGGAATAAAAGGGAATCATGACATGTCACGTGTCCTTAAGGGGTTAAAAGGAGAACTACCACAACAAGAGGACATAGTCTTAAATTAGAGGGGCAAAGGTTTAAAAATATCAGGAAGTATTACTTTACTGAGAGGGTTGTGGATGCATGGAATAGCTTTCCAGCTGAAGTGGTAGAGGTTAACACAGTAAAGGAGTTTAAGCGTGGGATAGGCATAAGGATATCCTAACTATAAGAAAAGGCCAGGGACTAATGAAAGTACTTAGAAAATTGGGCAGACTAGATGGGCCAAATGGTTCTTATCTGCCGGCACATTCTGTGTTTCATATGCATATACCATACAATCACGTGTGTGCCTGGAGGTTTCCTTCAGTAGTGTCCTGCATAGAGTTGCTTTTATGTGCTGCATCTGTTGTACTGACATTATGTAAATGTGGAAGTTTATATATAATTTTTCTTTTTCTTTTGTTAAATACAACCTATGGATCTTAGTTGGTGTGGAAATCTCACAAGTGACAGTGAGTGCTTTTAAATTAAAAAAAGTTTTGTTTTGTTTTTCTTCATTTATTTGTAGGCTACCATTGGCTTGATCCGAAACCTTGCTCTATGCCCTGCCAATCACGCGCCCTTACATGAAGCTGGTGTCATCCCACGGCTTGTCCAGCTGCTTGTAAAAGCTCACCAGGATGCGCAGCGACACGCGGCTTCAGGAACACAACAGCCATACACGGTGAGTGCAGCTATCTGGTAATATTTCTTCCTTTCATTTTGAGCCTCGTGGCTTACTCTGCACATCTTGTCTCAAATATAGAATTTTTTTTTTAAATTTAGCTTTCTTTATACACTTATTTCGTACATGTAAATATGTACGACATAATCCCGTAATTACAAACAAAACAAAATAGGACTTGGTGTTGGTAGGTGCTATGGTAAACCATATCAATACCCTAGTACAAATCTAGATATCTGTGCTACACTAGTCAGAACTTTGTTGTAAATATTTGACATTTTCTGCTAGATTCTACTAATCAGAATTCATATAGTGTGTATTCTCCAAATACTTTTAATATTTGATTCCAGATAAAAATATATATTTTAATTTTTTATTTTTTTATTTTTTTTGAGCTCAGCTTAACATGGGTATGAGACTAGCCATTCTCCCAATTCTTACCTCTATAGGTAGATTTCAAGACAATATGCTGAATCCAGCTCTTGGTGATGTTGCCATGGCAACAAGGGCATAAACTAGTAAAGTGCTGGATAATTTACTATCAGCCTTGTATCTATGTAGCATCTTGTCTTCAATCAACGTGTTGTGTTTTAGCCTTATCAATGCTTAAAGAACAAAGATAAGATTTACGTACAAGGCACTCTGTGAATATAAAATTGATCTTCACATAACCTTTAGTGACCTATAATCCTCTTATAACCTGTAAAGACCATTCTTTACTCCAATATGTTGGACTCCATGGCAACTCAAGAAATGATTTGTTCAACTCTGTATGTTCTAATAAGAACCTTGCATTTGGTTCAGTTGATTGTCTCAATTATCCCTAACCTAGGTAGCAGTGGTTTTCAGGTTTTTTTTCTTCCGTAAGATAATTAGTGCCATATCACTTTTAAAAGACCACTTGCCTTCAGTCCTATGTGAATTATTTAGCAGTCATGGCAATAAAAGGCACCCACTTTTGTTTTTACCATCTGTCTTCTGTATTCTCTAATCCTCAAAGAAAAAGCCGTCTTTAATGCACCTAACCCGGGGCGATCTTCTACTTTAAGCATACCTCTTATATGTAGACTGAGGCAGCTAAAGTATCACCAGACCATAACTGTATTAATTACAATCTGTTAGCAAATGTATAGATTACATCTTATTTTCATATTTTACTTTGTAGCTGAGACCTCTCCCTCCCCCTTCTCTGATGTAGAGGCAATAGACAAAGGGGTATATCTTGCCTTTTGTCTGTCACGATGTTTGAAGTGGTACGGTCACGTTATTGATATAAATAGTATTATTATGAAAACCCTGTAGGCGGTTATATCAGTGCAATTTTAATGGTGTAATTTTATCATAAACTGGATTTGGGGTAGAAATGTAGCAAAAGGCATAGCTTCAAGTGGCATCTGGCAGTTTAACTTGTGACGGCAAGGGTAGCTGGCATCGTCTGTGGGCAATGGATGCATATGACTTTTGTATACTCTATTTTGTACTTGCACGTGCAAGAGTACACCACTGTTGCAACCCAATAGCTGAAGTGAGCTGAACTGAAAAAATGTCAGTGCTGAAACAGGAGCGCTTCGGTTAAGGGGTTCACTGCACATAGAGGCACAATCACCACTTCAAATCACTGAAGAAGTCATGGTGCTTGGCGTAACTCTACCCATGAATTTTGACATTGATTGATTAAAGGACTTATTTCATGAACATGGGTTTTATTTAATAGGTTTTATGAAATGGAGAGAAGTTCAAAAATACACGTTGGGATCTGAGAACTTGCCAGTTATGCTTTTAAAGGACCACTGTAGTGCCAGGAAAACAAACTTGTTTTCCTGGCACTATAGGGTCATTAGGTCCCTCCTGCTGGACCGAAGGGGTTAAAAACCCTTCGGCCACTTGCCTTTCTCCAGCACCAGGCTCGCTCTGTGCTGGGGAACTCTCCACCCCCTGCCGACGTCAGATCCGAATGCACATGCATGCATTCAATCAGCCCATAGGAAAGCATTACTAAATGCTATGGACGTCCAGCGTGAGTTCAATGCAATTTTCAGTGAGAATCGCGGAAGTGGCGGTCAGTGAGACAGCCACTAGAGGCTGGGTTGACCCTCAGTGAAACATAGCAGTTTCTCTTAAACTGCTATGTTTTCAGCTGCAGGGTTAAAACTAGAGGGACCTGGCACCCAGACCACTGCATTGAGCTCAACTGGTCTGGGTGCCTATAGTGGTCCTTTAATGGAAAAGACATGGTGTGTTTTTCGTTTTTTTTTTTTGTTTTGTTTAAGTGTTTGGGGGTTGTGTGTGTGTGTGTTGTGTTTTTTTGTTTTTGTTTTTGGGGGCGGGTTATTTTTATTTTATTTTTTTGAGAACCAGTAATGAGCAGCACAGACTGGATTTATGTCAATCTATAGATGGTGACTAAACAAAATCCTGGATAAGAATATGTTCAGTGCAGCTGTTAATCTGCTTTAAAATCCCCCAACTTTTCTGGAGCAACAAAACAATTGGTCTACATAGTGGGGCTTCTAGGCAAAACCTAGATTTGTGCGATTTATAATAACCTCTAAACTTGTTTCTTCTTGTGTCCTCTACAGGATGGTGTGAAGATGGAGGAGATAGTGGAGGGATGCACTGGAGCACTTCACATCCTTGCAAGAGAACCCATGAACCGAATGGACATATACAAGCTCAACACCATTCCTTTGTTTGTGCAGGTGAGTGCTCTGTGCTGTATTCCCCGTTTATTTACAAGTAACCAGAAATGAATGGAGGTGGCAAATGGCTCTTGTAGGACCATCAACCAGACAGACTATAACTGTTCTGTCTGCTACTGAGTGTCCTGATTAGTTGATGAATGGGATATTCTCTGCACCTATGGCGGTTAGTGCTATAAAGTTTTTTTTTTGTTTTGTTTTTTTTGTTTTTTGTTTTTTTTAAAGTATATTTCAGTAATCAATAATTAATAGAATAAATTCTAACTTTCTGGTAGGTACCATGTTCCTATTCTGGGATAATCTGCATCTGTTACATGGTGACACAACCTCTGTGTGTCATGTTAATGTGTATAGTTGTTTGGGTTATCCTAATTTCTGAGTTCTCAGAGCACACTGATTCAAATGGGCCGGTCCAAACCACTTTCTCCAAAGCCTTTTTAATCCAGATCGGAATGAATCTAATCTGTCTGGGATTTACCTGTGGAGTCTTATTAACTGAATAAGACTTCACGTCTTCTATTACTGTGTAGAAATCGTTTCATTTATATTTTTCATTGATTAAGCCAATTGGTGATTGCTGTAATGTTGCCAGGTTTCATCTGAAATCGGTAGCTTAAAACATGGTAAAATCCATAAATCCCGTTATGTACTGGGATTATAGGATATACCTAGTGCTTCCTCTGAACGTTATGGAAACAGAAGGGCTGGCTAAAAGACTTGAGGCTTTTCCTGGTCTAATGAGTAATCATGTCCAAAATGGCATTAATTTATTTTTAATACAACATCTATTAAAAGGGAGCATAAACTCCAAAACATAAAAGGGAAACTATAGATTCCCCCTCCCTCGCAATTACCTTTGCAGGATTAAGGGGCCTAGGACACAGCACCCAGACCCCTTCAATGAGCCGAAGTGGTCTGGGTGCCCATAGTGTCCCTTTAAAGCTAATCTGTGTGCACAGCTTTTTTTTTATATGATGAGACTGATTTTTAAATCTGAAAGTCCACAAGTATCCCTGCTACATGTGACTAATGTTTATGACCTTTTTCTTATTTACTGTTAGACTGAAACAATGTCTCACCTAGCTTTCATTGAAGATTCTGTTTTTGTTTCTCTGATGTAAGAAATTAACTTCAGTTTGCTGCCAACATTGTCCTCCTGAGACAACATTGCAGTTGTTTTGTAAAAGTGACTGACATACTTAAGGCTGGAACTCTGAGATTCAGTATTCTATTTTGAGTCTAGATTTGACATTAATGCATCCGTACGAAGCGGCATTTCTTAACATTTCCTTGGCAGTCCCTAAAGTGACTGATTTTAACGATTTTACAATTTTTGACAATCTATTTTAATTGAATAGTTATCGAACGCACTTTTATGTACAGACTCTTCATTGCACTGGAGACTCTTGAAATAGGACAGTAGTACTAGTTCATGTTCAGCCAACGATGTTTAATAATCATCGCTATAATGAGCTAAACTACAGCCATTCTTATAGAGAAGATGTACAAACTGATATGAACAGGAGAGCGCAATCGTAGTAAATTAAAATTCTTATAATATACTTAAGCAGCTAAAAACAAAAAGTTCCTTAAAATTCCTTTTTTTTTAAATAAAAATATTTTACGTAATGGGGAGGCACATTATTGAGTGTATTTTGCATGACCCATATTTCATACATTATACAACTAAAATATAAATTTGGATGTTTGAATCCAGTCCTATCACTCTTTGAATGTAGATGGTGTGCAAAGTTAGGATTTGATCAGGAGAGCTAATGGTTTGTGTATGCCCCATTATGTGAATTAGATACTTAATTCCACAGCTTAGCGCCACTCTGTGTACAAGGTGATTGATCAATATGAGCGTTCTATGGTGCCTCATTAATTAGTAATCACTGTGGCTAATTGCTTTATTATAAAACTAATCCCTTCTGTGACATAATTATACTGCAGGTCATGCTGTCTTTTGTAAGACTGATTTAGCCGGTAGGAGGCATAAAACTGGTACATGTTATATATGTAAAGAGATCTGGTGCGTTTTTACACTACAATATTTCAGGTTTCTGTAAAATGCGTTGGATTTAAGTTTTGCTCATATAAACGGAATCTTTAACTTGAAACTATGACTCCCTTGTCCAGCTCCTGTATTCACCTGTAGAGAACATCCAGAGAGTGGCAGCAGGAGTCTTGTGCGAACTTGCTCAGGAGAAAGAAGCTGCAGATACAATTGATGCAGAGGGAGCTTCTGCTCCTTTGATGGAACTGCTGCATTGCCATAATGAGGGCACAGGTAAATCTCCAGTAAAGGAAGCATTGTCTGGGGGGAGGTAAAATGTAATGATCCACAATGGCTATTAAATAAATTTTGCTGAGTGAACCACAGAACCTGTTGGGAATATACATGAATATTTTGTGCAATTTTTTTTTTTTTTTTAATTTTTTTTTTTTAAAGCAAATATTTTTCCTATCTTTGATTTCTGACCATCTGACTCCATGGTGTACGCATGAAGTATTTCAGAGTGAAGCTGGCTTTCCAAAGTGACAGGGCTATAGTTTCCTTATAAGTTTTGGTTTTAGGTTATTAAATCTGTTCCGCTGTAACGTTTTCATATTTATTTAGAGCATAGGATTGTATAACAATTTGTCTGTGAATGATCTACACTATGATGATCAATATCTTCTTTCAGCCACCTATGCTGCCGCTGTTCTCTTCCGTATCTCAGAGGATAAAAATCCAGATTATAGGAAGCGCGTGTCTGTGGAGCTTACGAACGCCATTTTCCGCCAGGATCCTGCAGCTTGGGAAGCGGTAAGTTCCATATTATTGACCTCTATCTGGCAGTTTAGAAAATTTGTAATATTCATATTAATTTTTGGTTTGCGTTTTAGCACAAACTCTGCTTTGTGATAGAAGTCAATTGTCCCCATAGTGTCTACTGAATTCTAACAATGACATCAGTTGGTGCTAATTAAACCGTAGATATTGAGGTAGGACTGTCTAGTCAAATGATAGGCTCAGTTAACTCACAAATGTCAGTGTTGACTATATTTATTTCTACCACTTTTAAAGAGTATTTTTCATGAGGACCATTGACTCTAAAAGAGAAAAAAATGACTTGGAGGCTCAGTTCATAAAATCAGAACCGCTCAATGTAGGCAATGACAAATATTGGATTCATTGTAAGCTCATATCAATTGTATTTGCTCTGTGTTCCTGATGTGCTTTCTCACTTAATAAGAAATCCATATGAAATTTTTTACCAAAACTTTTTTTTTTTTAACTCACAGGCACAGAGTATGATTCCAATCAATGATCCTTACTCAGATGGTAAGTGTGATTGAATATCTCTTAGAACAAAGCATGTTTCTGTAACGCATGCAAGATTCCTTTGAATTTCATGCCCAGCAAAATTTGTATTTATTTTTTTGTTCTTTTACAAACTGAACGTGGTGAAGATTGTTACAGGTGGGGGCTGGGAACTCACTTCTTAATACCCTGAATTCTAACTCTGACCTTTCCTATTCTTTAGAAGTGGAGCATTACCGTACTGCCGGGTATGGAGATGATATGCAAATGGATCCCATGATGGGAGATCTTGACGGAGATTATCCCATGGACGCTTACAGCGAACACGCGGGAAGAATACCATACCCTGACCATGTAATCTGATCTTGCACAAGGTAAAATCTGGACTGTGCATGTAGCCTTTGTAATCTGTCATCCATGTTGGGGGTGGAAGCTTCTTATGAACTTGATAGTGGTAGTTGTTAAAAATGACTTGATAGTTTGTTTGTTTGGTTTTTTTTTTTGTGTTTTTTTATATTGAGCAACCGTGGTACACTTTATTTAAAATAAAGGATGGGTGCTCTTTCAAGTGCACCTAAACTTATCTGTATACTTTATGCACTAATTTTATCATGTAGTGGTTATGGTGCTAGTCAGACCGTTTAATGCTTTAACTAACTTACCTGTGGTTTGCCAGGGTGCTGTTCCCTTACTCCTCTAACCAGACATTATGGCAATGAGCTAAACCTGGAAGTACAGGTCTTTGCTCATTGCCTGAGAGCCATCAGCTAATGCTGTCAACCAATGAGCTAGCTCTGCACTGCAGGACTTGGCTAAGGAGAGCTAATGGAGTCTTCTGGTGCTCAATTCTTGCTGGGAGGATGTAGGGATCTACGCCGGGTGAACCACATGTAAGTCAAACCGTTGCCAAATAGGTTGACTACACTGGGGAGTGCCAGGGCACTCTTTTCATCCTACCCACTGCAGCTTGCTTGAAGTGTTCCTTTTTTTTACGTTTTAAGAATTGTTTACATTTATGACAAACTTTCCAAATGAAGTAAACCACAAGAAATTAACTGCTAGAGATATTTAAGAGGGACATGTCTGAACCAAAGTCTTTCATTTTTCTATTCTAGTTCTTTACCACTGAAGAGGATGATCCAAGACTGAAGTGCCTACAATGAACATGTTTCTGCCCTCGCCTTTCCCCCTCCCTACATTTTAAGAGCTTTTATTTCATAGACTTTGCACGAGGTGGGCTTTGTAAATGCCCCCAGCACATTGGTTTCTGCTTACAGAACGCTGATTATCAACCTCTGCGTGTGTGGCTTCGAGGTTAATAAACTGGTTTCTTTAGTACTTTAAATCCTAGAAGTTTGTGTTGGACTAATGCATTTTTTTTTTCTATAGATTATAAATATATATAAATATATTTCATTTTTTTAAAAAGATTTTAATATGGCACAAATCCTCCAATCCTCAATCTTGTATTTTTATTTTTCTTATGCTGTCACCCTAGAAATATTTTATCTTTCCTTTTGGATTATGTCTTTACAGTGCTTTTTGTTGCCTTCATTTGTATAACTTTTGAGGGTGGAAGAACCTAAATCAAACACTATGGAACCTCTTTACAGAATCTTTATATCGTTTGTTCTCTTAGCAGGCTAGTGTGTCCAGAATACTTTTTCAGTGGTAATCATTTTAGAACATTTTCTGTCTGTATGTGTATTGCCCTCTTCTCTCCTAGTGTATCAGAATGTCTTTCAGTTGGGCATCTGGACAGGAAGCAGACATTGTGTGCAGTTCACGGAGACGGGCCTTTCCTTATCCCCCCCTGTCCCTATAAATGCACAATGTTTACAATTGAAACCTCCTGGTATCCAGGCACCAATGTTTCTCAAAACCTGGCTCTTCAATTCACTACTATTGTAATTGTGTTTAAATTTAACATTTTTTCTTTTTGTTCACCAAAATCTCAATACAGTAAATGTTGAAATCCTGTTTTTATAAATTAGCAATCTGTATAGCTGGTTTAATTTCAACTTTGTCATTGTGCCCAAAAGGAGAGAATATTGCATGCACACAAATACAACAGAAAAAAAACATATTGATATAAAATGGCTACCACTACATCAACTTTTCCCATTTTGTACAAGTCCTTTAAATACATTCCTCGTTTAACAGTATTTTAAAATTGCAAACGTTCTACGGCCTGTTTGAAGGTATAAAAGGTTTGATTTTTGCCTTCAGCCAAATTTTTTTTTTTGTTTGTTTTTTTTTAAATTTCAGTTTAGGTTAAGTTATAATTTTTAAGGATCAGAAATATAACAAGTGACTAAATGGTAGAAAGAGCAAAACTTTGCTCCAAATTGACAAACTTTTTGTACCTGATATTTTTTGAGCAAAGTGATGTTGTGCAGGACTAAAACATTTTTAAAAATGCTTTTCAGCAGTCTTTGTGGTCTTTGTTTCGGGGTTTTTTTTTTTCTGTTCAAGGCAAATATTTTTGTGCACATTATAACAATTAAATTCAATTGGGGAAAAATAAACACTTCTTAATTGTGGTTACATATTTAAAAGTGTAAAATATTATTTTTTTTATTTTTTTTTCCTCCCTTTGTGAAATTATCGGTTTGGCAATAAATCTTAACTGCTGCTTTGTGTCATGGCTTCATTGTTTTCTTTGGAATGTTGTTGGGGTGTTGCACTTTTTTTTGTTTTTTACTTTTTCCAACTGTTCGGTATTGGGACTTGGCTAAACAGTTTCCCTTTCTTTTGTAATTTTTTTTTTTTTTATAGACTCAAAGCATCCAATAATATAATTAAATGTTTGGAAAGACTTTACTGTAAAAACGCTTGTTTTGTTTGTGTGATCTTATATTTTTTTTTTTTTTTCTTAAATGTTGTCCTGGGATTAGGGGCTTGGTATTTGACCCTCCTAACTTTCAAATGTTCACCAAAAATGCATTAGATTCTGATCAAGTAGTGATATTAACTCTGTCTAGGTTTTGGGATTTTTTTTTTCTTAACATTGAAGGAGCACAAACGTATTCCTGACCCTATAGTGTTAAAACCACTACGTGGCCCCCTTTGCCTCCCTAAAGATAGTAAAATCTTACTTGTATTCAAGTCTGAAGCTGCAGCCTCTGCCTGTGAACTGCCTCTGACATCATCAGAAGTGGTGGCCTGATCCAATCACAATGCTTTCTCATAGGATTGGGTGAGACTGACAAAGCGGGAGATCGGGGCAGAGCCACCATGATTCAAACACAGCCCTGACCAATCAGCTTCTCCTCATAGAGATGACTTGGATCAATGAATCTCTGAGGAAAGTTCAGTGTCTGCATGCAGAGGGAGGAGATACTGAATGTTTGGATGCATTTTAGGCAGCCATGACCCAGGAAGGATCTCTAACAGCCATCTGAGGAGTGGCCAGTGAAGTTATCACTAGGCTGTAATGTAAACACTGCATTTTCTCTGAAAAGATAGTGTTTACAGCAAAACTGACAACGGATGTGTAAATCTTTCCCTTGTAGGCAGAGCACCTGGAAGGGGACTATAGATATCCCCTGCTTTGCTTGTGGGGGACTTCCGCCTGCTACGCTTTTTTTTTTTTTTTTTTTTTGGCAATTGATAGGAAATAAACACCTAGTTGAGTCTTTTGCTTGAGTTCAGTTTTTTTGTTTTTTTTCGTTCCAGCTATAAGCAGTCTATCAGCTATGCATCCTGGTGTTGATGCAAATTTTGCACAGAAATTATGCTGTTGGAGTTAAACCTCTGAAACGCTGCACGTGCAGAGATTTGCCCCCAAACCTGCACATCCAGATTCCTGGCACCATGACCACTTCAAATCGCAGCATATAAGAGCTTAAAGGAACCATATAGTGTTAAGAATACAAACAAACAGTGTCCCTCTTCTGCAGGCCCCCCAGTCATTAAAGGCTTAAATTTCTCACTTAAGGGATTCCTGCCCTGAGGTCCCTTGGGGCTGAATCTGCCTCCTCATGTGATGTCATATCAAGGGGCAACATAATATGCAGAGTGCCATGTACACATTAGGGATTCCCCATTGGAAAGCATTAAATCTAGGCTTTCCAAGCACAAAAAAATTAAGCATTGGAACTCTGTATAGCAGAAACTAGCCCGCTAAGGTTATTTTAAGGTGTGGTTTTTGTTTTTAAAACTAATCTGTCATGGGCGCTCATGATTCATTGATATATGTGGGGATTGAAGGCTAGCCCATCTGGTCATAACACAGCTACTGTAGCTCAAATTGTTAAAGAGGAAAAAAAAAAAAAACGTAAGAGTGATCATAATGACCACTGTCCACCATTGAAGGTGCCTTCAGTGGGATGTGAGCATCACAACTGGACTATGGAGCAATGGAAGAAGGTTGCCTCGTCTGAATGAATCCCTTTGTCTCTTAAGCCTGTGTGATTGGCACTGTCCTGGGCTGGAAACAGGGTTCCAGATTTACTACTGGAATGTGTGGGTGTCACAGTAATCCCTGAGAATGAGGTCATATGGTATAGGATTGTGTCTGGGAGGGAAGCCATGGCAGATTAATAGCAGATCCCTTTCTCAGCTTCCCAGTCCCCTCTTATGTCTAAGTCACCTTGTGCTTATTCGGGGCATAGGATGACCGGGAAACACACTGACCTGTCTAAACCAGACAATCTGCTAGGAGGGCTCCAAGCGCTTGACAGGGACACACCAAGAATAGGCACATCTCAGTAAAATGTAGTTATGGTATGGACCCCCTGTGGTGCATCACAGTGCTGTTTTGCCAGTTAGTGAGTTTGGAGGACAAGCTATCTGGGGATAACGTGGGGTTTACTAATGTATAAATGTGTTCAGGGATCTTCAGTTAAGGTGCTCTGTTAGCGAATTAGATTAGTGGTAATTGATCTGGTTATCTCCCAAATAGACTAGTGCCAGGAAGGGACCCTTTTGTCACTAGTGATGACCCCCTGTTATTGTCCCTATACATGTTTGCTTTGTGACAATGTGTGTTTACGCTATCATTTCAGCACTGTCTCTAGTGAGTGAACTTTTCGCTGAGATATTCAGCCAAAGTACTGGAGCATTGGTACAATCAGATGGATGGTTGGGTGTGTGGTTTTACCTGGGAAATTGATGTCAGCAGGTTGAACGAAGGGGAGGAGGCCATGTTATGCTCTAGACTATGTTTTGCCGCAAAACCTTGAGTCCCGGCAGTCACGTGCATGTTACTGTGACATGTACCACCTACCTAGAGCTTCTTGTAGACTATGTAAACACCTGCATGGCAGTGGTTCACTGATCGCAGTGGGGTGTTACCTTGGCCTCGCATCCCCAGATCTAGATCTGATTGAGCATCTGTGGGATGTGCTGGAACATGGAGTTCCCACCTCGCAACTTGCATGACTTAAAGGATTTGCTGCTCATGTCTTTTGCAGGATACTAGACTTGGGCAATCGTTTTCAGACTAACACGTTATTGTTTAGCAATTCGATTTGTTCAAAAGAATGCACGAATACAAATTACAGTGTATAAAGCTAAGAGCGAATTGCTTGCTGGCTTAATTTCGTCCATGTAATAAGTTCTTCTAATTTTTTATTTTTTTTTTTAAAGGAGGGATCCACAGGTTTGCAGCTCCTTCCTTGTAATATTTAAAAATAGAAGCTATCTGCTTCAATATGACCCCCATATTAGGAAGATCTTAACATGAATAGCTTGGAGCAAAGACAAGGGGGAGGTTGGTGGTATATGATAGAAACATTGAAATACATAAAGGGAGTCAATGCCATAAAGGAGACTATATTTTAAAAGAAGAAAAACTAACTACTAAATTAGAGGGGCACAGGTTTAAAAGTAATTTCAGGAAGTATTTTACTGAGAGGGTAGTAGATGCATGGAATAGCCTTCCAACTCAAGTGGTAGAGGTTAACACAGTGAAGGAGTTTAAGCATGCGTGGGATAGGCACAAGGCCAGGAACTAATGAAAGTATTTGGAAAATTGGACAGACTAGATGGACCGAATAGTTCTTATCTGCCATCACAATCTGTTTCTATAAGGGAGCTTAAAACCTCCCTACATGCCATTCTGTGAGCAGCAGTATATCTACTAAATGGCAAGCAGGGGCTGCTCCCTGTTATAAAACTGGGGGCTATAAAATTCGATTTCAAAATAAATTACGGGCAGATTTAGTTTGAAAACGAATGCCTAAATGGATGAAATTTGGTTTAGCCAAAACAATATTTTTTTTTTTTTTTTCCTTGTCTGAATGTATTTGGATAATTCACTAAACACCAGATTTTGTCAGATTCATTCATAGTTTAACAATCAAAACTTTGATATAGATAGATATAGTAGAGATATTGTATAATGCAGCATGTGAATTACTAGCAAACCATTATAAAGTAATCATTTGGTGGCGTAACTCTGTATTACACCTCTAAGGCAGAGTTTAGCCTCAAAGCAAGATGCACTGTTTATTTTACACATTATTTTATTATTTATATAGCACCATCTAATTCCGTAGCTGCTAGTGACCGTATGATTATGTAATCATGCATATTCCTTGAATATTTATTACCGCACATTGCTGCTGATTATGTAACTAGTACTGGATAGATGTTTTTCTGTACATGACACGTTCTCTAAGATTAATGTGATATGTAGCTGTATGGTCAATGCATTGATGTTAACCCGGAATCAGACAATAAGAAAGCTACATTTCAAATGTTTGTTTTAATTTCTATATTTTAGCTGAAATTCTCATTTAGTTAATTGATGACCCAAAGGAAGGCAAAATAAAAACCCTGGTGAATGATGATTGGGGGGGGATAAAAGGTACAGTGATTACACATGAATATATACAATGTAAAGAGGTCTCTGTTTGCAGAGTTTAAATTATAAAATTAAAGGAAAATTTTGCACATAAAACTTACACTCTAACATGAACAATCTAATTGAGACACGAGGTCCATGATGACAATAAACGCTTTTACCCCTAAGCAAGGTTTGTACTCTTAATTGAAGGTTACAAACAGTGGGAGTAGGTCGGTTCTCACAGAGCTTGCACTCTAATGGGAAAGGTGCAGTAGAGAAAAAGAAGGCCCTTGCTCACAGAGCTTACAATCTAATCTGGAAGGAATGATCCAGAGAAAGGAGATCCATGCTCACAGAACTTACACTCTAATTGGAAAAGTATGAAATAGAGAAAGGTGATCCCTGCACAGAGAGCTTAAAGGACCACTGTAGTGCCAAGAAAACACTCCTTTGCCTGGCTCTATAGAGTCTCTAGGTCCCCCCCTCCAGCTGGGCTCTAGGGGGTGGAAAGGGTTAAATTTACCTCTTTTTGCAGCGCCGGGCGGAGAACTCTCCTCCTCCATATCGCCGTCATCGGCTGAATGCGCATTCAGCCAGTCTCATAGGAAAGCATTCTCAATGCTTTCCTATGGACGCTGGCGTCTTCTCACTGTGAAAATCACAGTGGGAAGTGCCTCTAGTGGCTGTCAATGGATTAACCCATTTGTAAACATAGCAGTTTCTCTGAAACTGCCATGTTTATAGAAGAAAGGGTTAATCCTAGATGGACCTGGCACCCAGACCACTTCATTAAGCTGAAGTGGTCTGGGTGCCTATAGTGGTCCTTTAACTCTAAAACGAAATGTACAATTTAGGAAAAGATAATCCATGCTCACAGAGCTTACTCTCTGTTTAACATTTACAATACAGAGAAAGAATACACCTGCTAATAGGGCTTACATTTTAATTTGAAGGGTACAGCAGATCAGGACTTGACAAATTTGCTTTGAATCTAGGAGCCAGCTAAAAAGTTAGGAGCCAGGATTTATTTTCAACAACAAAAATAATATATCTTAAAGGGACGCTAAGGTCACTGGAACCGCTGCAGCTTAATCCCTTAAGGACTGAGCCAAATGTACACGTTGTGATCAAAACCAAATCGTAAACAAAAACTGGAATTTGCGCTACATGTCTGTTCGGGCGTAATTCGCCTCTTTCATATTATGTGCACCCACACTTATTATACATCATTTTATTCAGGTGAAACAGGGCTTTCATTTAACATCAAATATTTAGGTATGAAACAATTTAATATGAATAAAATATAAAAAAAAAATGGGGGAAATTATTTATTTTTTTTTTAGTTCTATGTGACATTCTAACTGTGAATGTCATAGTACTGTTTGCTTTTACCGCAATAAAATACACATGTATTCAGCGATGTCTCACGTGTAAAACAGTACTCCCTATGTACAGGTTTTATGGTGTTTTGGGAAGTTACAGGGTCAAATATAGCGTATTACATTTTTCAGTTTTTTCACATTGAAATTCGCTAGATTGGTTATGTTGCTTTTGAGACCGTATAGTAGCCTAAGAATGAGAATTACCCCCATGATGGCATACAATTTGCAAAAGTAGACAACCCAAGGTATTGCAAATGGGGTATGTCCAGTCTTTTTTAGTAGCCACTTGGTCACAAACACTAGCCAAAGTTAGTGTTAATATTTGAAAATGCAAAAAACTAATTTGAATGCCAATTTTGGCCAGTGTTTGTGACTAAGTGGCTACTAAAAAAGAGTGAACATACCCCATTTGCAATACCTTGGATTGTCTACTATTGCAAATGGTATGCCATCATGGGGGTAATTTTTATTCCTGTGAAAAAACTGAAACGCAAGCCTTATATTTGACTCAGTAACTTTTCAAAACACCATAAAACCTGTACATGAGGGGTACTGTAATACTCGGGAGACTTCGCTGAACACAAATATTAGTGTTTCAAAACAGTAAAACGTATCACAACAATTATATTGTCAGTGTAAGGGCCATTTGTGTGTGAAAATTCAACAAATTTCACTTTCACTGACTATCATTATTGTAATACATTTTACTGTTGAAACACTAAATCATAATAAAATGACCTAATTATGTAAAATTATTACATAAATATATACGTAGAATTTATATATATATATATATATATATATATACACACACAATGTTAAACAAAAATCTGCACACCAGTCAAGCCAGAACACTTGCTTTTCCCAGTGATATATACACGTATATACTTATGTATATAGATATTATTTAGTTCTACATGTATTTTGATATCTATATATATATATATATATATATATATATATATATATATAAAAAAAATTAAAATAGAACAAAAGTACTTTTTTACGTATTTACATATTTATTTTATATTATATATAAATTGATAAATTTATATTTAATCAATATCATTGTACGTGTACTTTGATATGAATATATATTATTATACACTGCTCAAAAAAAATAAAGGGAACACTTAAAGAACACAATGTAACTCCAAGTCAATCACACTTCTGTGAAATCAAACTGTCCACTTAGGAAGCAACACTGAGTGACAATTTCACATGCTGTTGTGCAAATGGGATAGACAACAGGTGCAAATTATAGGCAATTAGCAAGACACCCCCAATAAAGGAATGGTTCCACTTCTCAGTTCCTATGCTTCCTGGCTGATGTTTTGGTCACTTTTGAATGCTGGCGGTGCTTTCACTCTAGTGGTAGCATGAGACAGAGTCTACAACCCACACAAGTGGCTCAGGTAGTGCAGCTCATCCAGGATGGCACATCAATGCGAGCTGTGGCAAGAAGGTTTGTTGTGTCTGTCAGCGTAGTGTCCAGAGCATGGAGGCGCTACCAGACGTGGAGGAGGCCATAGAAGGGCAACAACCCAGCAGCAGGACCGATACCTCCACCTTTGTGCAAGGAGGAACAGGAGGAGCACTGCCAGAGCCCTGCAAAAATGACCTCCAGCAGGTCACAAATGTGCATGTGTCTGCTCATACGGTCAGAAACAGCATCCATGAGGGTGGTATGAGGGCCTGACGTCCAGAGGTGGGGGTTGTGCTTACAGCCCAACACCTTGCTGGACGTTTGGCATTTGCCAGAGAACACCAAGATTGGCAAATTCGCCACTGGCGCCCTGTGCTCTTCACTGATGAAAGCAGGTTCACACTGAACAGACGTGACAGAGTCTGGAGACGCCGTGGAGAACATTCTGCTGCCTGCAACATCCTCCAGCATGACCGGTTTGTCAGTGGGTCAGTAATGGTGTGGGGTGGCATTTCTTTGGGGGGCCGCACAGCCCTCCATGTGCTCGCCAGAGGTAGCCTGACTGCCATTACGTACCGAGATGAGATCCTCAGACCCCTTGTGAGACCATATGCTGGTGCGGAACAGATCAAAACACTGACAGAATCCATGGATGGCAGGCTTTTGAGTGTCCTTGCAAAGAAAGGTGGCTATATTGGTCACTGATTTGTTTTTGTTTTGTTTTTGAATGTCAAAAATGTATATTTGTGAATGTTGAGATGTTATATTGGTTTCACTGGTAATAATAAATAATTGAAATGGGTATATATTTGTTTTTTGTTAAGTTGTCTAATAATTATGCACAGTAATAGTCACCTGCACACACAGATATCTCCCTAACATAGCTAAAACTAAAAACAAACTAAAAACTACTTCCAAAAATATTCAGCTTTGATATTAATTAGTTTTTTGGGGTTCATTGAGAACATGGTTGTTGTTCAATAATAAAATTAATCCTCAAAAATACAACTTGCCTAATAATTCTGCACTCCCTGTATGTGTGTGTGTATATATATATATATATATATATATATATATAGTTTTTCCAATAGTGATGACTGCACTCCTCGGGCTTGTAAAATCAAATGCTGCTTTATTAGATATACATTTAAAAGATTGGCGTTTCAGCCCCACTCTGGGCTTTCCTCAGGATAAAAAATTACGAATATGTGTAATTTTTGATCGTGAGGAAAGCCCAGAGTGCGGCTGAAACGTTGATCTTTTTAATGTATATCTAATAAAGCAGCTATAAAAAAACTATATGATTCAGCCAGCTGACTTTGGCACCCGGCAATAATAAGAAAAAGAAGCGTGAGTGCAATTAAATTTTTTTTTTTTTTTTTATATATATATATATTTACATCATATATATAATAAATAGTGTATTTTTACACTGTTTGAAACTGTTTTATTTTGCCGTCCATGTGATCGCGAGGTCCTTACAAGGACCTCGCGATCACATGGCCCAGGGGGCCAAAGAGGAAGGAGGGGACTCCTTGGGCTCCCAGGTAAGTCCCCATACCACGATCGACGGCGACCGGGTAAGTACATAGGACGCCGGGGACGTTCTATGCCGCCCTCCGGCGTTTAGAGCCAGGTCCCTAAGGACGGCATAGAACGTCCCCCATCCTTAAGGGGTTAATATAATGGTTCAGATATCTATAACATGTCCCTGCAGGCTCAGAGAAAAGGTAGTGTTCACATTGCTGCCCAGTAACACCTCTAGTGGTAGTGACTCAGACGGCCACTAGTAGCGGTTCCAAGCCCAGGGCTGCACACTGTGCAGCACCTACGTTCAGTGTCTCCACCCACCAGAGAGGCACTGAAAGATTCAATGCGTTTCTATGAGATGCTGTTGATTGGGCAGGTGAGACGGCCGTCCTGCACGATACTGAATCCACACAGGGATATCTTACTACCCCTTCCCCATACTCGCAGACCCGGTGACCACAAGGGTAGCGGTGTGGGTGTCCTCTCCTGTGATTGAACGTTTTTATTCCCTCTTTCTCTTAATTTGAGATCCATGCCCCCTGGCTACTCTGGCCCCTGTTTGGAACACTGCTTGGTTCTCTCACTTGTCTCCACCTCCTAAGCTGCAATCTTTTATTGCCCTTACGTGACACACACAGACTGCACAAACCTGAAATCCTTTGTTTTGCAGCCGTTTTCCCACTGTTATCAAACCTCTGCTCTCACCCCTCAACTACCACGTATCAACTCATCACGATAACGGTCCTTTCTTATGTACTTCAGATAAGCTATGCCAACTCACTGCCTGACCTGGCATACAAAATCCATCCAATACCTCCAAAAGTGGTGGAAAATTACTGGATGAATTTTCGTAGTATGGCTGACGTTCTGCACTACAAATTGTGTTCCTTCATTCACCTGTACCCTCATTCCTGCCAAACAAGCTTAATTTAACCCCTTCTTCTCCACCTGCTTGTATGATCTCAATTGTCTCTTTCAAACTTTGAATTCACTAATGTTAACACCATCTACTAATCTCACTAATCTGTATTCTCTCCAGAAGAGGATGTCTCTGCATAGATCACACACAAATACATATGCACACATATAGACACGCATGCACGTCTGTGCAAAATGTACATTATTTAGCCACCCTACTGTTTCCTACCTCTTGGGTTCAGGAATGTGGCTTACCTGTGGTCCAGTATGCTGGCTTAGGCTATTGTGAGTCAGAGGGTTTCCTGGACTGCGCCCCCTCCTCTCTGCCGCATGGTTCCATGTCTGTAGGCTGGCTCACTTCCTTATAGCGCTGACAACATGATTAAAGATGAAGTTCTTTTTAAGGTTTACAGTGATTTGTTAAAGGATCACTATAGAGTCAGGAACACCAACATGTATTCCTGACCCTATAGGGTTAACACCATCTAGCCCTCCTGGGCCCCTCATGACTCCATAAATATAGCAAAATCTTACTGTATTCAAACCTTGAAGCTGTAACTCTGCATGCTCTTTGTCTCAGAAAAACAAGCAGTCTGCTGACATCATCAGAAGTGGTAGCCTGATCCAATCACAGTGCTTCTCCATAGGATTGGCTGAGACTGACAAAGAGGGAGATCAGGGGCAGAGCCAGCATGATTCAAACACAGCCCTGTCCAATCAGCATCTCCTCATAGAGATGAATTGGATCAATGAATCTCTATGAGGAAAGTTCAGTGTCTGCATGCAGAGGGAGGAGACACTGAATGTTTGGATGCATTTTAGGCATCCATGACCCAGGAAGGATCTCTAACAGCCATCTGAGGAATGACCAGTGAAGTTATCACTAGGCTGTAATGTAAACACTGCATTTTCTCTGAAAAGACAGTGTTTACAGCAAAAAGCCTGAAGGTAATGATTCTACTCACCAGAACAAATTCAATAAGCTGTAGTTGTTCTGGTGACTATAGTGTCCCTTTAAATGAAACCTCTGTTAGCGTGTCTAGACTGTTAATGTTTTAACCTAGTGTGACAGACCGCCCGGTCACTTCGGATCCGTACAGAGCTCCCAACCACCACCGTCCCCTAAAAGACTGCCCTCCCCTTTCCGCTCCTCCTCCCCAATTTAACACACCACACAGGTAGATCCACCAAGCCCCTCTTCCCCTACTTTAAGATAAGCCGCCCATCCTCCAGTTCCAGCCCTGCTCTTCTCTGCTCAAGCAGGCCAGTCGCTATTCTGGCACTGCGAGCAGGAGGGAAGGGGGAGTGGCTGGCCTGCTGGAGCACGCGATCGGCCGTGGGAGGAAAGACAAGAATCAGACAGGAAATATCTTTCCTGTTTTGCGGCTGGTCACCGTGAGGTAGCTCAGTTGGTAAATTCCCTGACTAAAAAGCCTGTTCAAAAACGCAAGGTCACAGGTTCAACTCAGCCCTTCATCCTTCCGATAAAATGAGTACCATCAACAGGGTAATAATAACATCTACTATTCAGCTGCCGGTTTGGTTAATTCCGAGAGTGTGCGCTGAAAAGTGCTTTGAGTCCCACTGGGAGAAAGGCGCTATATAAATACTAGTTATTATTAATATTATATCCATTGCGGGCCGCAAGATTGACATGCCTGGTCTAATGGCTGCACTCTATTTACTAAACTCACAGACAGAGTGAAGGTTATTGGACCTTCCTGCCCTTTTATTGTCCACTAGTTCTTTAGTTGTACTGCACTTATGAGTAAATAAAATCCATTGTTTAATGTGTATTCTCTTAAAAGACTACTATAGGCACCAAGACCACTTCAGCTCAATGAAGTGGTCTGGGTGCCAGGTCCCCCTAGTTTTAACCCTGCAACTGAAAACATAGCAGTTTAAGAGAAACTGCTATGTTTACTTTAGGGTTAATCCAGCCTCTAGTGGCTGTCTCCCTGACCTTTTAACCCTACAGTGCCAGGAAAACAAGTTTTTTTCCTGGCACTATAGTGTTCCTTTAAATAAATTAAACTGCACCTGTTATATAGTACTTGGCCACTAGGTGACAGACTTGCAATGCGTTACATTTGTAGGTTTTGTATAGATGCACTTTGGGACGTTCAGGGCTAATCACTAAAGTGAGAATTCAAAGAGAATTTGAAATTTAAGGCCAGAGCAGTCAAGCTGAAGGCATGGCTGACTAAGATAATGTTTCCAATTTGACAATTATGGCCTTAAATTGGAAATTCACACCTTGGTAAATAACCCTGCTTGGATTTTGTAATGCATACAATTCCCAAACCAGGTTTCCCATACTTATTCTATGTCTGTCTATCACCGTGTGTGTAATTATGATAGGTCTGAGATGTACAATTGTTTAAAGGGCTGCTCCAAGCATAGTGAACATTACAGTGATTTGAAGTGGTCATGGTGCCTGGGTTTGTATGTTCAGTGTTTTGGTATGGAGATTAACCCCTCTGCTGCTGGTAGAGTAACTCCACCTCTGGAACAAGTGTTCCAGGTGGCTAAAGTCAATCATGTGCAAAAATGACATCTGATACCAGCACACAGAGCATGCTGGCACTAGACAGCCCATGGTGGCATAGCCCACTTCCCTTGTTCCATCAAGGTCACCCTCTCAGCCCATCCTCCCTGGCATCTGTCCCCCTCCCGGCAAGGGGAAGTAATGTCAGCAGGGGAAGATCGGGCTACACTGGGCTGTAACGGACTGGCTACCATGCAAACTGGGCAAATCCCAGTGGGCAACGGTGGCCATAGGCTGAGGCCAACAGGGGAGAATCTCTCCTGTCTACCCATGCAGAGCCAGCACCAGCCTTGCTTCGTGTATTAATGGCAGGTGGGGAGATCAGCAGAGTAGGGAAGCACCAATCTACACCTCCGCCAAGTGCGGTGCATTCCTTGTGTGTGCTCCGCGGTTTAGAACATTGCCATGGGTTACCACGGCAACTCTCTGACACAGATCAATGCCAGAGCTTGCGAGAAAAGGGATATCAATCTGCACCCTCCACCAGGACTTTCAGTGCCCCTTCCTCTCCGCTCCTTGCCCAATGGTAAGAAGAAGGGAGGGTGAATATAAAAAAAACATTTTTAACTGTATATATATTTTATGATATTTATATATATTATGTTTATTTGTTTAATGGATCCCCTACACACAAACACTAGAGCCCCTATAGAACACACTGCATCACACAAACAACATTCCTGATACATGCAGTACATCCCATATACACTATCGATCCCTTACGCACATGTTAGATCCCCTATAGACATACTGCCACCTACACACACACACCATTCCTGACACACACAGTAATCCCTTATACACACCATGTATGACATATGCACACACTAGATCCTCTGTTCACACACACACACTCTCTACACGTGAACTACATCCCCTCTACACACACAGAGCATCCTCAATGCACACTCTCACCACATCCACCTATAGACATACTACAGCACATATACACACTCAAACTCTCTACAGCCAATAGCAGGGCTGGACTGGCAATAAAAAGTAGCTCTGGAAAAATGTTATACCAGCCCTATAGAGAATTGCATCAGCTAAGTGTACAGATACACAGGTGGGAATAAAAAGTATACTTGCTGACAATAAGTTCTCCAAAAACGCCATCACATGCCTAATTAAACAAAGGGATGGCCTCTTTTTAATGCACGCTTTATACGTTAGGTGTGTGTTCCACATAGTGTAGCTCCCTGCAGTGTCAGACGCCTGCCCAGAGCTCACCTTCCTTGCAAAGACTAGTCATGAGCTGTTCGTGCCTTCTATTCCATATGTTTGCAGGCTTTTACAACACTGTTTACATTGCTCCGTAGGGACACCTCTAGTGGCCACTCTTCAGATGTTCACTAGATAGATTTCCTGGGGCAGCGCTGCTGATGTTCAGCGTCTTCGAACTTTCCTCATAGAGATGCATTGATTTAATGCATCTCTAGGAGGAGATGCTGATTTGCCAGAGTGGAATTTGGCTCCGCCCCCAGTCTGCCTTCTTGGCAGAGATCATCAGAAACCTATGGAGAAGCATTGTGACTGGCTGAGATCATCAATTCTGTTAGCTCCGATAGCTAGAAATAAGGTGAGTTTTTACTATATTATTTAAACACTATACAGTATATATGAATTGGCTCCAGCAGCACCCTTACATGTATGCATGTTCAGTTCAGTGCAGCCCTTTTGTATAGACAGATAGATAGCAAAAAAAAAAAAACACTAACACATATATCACAAGCAGGGGTGCGCGTCAGGGCGCCAGAGCAGGGGGGCGCAAACATCCGAATTTCAACTCACCTGTCTTTCTGCAGCCAGTGGAGTCAGTCGGCCTCTCCTGATTATGTCAGGAGGACGCGGCGTGACTTCCTCTGCTCTTCTCCCAGGACCGCTGGAGAGTCTGGAAGAAGAGCAGAGGAAGTCATGCCCCCTCCTACTGACATCATCAGGAGAGGCCGGCCAACTTCCCCGACTGCAGGCTCCAGATCCTGTCTCACCCCTCACTGGCCCAAGGTAAGCCTCAGGGAGGGGGGAGAATACACTTTATTGTGCCCCTGTCCCCTCCTCCCCCCACACCCGCACTACAGCCCCTGTCCCCCGCCTCTCAGCCTGCCCCCCTTTCTCAGCCCCATGCCCCCCCACCACAGCCCCCATTCCCGCACTACAGACCGTCCTCCAATTGCAACCCATATCACCCACACTACAGCCCCTTTCCAAAATTGTAGCCATCAACCTACTTCAGCCCCTATCCCCCCAACTACATTTCCTAACTCCCCAATTACAGCCTGTACCCTCCACTACAGCCCCTGTTCCCCTCACTACATCCCCAAACTTTTTCATTACAGCCACTACAACCCACTACCAGTGCCATTCCTGAGATTAGGCTTTGGATCCACCCCTGCTCTGTATGACTATAACCCGGTGTATGTAGGTCTTTGTGTGCCTGTGTCTGTATGACAGTGTCTGTATGTCTGTGTTTGTATGACATTGTACCTGTATGTCTAGATTGTATGGCTGTATTTGTTTGATCGTGTGCCTGCATATCTCTGTGACCGAGTGCCTGTATGGTTGTGTGTTGCTAAATATCCAAGTCTATATCGCATGAAAAAAGACACAAAATGCATTGAGGGGCGAGAGCCACAGAAAGGGGCTGGGGGAGGGAGAAAAAGACACGCAAAAAGAATGGGACACACACACGAGGGTGTACGACATAGTAAAGGGGGGATAAAATACATTAGAGAGGGTAAGAAAATCAAAAGGCGGCGGGGGTTACAAGACACACAGGTGAAGACGCATTTTTAAAAAAACATTTTAAGGAGGGGGTGGCAAAATGCATCTTTGCCTGTGTAGCCAAAAATCCTTGCACCGGCCCTGATAACAAGCACTTACTGAAACACACACAGTCTCTAGTAGTCAATGTCAATCACACACACACACACACACACACAAAAGAAAACACATTACCATGATGTTGCTTACAGAGACATTTGTTTGGCTGCTCCTGCGGGTCTGTTAATGGTGGTTTTTAGCCTGACAGTACTGATAGGAGAAATAACAGATAATTGATAGATATCAGGTCATAGTGCACTGACCTGCAGCGGCCAACAGTCCAATCTTCAGCCATGATCCAAACCTTCAGACACTAGGGCTATTAGCTGGTGATCAGCAGGACATGACAAGACAGGGTTCCGCATACACAACTCTGCGGGGAATCTACAGACTGACAACAGAGCCCAGGGACTTCTTCCTTCCTCTGGAAAACCTAAGGCAAGTGATTGTCAGCAAGGGAGGGCAAGGAGCAAACAAGTTTCAATTCCTGTCTTATGGCTCCAGTCTAACCTGCTTACTGACAGAGTGAGCAGAGGGGGCTCGAACTGCAATATTTTACATTAAACACAGTAAAAAAAAAAAAAAGACAGGACCGCTGCTCCCAGATCACTTCATTGAGATTAAATGGTCTGCGTTCTATAGTGTTCCTTTAACAAGTTACATCACAATCCACTTCAGACCTGGCACAGCAAGGGCACACTTTGCAAATGAGGAGGAAGATTATGTTCAATGGCTGAAAAGGGCAACATTTATTGCAACATGTGACCAGGGTCCAAGATGGAAGCTCCCAGGATGGTAAATACGGTATGACATCTACATTTAAAGGGTTTACTTTACCCCACACTCCGACTGCAATAAAACCCGATAAAAAAAATAAAAAAAGTAAACCTTTTTTTTTTTTTTTACTTACCTTGTATCCAGCGCCGGTGATCTTCCATGCCCAGTCCTCAAGTCACTGGGGCTGCACGCAGTCCAATCACAGCTTTCTCATGTCCGTGCTCCAGGTCGGCGAGGAAGGGTTTAAAAAAGAAATCCCTGCCAGTGTGCAAGTAGCCCCCAGCACACTATTAAAAATATCTCATTATGTTCAGTTTTTCAAGCAGAAACATACAGACTCCTACCACCATGACCACTTCAAATCGCTGAATGTAACCCTGTAATATTTTTTTAGACCTCGCAAATACATATTTAGTACATACAGGAGAGAAGTGCTCATTCCAGTTTTGGAGCACTTCAGCTCCAAAATCAGTTATTTTAGTCATACATTTTGCCATAAGATATTCAATATAATATTGAATATTGGAAACTGAAAGTGATTATTTAACGCATGTCATAATGATTTGAAATAAATCAATATTCCAGCTGTATTTTCCCCCCCAAAAAATGTTTTTGTACATTTTCAGATGGGTTCTGAGTTTATTCCCAGAGGTACAGATACATAATAAGACAAATAATGTCAAGACAATTACTGAAATATAAACATAATGTGAAATATCTGCTGATAAACCCAATCTTTATGTAATCTGATCATATCTCACACTGAACAGGGAACAGAATTCCGGAAACAGACTGGGGAGAGTCTGATATTGTTTAAAGTCACACCCACACTGCTTAGAAACGGATCAATTTCCTTTTTAACATACCCAGCCCTTTTGCCCCAGTGGATTCTGGGTAGTTGTAGTTCTGGGCACCTGCTTGAAGACTGAACTTGATCACTTGCTGAACTTCAACTCCCTGGGTGCCTTTCGGCATAGCCCCAGTCCACACCTGGTTGGAACTTAACAGAGTTCAATGATTGTATCAGAAGGTTGTCAGTTGCTGATTATCCCTGCTAAGTCTTTGGTAACATTATCAGAGAATCAGGTACAGTAACATCTTTAATGATCATTGAAAAGTTTAAGATCTGATTTTTTATTTTTCCATAGGTCTGTTTTAATTAAGTAATAATAATGGTTTCAAGATCTGAATGCAATAGAAGATTCTTTTAAAATGTATAAAACAGCTGTGCTGTCATTAATCAAAAGCACAATTTGAGTCACCACTGGGTAAATCCTGTGCCATAAAGTAGTATTTTCAGAACCACTGTGATTTTTGATATGTGCCCCTTATGGCAGAATTGGGGTGCCCCATCTGTTGGGCTTGTGGCAGGAACTGAATGATCCGGCTGTTTGTGCTAAATCATAGAACCACAATAATCTACAACAATAAGGAATGTATTAACAGTTTGTAAGAAAGATGAATTTGTACAATTTAGACCAAATTAGTAGAGCTGGCATAATTATCTCCCCCTGCCCCTCATTTTCCTAACTTGACTATTGAGGTCTAAACTCTGATTATCATTCACTGAAGTGAGAATTCAAAGTGAATTTCAAATTTAGGGCCAAGGTAAAAATTCTGGAAGGATAGCGGACTAAGAGAATTTTTCCATTCGGCTAGTATGGTCTTAAATGTGTTCGAATTTGCACTTTAGTGAATCATCTTGTTGATCTTCAATGATTTATGTGGTAATTCGCTAAATTGATAATTCAAAGTTGATTTCAAATTTAAGTTCAAAATAGTTGATCTGGGGAAGTTATTTAACTCATCTATGCTTGCGGCTTGACTACTTTGGCCTTAAATTAGAAATTCACTTTGAATTCACCTTGAATTGAATACTTAATGGTTTTATGCAATAAACTCAGAATTGTAACAAATGGAAATCTGAAAGGCAAAACTTGCCAATTTGGAACAATTCTCCAGTTCAGGTCTAGTCACAGTTTGATTACTTTAGCCTATGTTTAGCCAATTAGTTTCTAATTTGCTACTGTTTGGATTTTAGTGCATAATCCTGATTTTATCTCAGAGCCAAGTTGAGGTTTTTTAAGGATTACGGATTATAAAACTTTGTTTTATGGTTTACTATAATTTGTGTCACCAGGATCTTTGTGTTTTTTTTTAACCCCTAAATAACCTAAGGTTTTGCAAATGCCTTATTGTCATGACACGTGTAGTATATCTTTGGACATTAATGAGTTAAATCTATTTTATAACCTTGTGTGTATTGGAATTCTGCATTTCCTCATTAATAGCGGAGATATGAAACGAACGACATGCATTTGTTTGCAACAAATATGTTCATAGATTTTATCAGTATGTATAGGTGTATTTTCATACAAACATATAATATGCACACATTTTTAGAAAGTGTGTTTAAATAGCGAATCGTGGTGATTTATAACCAAATTTCTATATTTTATGTCAGAATTGTACTCAATTTTTTCCCCACGTTTTTCTTCTCTAAATTAGTCCATTAATGTACAAATTCACTATTTAGAAAATAAGCATTGTACAAAATTGTTAGATTTGAAATGAGTATTTTTGTTTTTCTAAACTCCGACTTATCTACCTCTTATCTGGAGCACTATGTAACAACTGTAATTGTACTTTGTGTTCAAAACAAAGAATGTAGCATTGCTAGGATTCAGTTTCACAAGTAATCCATGTTCAAATGGGTACGCTAAGCGTCATAATTGCTACATCTCAGTGCAGTGGTTATGGTGCTTTACGCCTGTGGGCACTGTCCGCTTGTTTTTGTCAAACAGGACAAAACACTGCTCTCGTTCGACCCCTATATCCTGCCCCATCCTCAGTCACACCGATAATGTTGAAAATTCACTTCCTCATTGCTAAGTGCAATACGGTCCGACCTGGACAGCAATTATAAGTAGCAAATGCTGTAAGGTGGCGTGAAAAAAAAACCAAACACATTAGAGATCATATAGCTATGGTGATTGGAGTGTCCCTTTTTAAAGGAATGGGAAACCTAGCGTGTTAATTTAACCCTTCTTTGCTAGAGTCTCTGAACAGACTAAGAAAAATGGTTTTGGTACTATTCGATGGCTCTGAAAGACCTTTGACCTTTCATTTATATTTGAAAGTTTCAATAAAAGATGGACATAAGATAGCCAATAATAGAATTCTGTATAGTATTAAACAATCGTTAATTTAGACATACAAGTGATCTGGTGTAGATTTTATCTGTTTACTCATAGTGGCCTGTACGCTTAGGGGTATTAGCCAGATTTATATTAAATTACGGGCTGTTTCATGTAAAAGAGAATATTTTATAGGCCGCGTTTTAGAATTTCATGAATTGATGTCTTTAATTGCAGGTGATGTGATCCCAGGAAGGAAGCACACTGTCAGTAATAGGCGCTCGGTATTAAATTCAGCCCCTACATTGAAGTACACTGGATTGAAAGGTGAGGGGCAGAAATTGACAGTAAATCCATGGGGTAGATTGGAAACAAAAACAGGTAGGTGTCCTGCTAGTGTCCAGCTCCAGTTTCCATTAAGCATTGACTTCTGGAAAGCTAGGCATTGATCTATCATGGAATCTCAAGGTCCTGGGGCTGTATTTTGTTGTTTCATGGTCAGATGGTCATTTTACAGAGAAGATACCATGGATCCCTAAGCAGGTTATCCGTTTGGGTCCCCCTTCATTCTTCACCTGGAGATGGTTTATGGGTTCAAGCAATTTCATGGTGTCCGGGGCCCCTGTCTAACCTTTGGGCCCTGGGCAGCCACCTAGGGTCGCTTTGTGGTTAAGTTAACTACTGCTATTATCCTGCACACTCCATATACTACAAGCAGAGTTCACAATTTACCAATTGTTTATATACTTAGTGTACTGTATGACTTACAATTTCAAGGATTATAAGTAGTTCTCAATATCTAGTAAAGATTTGGTTTTCATTAAAAATGTTTTGTAAGTATTTATTAGAGTTAATACAGTTGTTATGGTGCCAGGAGGCCCACACAGGCACTCTTACCTCAAGAGGTTTAACCATACTCAAACTGTTTAACCCCAAAGTTGCCTCCAGTGGTGATCTCCACTCCCACCCAGACAGCATCTGATTTCTGATTCCGGTAGTGTGGAGGGGCTCTCTCAGCCAATCAGTGATTCCCCATTAAGAAAACTGGTTTGGAAAGAAATGGACCTTTTCCAAGCCAGTTTTGTGAATGGGGAGTCACCGATTGGCTGAGAGCGTCAGCTAGTCAGCGGCGACCTTGCCTGGTGACAGTCCACGATTCTTGAATTTTCAAAAGTCAAATGCCGCCTGGGGAGGAGAAAGGGAGTGAACAACGCTGCTGGAGGCAACTTAGGGGTTAAACTGTTTGAGAACGGTTTAACCGCTTGAGGTAAGAGTGCCTCTGGGCGTCTCATTTAACCATAACAACTTCATTTAGATGAAGTTGTTTTTGGTGCCTGGACTGTCCCTTTTTATAATTTTATTTTTTCCTGTAAAAGCAGAATCTAAAAAAGTAATGTTATGGAAAGCAAGACACTACAATCTAATTGTCACCTTTGCAACAGTATTTTATTGTTACTTCCAATATATTGAGGTTGTGACCTCTAGACAGTAGCATCACGCGTTTTAAATGGCTGTGTCACTGTGACTAGTGCAAATTATCATGTTACATTTTGCGTTGCTCATTTTTAAATCTGCCCTGCAGTTTGTTTTGCCTTTGTTGGTTTTTAGGTTATTTATTTATTTATATATTTAGGACAGGATTGTTCAGTTGGCTAGACCAGGGATTCCCAATGAATTTTTCCTGTGGAACCCTTTGACATAGTGTACCAACATCGTGGAACAACCCCCAAAATAACAGCATTTTAACACACATTTTCTAGTTTAATAATATCTTAAATACAGAAAAACAATAAACACAATGTAACTTCACTTTACATGTCAGCTCTGTTCGCTGAGGGAATGGAGATGTTCGCTGAGGGAATGGAGCTCTGTTCACTTTGTATAGTGCTACGAGGCCGATGCATGATACAAACGATGCATGATAAATGCTGTGTGATTATGTCCTAATACAGAATTTTGTTCTAATACCGAGACACTTTTTACCCTCAAATATTTTGTTTAAATACCGAATTGTTTGAGTAAGGGAGCGTTCCAGAACCAAGGTTCCACTGTAGTAAATTAATCCCAATTAGTTATGATCTTGAACTTTTGCTCCCCATGACCCTTACATTTTTTAATAAAATCTGACCTCTCCAGCTTAATGTAAATTTGTGGGAAACACCAGGGACGTGTCCCTCTTCCTTGGGCGGCACTCCACAGGGGGCGGCAAAAAAGCGGCCCCCAAACGCCCAGGGGCCACTTGGGGCCACTATTGAGGCCCCCCCCCCCAGGCGGGCAGTGGGGGAGCATACTCACCTGAGCTCTTCCTGCTCAGCTCCCTCTGCGCCACTTAATAAAGCCAGGAGCCGGAATATATGACGTCACTCCGGCTCCCAGCATCACTAAGCAGCGCGTGAGGGAGCTGAACAGGAAAATCAGAATTCCCTTGCCGCCTATTCAGCCTGTCCAACCAGCAACCCCACTGGACCGCAGGTAAGGAATCCACTCCAGCTCTCCCAGGGAGGCTGGGTGGATTTAAAATAAAAATTTGAAAATAAGAATTTGTGAGTGTTGTAGGTATGTGTGTGTCTATGTGAGTGAGTGCGTGCGTCTGTCAGTAATAGTGTGTGTGTATGTCATTGTTTGTCAGCGTATATGAGAGTGTCTGTCAGTCAAAGTGCGGCTTTGACACAGGAAGGGGGGGAGAGGGGGGTGTGCCCGAGCACCGTCCTGCCTAGAGCAGCACAAATCCTAAATACACAACTGGACAACACCCTGGTTTAAGTGTTGCGTGCCATTATATTTTATATTCCTGAATGATATATAGTTCATATATTCATATTATGTATTGTCAAAGGTGCCAACATATTACACAGCATTGCAGGGACTTTCTTAGGATATGTGTTTTTTGTTTCTCCCTCTGTCAATGTGCAGATCTAACTGGTTAATGTCCATCATTACTATTGGAAACATTTTATGTCACGTTGCAATAGTCTTAGCATTTTTATATTGCTTTAACAGTAGATCATAAAACTACAGATGACAACTATGCTGTCACATGGACGGCGTCACTAATTCTAAATTAGTTGCACTTTAGTCCTGAGCCAAAATGACTCTCGTTCTAAGACACCTTCACGCAACTTATTGGTTGGTAGCCTGGCACACATGCATATTATAAAGAACAAAAAAAAAAAATGACTGGTGAAAAGTCATTGTGTTAAAGCATTAGTCTGCATACTCCCTTACGTTTTTATAATACTTGACATTTTTCTTCTTGTACATGTATTTTAAGAGTGACATTGAACATTGGCCTTGAGCAATGGGCCTTCACCATGGGCTACTACAGACGCATTGCAGCACAGAAACAACAGCAGTAGTAGTTTTAAAATTTATTTATTGCATTCAGATAGATTTATGATGATTAATATTTGTTTATGTGAAGAGTGTTGGCTCCTTTTGAAGTTGAAAAAATATTTACGCGAACAAAGTCTGTTGATGTAGAACGGAGGTGTTTCTAGGTAACAAGTGAAGGAAGGAGACACAGTGTGTTGTAGGCTGCAGCTTCTATCCAGTTAAGAAAGACAATAAAAGATCTAATGGGGAGACGTCGTCTTAAAGCGTCTACTTTGTCGTATGTGTATTTTTCCTACACTTGACTTTCTTTGACCAAAGGAAGAGCTTAAGACCGCTCCATTTCATGTGTCAAGGAGAAGAGTGGCTACATTTCTCTGATGCAGAAAATGGAGCCAACTTAAAGCGACACTGTCACACCAAACTTAACCTTCTCTTATTGTTTCCTCTTCTCTCCCTCTTTCAGAATCTGTTCTTCTTTTCTTTATTTCTGACCTAGTTTTCTTTAAAATATAAGACAAAGTAGGAATTACTTTATCTTGTGTATTTTTCCTATGCCTGACATTCTCTGACACACGGAGGAGCTTAAGTCAGCTCCATTTCCTGTGTCAAGGAGAAGGGCGATTATTGTGGGAAAACTTTCTTTGACCACAGGAAATGGACCTGATTTAAGCTCCTCCTTGGGTCAAAGAAGGTCAAAGGTAGGAAAAATACAGTAGAAAATTAGATCAGATAGGAAGAAAAGTAGAACAGATTCTGAGACAGGAAGAGAAGAGGAACAGTATCTGGATGTCGGGCAAAAGTAACTCACACAGGACGAACTTGGAAACCAAAGTTAGCTGAATGTACCTTTCCTGGTTAAAAAATCTGTTATTATTATGTGCCACATGTGGGAAGTAGAAAGACTTAGGACTAGACTTGTGGGGCGTCTTGCAGCTCCTATCTTCATTACGTCCATACGGGGGAAGTAGACAGTGGTGTATTGCAAGGCAGAATTTCATATCTTTTTCATGTGTTGTGATAGGAGCAGAATTATGATAGGTTGGAGAAGAAATTCGTCCTATTACAGACTGCAGCTCCTATCCTTGACAAGTTCAATAACTATTGAGACTGGAGAGGAGGCTTATCTTACAGAATCTTTAAGCATTAAACCAATATTTTAACACGCAGTTCGACAAGGAAGCTATAGAGATATTGTGAAATGCGTAGTTCTAACACGCAAGCAATAAATATGGCTGACAACGACTGTCAAAAAACATCTTTCTAGAAAATGTATACAGGGTTTTTTTTTTGTGGGAGTTTTTTTGGATTAGGTAAATATGCTGAAAAACCTAAACAAGATAAAATCTGTGATATATAACTCTGTAACGTGTCAAAAATGGTAATATTAAATGGTTGAGTTTGTGGAGTGAAACAAGTCTCTGTCCTCCAGACAAGCACTTCCGCAAACAGGAAGTGTGCTGCCAGATATATGCCCTTCAGCAAGTGTTTCTGGTGCTTCCTCTGGGAATAATAGCAATGAGGTGGCTAATGTCCATACATCTCAATTCCAGTGATGTTGGCAAGGCAGGACTAGAGAGTGTAACACCAGGGGACCTCCGTGAATGGTGGCTCTTAATGGACAATAATTAAATTGGATCTGCTATCCTGTTTATTAGTAGGAATATACAACTGAAAAGAGGTCACCCATCGAGACTGGATGTGAGGTGTTTTCACTTTCAGCAGAGGAAAGGGTTCTTTACAGTAAGAACAATAAAGATGTGGAATTCTCTGCCTAAAGAGGTTGTGTTATCAGTAGTGATGTCGCGAACCGTTCGACGTGGATGCTGTCCAGGAGGTGAGAGGGAGGGTCTGCCGGAGATTGGCAGGGATGTGTCAGCTGACCGGAGTTCGCCGCGAACGGTTCGTGGCGAACCGTTCGCGGCAAGTTCGCGAATGGTTCGCGACATCACTAGTTATCAGATTATTTAGATACATTTAAAACAGATTTGGATGCTTTTTTGCTCAAACAGGATATTTAAGATTATAATTGATATTGATTATTGATGTAAACTGGTTGCTGATCCAAGGAGAAATCTGATTGCCATTATGGAGTCAAGAAGGAATTTTGTTCCCTCTTTGGTGCATAATTGGAAATGGCTACAATTGTTTTTTTTTGTTTAGTTTTTTTTTTGCTTTCTTTTGAACTGCTTCACAGTTGAACTTGATAGACTTGAGTCTTACAACTATGTAACTATGACCTTGATCCCTCAGCCGGGGTATCCTTTCCACTAAACCTCCTGAAGCCCTCCTAACCATTTTTCACTCTGGAAGCAGAATTATTCAGTTTTAGACTGTTGTCCTGTTCCTCTGGGTCTTCTTTCTAAGTATCGACTTTTCTAAAGTTTATAAGATCCTTGCGGTAGGAAATACTCTAATATGCCTGTAGCTGAGTGTCTACGTCAGATCACGCATATGCCCATTAGTGGATCCAGCGACTTTCACTGACCTCAACTGACTCACTCTCTCTCTCTTGTGCGAGAATCAACAATGAGCATCACTGCTCCACCACTTGAGGAAGTGACACGGTGCGGGAGGGAGGTGAGTATAGAATTGGACAGCTAGTGACAAAGTTGACAAAGGCCATAGAGCTTGTCTAAAGCTTCACCATTTGTCAACTTTTATCAAACTTTAAGTTATACATAAAGAAAAGTAGCATAATTTCGAAAGAAAAACCCCCCAAAACAGGCCAACTAAGGGGGGGCTTAAGACATGTCATGATTAAAAAAAAAAAAAAAAGACATCTGCTTTCAGCAAATCGGAACGGCTCCTAGAGCAAATACGTTTATAGTTTATCTTTATGATGAACTATACATTTACTGGCTTATAGCTCGAACTGTACACTTTAACTGATCGTGTCTTAGCAGGTTTGCTTTAATTCCTTTTGGAATATTAATAGAGGAAGGAATGGCACCACAATAGGTTTACAACCGCAGCTTTAAAAGGTAAAATGGCAATAAATGATGCACAGGGCTACGTGTTTAGAATTACACAGCGTTCTATTAATTCGTATAAAAAGCAAGTTGAATTGCAGCCCTTGTGGTGCTTAGTTGGCCACATACACATTACTTAGGTTGTAGTAATGATGGAACTTCAGTCTACAGTTTGATCGCTGCAGATCTACAGACTGTTAGGTATTTCGTCTAGTTTCGAGGTTTGCACTTTTTCACTATAGTGAAAAAGTATTTTGGGGATAATAAAAATAGATAAGAATGTTCAGATGTCCCGCTGTCCCTAAAATTAGATTTTTTGCTATCTAGCTTTCAGGGATATTAGAAAAAATGTCTCCTATAAGGGCAGCAGGAACGCACGATTAGATGCACTTACCCCTTACAAACTGTTCTTGCGGTATTCAGGCAATTCAAGAGCGTTTCAGCGACACTCTTCGCTTGGGTTCCCTGCTGCCCATCCCCCTATGTGCTGCTTGAACTAATAAGAAAGAGCAGCAATGGGCAGCTGTGATTGGTTGAGAGGGCCAGGTGACCGCTTTAGCCTATCACAGCGCCCATTGCTGGTATGAATTAGTATGGCAAGAAGGAAGTGTGTAATCTTTGCCTTAGCCACACCTCCAGTGGGGGCGGGGCTAATGGAAGTCAGGGCCCCTCATTCAGTGTTAAACTGCTTGAAAATGGTTAAGCACTGGATGGAGGGACAGCAACACAGAATTCAAGGCACTATCACCAATTCAGTGAGATGAAATGGTTATAGTACCTACTGTGTCCCTTTTAAAGTCAAACCTGCTCTGTGGGTTTCGACAAAATACATCCATTTTAAGTCTCTCGTTAATTGCAGTGTCTTGTTTTCATTGTGTTCCTTGAAATCCAAATATCCTTCTTCAGGGCTTTATCTGTTCATGTGCTATATGCAAGTCTATATTTTGAGGTCAAATCCCTCTGTCTGTCTTTTCTAGGAGCTCCAAATAAAAAAATAAATGTAAAATCACAGCGACCTGTCTTTAAATTAAAATAAATCTATTTAGAAATTAATCTGTTCAAGTAAGATACTCGAAGTTAGTCCTTGTAGTCTCCACTTGTTTACAAAAATGACTTGTCTTCCGTTTCTCTCATAGTCCAGTTCAATTCAGCAAAGGTGTTTTTGTGCCAGTAGTGGGCAGAGGAGTGTTTGCCAGTGGAATCTGGACAAATACCCACTTTGCCCAGTGCATGAAGAGTCCGTGCCTGCTGACAGTTATCCTTCAGAGACAATAGCGCCACTGGAGTCCATTAATCTGTAATGAGTGCCTATCGAGTCCTTACCTACTAGTTGCAGTCAGTACATGGAGTGCCAAGTAAAGTGATGGGAGGAAAGTAATGGGTCATCAAAGCACCATTACTAAGGGGCCTTTGAGTTGGCAATGACTATTTTAAAGGGTTTGAAGTGGTCATGGTGTCTAGACTGGTATATGCAGCATTTTCCAATTCATTGCTGCACCTTCAGAGTTTAACTCTTTGGCTGCCGGAGGTGGAGTTACATCATCGGGTGTCATCAGCCATGCTGGAGCAAGACAATATCATCCAATGAATGGCAACTGGTTTGGCTTCCAACTTTTGCAGCTCTGCAGAACTGGAAAGCATGTCATTGGAGCCACAAGGAGACTCGGAGTCCAGTGACCACCAAGGTCAGAAAGCAAACTGTTCCTAAACGGTTTATCCCATGACCGGGGAACCGGCCCAGGGTACTCCTGGCTCCATAACTACTACCAATAACTGTAGTCATGATGTTTGGAGTAACCATTTAAGCAAAAATCACATTCAATCTAACATCGTTCACAGCAGATCCAGCAATGTGCTTATTAAATGTTACACCTTTCTAATGGGACATTTTATATTAAAGCCAAATTAAAGTTCCATCTCATTTAATAGCATTGTTTAGTCTAGTGTGTGTTGTTTACGAATACAGTTGAATAAATCCTATAGCTATGAAATCATGCGTCACCGTTGGGAAAGTGTGTGGGTTGCTTTCAAGCTTGGTCCTGTCCTTAACTGGTTGAGTTAAAATCTTTTGATCGTGTAATAAATAGTTTCCAAGCTATTACAGACTAAGCATTACAGTTGAGTTTATGCATTCTCACCCTGTGCCTGAATTCAGTTCTCACTAAGGATTTGAAACTGTCATCATTCAGGGTTCATTGGAGCTAAATTCTAGAGGAAGGTTTAAAGGGATACTTGAAGCATCAAATAACTTTAGCTTATTTAAGTAGTTTTGGTGCATAAATCATGCACCTGCAGTCTCACAGCTCAATTCTCTGCCATTTAGGAGTTAAATCACTTTGTTTATACAGCCTAAGTCACACCTCTCGTGCAGGGATACTGTGTAAGTCACATGCAATTTCCTGTAAAGAGATCTAATGTTTAAACTTCCTTTGTTACATAGTGTGTTTAATTAAGCATTTCTAATCGCCTGCTCTATTAAAAGCCTGCATGAGCCTCACCTTTGTGATTCAAGTGCAATGTACAGAGCAGGAGATAAAAACACAAAGTAAAAACACTGTGCTGTCACGTCTGAAAATAAAAACTAGTTTTTTTTAATGCAGGATGTGTTGCTAGGGCTGCAAAAACAGAAACAAAAGCGATTTAAGTCCTAAATGGCAGAGAATATAGCAGTGAGGCTGGAGGACCATGTATGATCTATGCTAGGGTTAGGCAACAATCGGCACTCTAAAAGTTGTGGACTACATCACTGTTGATGCTTTGCCAGCAATCTGGCTTTAAGTGCACTGTGTGATGTAGTCCACAACATCTGCAATGCCAAAGGTTGCATACCCCTGATCTATGCTCTAAAACCGCTACATTAAGCTCAAGTTGTTTTGGTGCGGTTAATTTAAACGTTTTTTTTATTAGGAAGTCACCTAAAACAAAAGCCCCGACTAGGCCACACTCCTAAAATGAAATGGACACTATAGGCACCCAAACCACTTCATGTCATTGAAGTGGTCAGGGTGCAGTGTCCCTGTCCACTTAATAAAGCACAGCGAAATAAGTTAGCGCTATATAAATATTAATTGTAGCAGCCGTTTGGCTTCTGACGGGTGCAGTATTTTATTCTTTGCATAGAATGTGCCGGAAAGCATCTGAACACCACCAACGTCAATATCTTTAGCACCGTGAAAACTGTAATATGGAAATGGAATACAAAATACAATTGCTTATGGAGTTTCACCGAAAGGATTACAAACCGAGTTATACAGTGGAGGTCAGTTACTTGCTTACACACAGCGAATTTGCATCAAATCAACTTAATGAAATACAACTCACATGTACAAAGATTTGGGCTGCAGTACCTCATATATGAACATTGAACAATATGCGATATATCTTTAAGTTATTTAAATGAACACAGTTAATGCCTAAAATATATACTTTTATAGCGTACCTCACTCCGCTTGCCAAGGGGTGCAATTTGAACTTGGAAAACGTTGACATCGATCGCCTTCCCACGAGGTGCTGCTAGCTTGCTTGGCATCTAAACGCTGTGTCACAGAGAGCTTTTGCCGCCGGATCTAGAGGAAGGAGGGACTGCTTGAATGTACAAGTTCCGAGGCAACGGCTCTGATGACGTCCGTGCGGAACAACTATTTAAAATTACTAGCGGACACTTCCAAATAATAATAAAAAAAAGAAATAAAAGAAACCCTGCAAGTGAAAACATTTCAGTCTTGGAGAATTGCAATGTTTTTATTGCAGGGTTAAGACTGCCTCTAGCAGCTGTTTACCAGACAGCCACTAGAGGTGCTTCCTGCTATTTCACGGAGTTAAACTCACGCTTTGCATGAGGATATCCCGCGTCTTCCAAACCCCATAGGAAAGCACTGATTTCATGCATTCCTACGGAGAAGGTCTTATGCGCAGACAGTGCTCGCTGTGTGTGCGCAATTGGTTCCCCCTAGCAGTGGTGATCGAGGGACTTCAGCGCTGGAATCACGTGTTTTTAAAGGGTTTTTAACCCTTTCATTGCCACAGGGAGTGGGGGTGGAGGGGGCAGAGGAACACTACAGTGTTGGCAAAACAGTTTTGTATTCCACGCAATATAGGGTTCCTTTAACCCCTTAAGGACCAAACTTCTGGAATAAAAGGGAATCATGATATGTCACACATGTAATGTGTCCTTAAGGGGTTAAAGCAGATTTGCCCAAACGCCGGCCCTCCAGATGTTGCTGAACTACAACTCCCATGAATCTCAGCCTATCTGTTTCATTCATAGAATCATGGGAGTTATTACCCATGAAAGGCAGGGAATACACACAGACTACGAGAAACGAACTTGGAAGACACCGGCGCTTTCAACCCCCAACAACAAGCAAAATAGCACATCATTGACACTTATGATACTCGCTCACAGCAGATGCCGAAGCGGGAGGGAGGTAACCCCCTCATCCCTACCCCCCCCTCCCCCCTCTCCCCTCCTACCCTACCCACCCCCTTATACCCGACCCCCTAGAACAACACATTACCCATCACTACCAATAAGGCAGCGATAGACACTCATGGTAACGCTGACTACCTCAGACTGAGACATTACACTGGGAGGTTCCGAGGGTAACTTATAACAATCACGAGAGGGGACAAATACCAATTACCAAAGCTGACCTATAGCTCATAACCGCCCCGTACACGTGAAGGAAGGGTACGGAAAGGTGTTCCCTAGATACTTAAGCATACCTCGACACACAACATACAGTCTGTTTATGTACTTAAACTACCTTATTCACTGTAACTAAAAACGTACGGTTTAAGAATTGTACCCAAATGGCTCCTGTCACATGTTATATTTCATTATCATTATTTGCATGGAGGCCTGCGTGCCTCACTTTCCCCTTGTCTTATTTCAATAAAACAGATTTACAAAAAAAAAAGAATCATGGGAGTTATAGTTTAGCAACATCTGGAGGACTGGAGTTTGGGGGAAGCCTGCTTTAAAGTGCCCCTCTTTGTCCATTTGAAATGTTGGCAGGTATATATTCCATGCGCATGCATTTAGTAGCGCTTGTGGAGGGGAAATAAAAGTAATCCCACAATACAAAGCAAATAATACTTGTATAAAAAAAATATGCCCTGTGCTCACCAAGAGGCATGACCAATCCCTAAAGGGGTAGATTCACAGAAAAATCGTTCCCTTGTCATGTTACAGATGTGTGTCACGGATAGGGCTACAACTTTAGATTTGTCAAGTAGCTGGAAGCTCTACAACTGCAGTAAAACTTCAAGGCCCATGATTCTTAGCGATTATCCTAATAGAAAAGAGCTGGTCGTTTATAGCCAAAACATCATGGGAGCTGTAGTTCAAAAACTGGGAAGCTGCACGTTGGCAAGCCACAGATTCAATCTGCGGAACATTCAATTTAATCAAAATTTTTCATCCCTAATTGTCGATTTCTTTCTGCTGGTAAATCCACATTATTACAAGCTTATATAGACAGAGGATGAGGATTAAAAGATCACATTGAATACTCTAGTGTAGTGTGTTTGAATTAAGTTCCCTGGAGCAATTCTTGGCACTAAAGAAAAATAAAAAAAAAATAATAATGATCTACCCATGCATGCAGGCGTGGTAGCGCCACACCTACCTGAGTCACATCAGGGGTTCCAAATCTCCATTTTAATGAAGGGACGCCTATTTAAAAAAAAAAAAAAAAGTTTAATGACTGTATTTTAGCCAATAAAGTGATAAAGTGTGCTTTTTTTTTTTCATGGTGTCCCTTATTTTATTGGAGATTTGGCAACAACCACAGTGAAGAAAAGTCGTTTAGAACTTTTAGCATCTTTTATGACGTGAGGTCACATCATGGTCCAGAGAGTTCTCATTGTAAATTTCAATGTTTCTGTGGCAGATGAGGTAAGAAACAAACATACTTATAAGTTTAATACTTAGGTTCTTAAAGTGACAGTATGGAATAATCATATTAAATGAAAGTTGTAATCAGCAGGGGGGAGGGAGTATATATTAAATTGCATTAAAGGAATTCTGGAATGTGTCTTTGTTCTGATTAGTTATAGAACAGTAAAACTACATTTATTCTAACACAAACCTTCACAGACTAAAAGCATGAAGCTTCACTCAAGGAAAATCCGAACCAATGCTTCTAGTTACAGCCTCGCTTTTGTATTGTTGTAAAGACCGCAAAATGCTAATTAGAATCGACTGATATCTGACTGTAGTTTCAGAGCTCACCTAGACCTAACTATAACTACTGCTCAAACCAGCCTAGTTTTACGGTCAGATCACTTTAAGCTGACAGTTATGGCTGATCAGGGATTGTGGGAAATACATAAAGTTGCACATTTTCCCATAAACTCAGTTTTATTGAAATCCAATAGAAATCCATGACTGTTTGCACTCCTGTGCATTATAACAGTTTGACATTTCATTCAATAAATAATGATAAGCCTACTCAACTGAATGGAAGCTGCTAGCATAGCTTCATAAATGAATGCAGAGCCATTCATTACAGTATTATAGTCTCCTATAGGGGCATAATGTGACCATTAACACCCCATCCCGCAGTCACAGAGGTTATGTGGAGCTGCCCACACCATCCTATTCCATTTTACACATAGAGGAGAGCCCACCGCTCAGATCACAGGGACCACTGACATTAGCCCAATCACCTACCTCCATTTTACAGTGATCCCACTCACGCAGAATGGTTAAGTACCACGCTACTGGCAATGATAAGAGAGAATTTTGGTGTGTTTCCCTGCCCAGTTTTTTAAGGCTTTTTTGTGATAGTCATTTATTTATGTTTAACCAATTGCTGAAGCAAATAGCTGTCTTACTTATTAATGGCTCTGTTTGTTTTCAGGAGTAGTTAAAGGGACACTATAGTTACAAAAACAACTTTAGATTAGTAAAGTAGTTTTGGTGTATAGATCTGAAGTTTTAGTTCTCAATTCTCTGCCATTTATGAGTTAAATCACTTTTGTTTCTGTGTATGCAGCCCTAGCCACACCTCTCCTGGCTGTGACTGACACAGCCTGCATGAAATCAAAATGGCTTCATGTTCAATCAGCTGTAAGTTACTTTAAAAGTTCTTATCTCCTGCTCTGTAAATTTTACTTTAAGCACATATAGGAGGCTCTTGCTGGGTCCAGCAAGCTATTAACAGAGGAGGAGATGAGAAATTCTAAATTAGGCAGAGTTTGCAATAAAGGAAGTGTAAACATTAGATGACTTTACAGGAAGTGTTTAGGAATGCTGTGCAAGTCACATGCAGGGAGATGTGACTACAGCTGCACGAACAAAGTGATTTAATTTCTAAATGGCAGAGAATTGAGCCGTGAGACTGCAGGGGCATGATCTATACACCAAAACTGCTTTTGGTTAACACAGTGTACCTTTAAAAAATGTCTGCTCTTTAGCTACATTTTTGCTGCTCTAAAAAAATGTAGCTCTAAGTTACGAGAGATCTCAATGCAGATTTCAGCTTCCTTATTTAAGATGATTGTACATTTTATGAATCTCGTTTTGTTTTATTTTATTCTTGCAGCTGAAAATTCAACATTTTAGTAAATAACCCTCCCTATATTTATAGTTTTATCTATTAATCAAGAGGGGGAAAAAATTAAGTCTGATAGATATTTTCTGAGCACTCTCTATGCTTCTCTTTGTTTTGCCAGGTAATGTACAGATCCAGACACCGTCACAGCAGTATGATTGATCCCAGGGATGCGGGGGTTAATACGCTGAGAGTCTAGAACAGCAAAGCGAGAGACGCTTGGAGCTTGGGACAGTCGAAGAATCAAGTATTCGCAGTGAGGAACTGACTCAGAGCTTTGCACAGATTAAACCTGTTCCTGGCAGAGACAGTAAGTCTGATGTTTAAAACCTTCATTTCTGCATTTTGGCATTTTAAATGTGTTTTGCTTGTAGTGCAGGCTACCCTGAGATTTATATTGGTGATGCCTATACCGTAGTTATTTTCAGTGAACACAAGTTAAACCGTGTTTCAGTGAAATTAACATCGTTTTAAGGAGTAAGATCTGTGCCAATGTCTACACCCTTCAATTCTTCCCATTGCTATTCCAAATAAAGCCTTAAATTCACGCTATTCACGATGCTACGTCAATCAGAATTTATGCTGCTCCTTAAAATCTCATCCATTTATGTTTTCCCAGTTCAAATGGAGTTGTTTTTCTCCACCATATGCCGTGGTCCTGCACTACCTTTTTCATTTTAAGCAAAGCAATATCCACTTTAAAGCCTTCCTGCCCCTGTACACATTATTCCTAGGGATTCCAGCCTCACTATAAATTCATGTGGCCATTGCCCATTACCTTACATCATTCGTCCCAAGTGTCCCATTTTAGGTGGAGCAGACCTTATTTTGCTCCTAACACCACTTTCTCAAATTTTTGATATGTTTGAGTGTATAAGCACACGTCATGACAATAAATCTTACAATAATATGTCTTTAAAGGGACACTATGGCCACCAGAACAACTACAGTTTAATGTAGTTGTTCTGGTGAGTATAATCATTGCCTTTAGGCATTTTCATGCAAATACTGCCTTTTCAGAGAAAATGCAGTGTTTACATTGCCCCTAGGAACACCTCCTTAGATGGCCACTGGAGATGCTTCCTAGGGCAGTGCTGCACTTTAGGCAGTACTGCGGTTCAGCGTCCCCACACTCTGCATGGGGACGCTGAATTTTCCTCAATGAGATGCATTGAATCAGTGCATCTCTATGAAGAAGTGCTGATTGGCCAAAACTGTATTTGGCCCCTCCCCCATCCCACCTCCTTGCCGATTTTAGCCAATCCAGTACATTGGATTGGCTAAAAAAAATAAAAATGCAATTCTGATGTCATCAAAAAGGTACATCGGGGGCGGGGCCAGCGCTGGCAGGGCTGTGCTGGAAATAGGGGGAGTTTTAATTTCTTTCAAGGGCGCTTAGGTGGGTGGGGGGGGAGAAAGACCTAAATGGTGGGTTTAACACTATAGGGTCAAGAATACATGTTTGTGTTCCTGATCCTATAGTGTACCTTTAAGCTACAATAAACGTGTTTAGAAATTAGACCATGTATATAAGATGCCGTATATTCTAAATTACGTTTTCAGTTACATAAATGGAAATCAGTAGGTCTTGAAGACCCCTAAAATGTCCTGGAATAGCCCTGGTCCCCTTCAACACCTCCATCCCTTCCTTACAGCATCTTCTACTCTTACGGCCACAGCACTGCACCCTACACCGGCAGATAACCACTGTTTACGCCACTGCCATACGCAATCCGTGACTTGTAAACGGAGTTTCAAATTCTTTGCATTGCACCTGCACCGCTCCCGTGAAACTCCTAGCTCATAATTTGGGACTAAATCGGTTACTGCAGTGCAACCATTAATCAATTATTTTCAATCGAACGATTATAATACGAATACATTTACTGTTCTGAAGTATAGAATTCTAAAGCATTAAAGGCTGTTAACAATCATTTATACCTTGCCTTGCGATATTCTACAAAAGGTGTTGGCTTGATATACTGTTGCGTACTTGGTAGGCCTTGACCTACACTCAACATTCTGGAGCCAACTTAAATTAACTATAGGAAGTCACCTACTTTTTCCTAATAGGTCGTCAGTCTTTAGCTTGGAAGCTGCTTCAGAAATGCTAGCCATAGAGGGGTTAAGCAGTTCTCACAGACGTTTGGGGCGGACATTATTCTGGCATCTCTGTCCTCTCTCATAAGTTCTGTACTTTCCACTAAAGCACTCTATTTAATTGGTTCATACGTGCTTTGCATCCCCTTTGCATCATTAGAGCAGGAAAACTGACTCCGCTGTTAGAGATGATAGGGAGGCAGGTATTTAAAGGGGGTGATGTTCAAAGAAATAGATTGTTTGGGATGCTTTCAACAATCTGCTATGCTGCTGTTTTTAAAGGATTATTAATGTGTAGAGGGAAAAAAACTATAATAAAATGATATTAAAAAAATCACTTAATTTTAAATTAAAAACTTGCAAAAACGTAAAAATTATTTTGTACATACTCTATAGAAGATCTGATTCCAGGGGGATTCATTGTGTTCACAATTATTTGTTTTGTTTTATAAATGCATGTGTCATCTGGAAGAACCCATATGTAGTTATATTCTTATTTTACGTCATAACGGATATTTACTAAACTAGGAATTGAATTGAAACTAAACTAGGAATTGAGTCTTGCAAAATAACTGCGCTGACAATATATTTGTAGTTGGGAAAACTTTCTAAGACCCGCTTTTTTTGCAGTTTTGTCAACTTCAATCCGTTTACTGATTAACCTTACGAACCATTATGAATTGAAAATAATCAAATTTACACCAAAATCAGTGATATTTAAAAATTCACAGTTACAGTTTAGCTATTTAACACTTTGATTTTAAATATGAGGTTTTTAGTTTACGGATGTAGATGTGTAATCTTTAATTTTCTCACGAGTCTACTGTTTATCTGTGTTGTATGGCGATGCTAAGTACAAAATAAAAAAAATAAAAAAAAACACAGGCTTACTATTGCTTACAAAGCAAGGGTAGCAGAGGGGCAATTGTCCCGTTGGCCGCTAGCATACAGAGGAGCTCGGCCTTACTGTGTCATACTTTTGCTGACGAAGTAGGTGTGTTGGCATGGATGGCATGTATTGGCAAGCCTGTTGGTAGAGTTTTACTGGAGTGAGGAAGCGAACAGGAATTGTGATTCTACTAGGGTTCATAGCCTAATCTCAATGTTCCAGAGGTAGACAAGTTTCGACACTCCAGACGTTGTGGATTACCTCTCCCCTGATGTTTTGCCAGCGTTATGGGAGATGGAGTCCACAACATCTGGAGTGCCCAAGGATTTCTGCTGCTGCCCCAGGCTGATCCACTGTAATTACCGTATATACTCGAGTATAAGCCGACCCGAATATAAGCCAAAACCCCTAATTTTACCACAGAAAACTGGGAAAACTTATTGACTCGAGTATAAGCCTAGGGTGGGAAATGCAGCAGCTACTGGTAAATTTCTAAATAAAATTAGATCCCAATAAAATTACATTAATTGAATATTTATTTACAGTGTGTGTATAGAATGAATGCAGAGTGTGTGTTTGTGTGTGTATATAATGAATGCAGAGTGTGTGTTTGTGTGTGTGTGTGTATATAATGAATGCAGAGTGTGTGTGTGTTTGTGTGTGTATATATAATGAATGCAGTGTGTGTGTATATAATGCAGTGTGTATATAATGCAGTGTGTGTGTGTAAACTGGATGAGGGGAGGGCATTTTTATTTAATTTTTTTTTATTTTATTATATTATTTTAATATTATTTTATTATTTTAATATTATATTATTTTAATAATATTATTTTAATATTTGCATTATTTTTTTATTTTTTTTTAAATTTTTGTCCCCCCTCCCTGCTTGTTGCCTGGTCAGGGAGGGGGGACAACATATTTTTTTTTAAATACAAATATTAAAATAATAATATAATAAAATAATATTATTAAAATAATAATATTATTTTATTATTATATTATTATTATTTTAATATTTGCATTATTTTTTTTTTAAATGTTTTTTTTCCCCCTCCCTGGCCAGGCAACAAGCAGGGAGGGGGGACAAAAAAACATTTAAAAAAAAATAATGCAAATATTAAAATAATAAAATATTATTTTATTATTATTATTAAAATAAAATAATATTAAATCCCTGGTGGTCCAGTGGTCCAGTGGCATTGGCAGTTCAGTGGGGGGGCTGATAGTGAGCGGTTACTTACCTTCCTGCAGCTCCTGTCAGCTCCCTTCTCCTCCGTGCAGCTCCCCGGTCAGCTCTGTTCTGTTTACAGTGTAAGTCTCGCTAGACATTTACACTGGGAGCAGAACGGAGCTGACCGGGGAGCTACACGGAGGAGAAGGGAGCTGACAGGAGGTGCAGGAAGGTAAGAAACAGCTCACTGTCAGCCCCCAACAGGACCGCCGGGCTTGTAATGAGCCCGGCGGTCCTGGTCTGTATTATGGCAATTTAAATTGCCATAATACAGACTGACTCGAGTATAAGCCGAGTTGGAGTTTTTCAGCACAGAAAAAATGTGCCGAAAAACTCTGCTTATACTTGAGTATATACGGTAATTCAAATAGACACAAAATAAAATGTAAATAGCTGGTTATTTTTCCTCCTCTATCTCTCTCTACTGGTTAAGTGTCCTATTGAGTGGCTTTCGATATAGCGTGGCATGATAAGGCTGACAGGTGGCCTATTCTGGATAAGGCTTTATGGTAGTTTGGTATCAGTGCACATGTAGTCAATCCGCACGTATTCTTCATATGACTGTATATCAATACGTCTATTTATAGGCACAAATCTGTTTAAACATTTATTGTATGCTGCTTGCATCGACTGGCTCTATAAATATATAGATAAATACATATTGATATCTCTAAATGGAAAACTGCACACTCATGGGGATATATTTTATATTTAAATATACATTTGAGACATTTTTTATATTTCACCTGTGATAACAGCTTGAAAGCATTCTAGGGGACCTTGAAAATTGTGGTTTATTAAAAAAAACAAAAAACCTCCAGCAGGGTTCTCCACTAAAGTGAGATTTGTTGAGCGTTCACAGTAAATATAAGTAAAGTTCAAATTTAAGGCCAAAGTACTCAAATTGGAAGCATAGCTGGACTTAGAGAATTTTCTCTAGTTTGACCGTAAATTTGAAATTCACTTTTATTTCTTTTTTATTTTTTTAGTTATATCTGTTTTTGAATTTTATTTTTATTTAAAAGAAAATAGAGCATAATAAAAAATAAATTCAAAAAACGAACGGCACCCTCACTACTAATCTTTATAAACTAGACAGCCTGCTAACTTGAACCCTGATACGTTATGTACAAACCTTTAGCAACCTGGGGGTTAATGAGTAGCCGCTCCGAGAACTAGTGAGCTCATCGGATAGCCGGTAAGTCAAAGTCCAACAGTCTGCTGGGAAGTGGAGGAAGCAGTTAAGGGTGTGTTCCCTGTGAGATTTCTTCTACAACGTTGTGAATGGCTGGAAAAGTAGAGCATGTGTTCTAAATACAATTTCCTTGTATGAACTATTTCTTCAGAACGAACTTGAATGAAGGTTTGTCCTCATATATATATTCCATATATGGAGTAGTGATCTGGTTCTGTCTCTGTAATTCCAGATTCAGACAGGCCATGTGTGACTGTTTCTGCCTAGAACTACAACGAACCAGCAATGGAACTAAGCCCAGATAAGAAGTTTTAGGCCTTTAAAACAGAGTTGTCGCCTTTTGATTTGGGCAGTTCCTTTTTCTTGATCTGGAAGTGCTTTCAAAGCATTTGCTGGCCTGAAGTGTACACACTGATCAGCTGATCTGGGACCCAAAATTGTCTCCCTTGCCGTTTCATTTAAGTGTTTTGAGATATATATATTTTCAACCCCCATTGAAAATCAGGTTTATTGTCAGAATTTACAGACTTTCAGCTGTTTACAATGAACAAATCAAACAAAAGCAATTGAATTAGCTCAACACAACAAATGCTTAATGTGATTTCCTTAAATTCAACTGAAAATGTGCCTGATGATGACTTCTCCAGTCTCAAAATTATTTAACTCCCTGAATAGAATGCCTCACAACAGCAAAAAAAGTGTTGTCTCAAGCACACCTGATGCAACTAATCTAGGTCTTCATTAGTTGCACCTGATGTGCTTGAACTGGAACACTTGAAATACCTGAACTGGCTAGGGGTTTGTTCAGTGTCATGTTTGTATGCATGTTACAAATATGGCAAAGTCAAAAGAATGGTCCACAAAGTTAAGAGAAGAGATAATCGCCCCTTCACAAACAAGGAACGGAATAAAAAAAGATAGTGAAGCCACTGAATGTTCCTAGAGACACCGTTGGAAGCACTGTTTGCAAGTTCAACTTTGAAGGAACATGTAGCCCCTCTCATTGGGTCTGCTGTTGTAGTAGCATCAGGATGAAGGAATATGAGAAGATGGATAAATACCAAGGACTGAAAAAGGAGCTAGAAAGGATGTGGAAAGTAATTGCAGTAGTAGTCCCAGTTGTGATAGGAGCACTCGGGAGTGTGTCTCCCAAGTTGGGGGAGTGGCTTCAGTAGATTCCAGGTGGGACATCTGAGATTGCTGTCTAGATGAGTGAAGTTCTTGAACAGCTAAGATACTGAGCAGAACCCCCAGACTCCCAGACCTCTGGTAGAGGACCTGAGAATGAGGAATGAATATACCAACCAGGAGGGGTAAGAAAATCTACTTTTTTGTTAAAGGAACACTACAGTCACCTAAATTACTTTAGCTAAATAAAGCAGTTTTAGTGTATAGATCATTCCCCTGCAATTTCACTGCTCTATTCACTGTCACTTAGGAGTTAAACTCCTTGTTTCTGTTTATGCAGCCCTAGCCACACCTCCCCTGGCTATGATTGACAGAGCCTGCATGAAAAAAAAAACTGGTTTCACTTTCAAACAGATGTAATTTACCTTAAATAATTGTATCTCAATCTCTAAATTGAACTTTAATCACATACAGGAGGCTCTTGCAGGGCCTAGCAAGCTATTAACATAGCAGGGGATAAGAAAATCTTAATTAAACAGAACTTGTAATAAAGAAAGCCTAAATAGGGCTCTCTTCACAGGAAGTGATTATGGAAGGCTGTGCAAGTCACATGCAGGGAGGTGGGACTAGGGTTCATAAACAAAGGGATTTAACTCCTAAATGGCAGAGGATTGAGCAGTGAGGCTGCAGGGGCATGTTCTATACACCAAAACTGCTTCATTAAGCTAAAGTTGTTCAGGTGACTATAGTGTCCCTTTAATATATATATATATATATATATATATATATATATATATATATAATTAAAATCCAATAGCAATTAGCGACCAACCATTTTGCCCCAGTGAGTAGAAATTTCCTTCGGCGGTATGCTATGGTTTACACCTGGTGGGTATACAGTTGTACTATTTTAAAGAAAATGATTCAGAACATTGTTGTATGTGTTTTGGATTAAAACCAGTTCTTGATTCCTTATTCTTCATTCCTTTTTTTTTTTTTTTTTTATAGTTATATTATTGCTTAATTTATTAGTTTATAAACGTTTTCTCTTATCTTAATCTGTTAAAGCTATTAAGTCTTTATCCTGCTTTGTTATGTTATAAACACTGCTATACCGTATCATATTCTTCTGCAAGGAACATCTGACTTAATTTGGTCTCTGTGGAAGGAATTTTACCAGGAACAGTGTCATAAAGTAACAAATAAGGAAACTAAATACGTCTTTCTTTGACAGTAATAAAATTTACTATAAACTTTTTTTTTTCTTCTTCTATTAAAATACACCTGTTACTTCCGCCAACTGTTGCGTAAAGGGAATAATTAGTGTTGCCTAATGGTGTTTGGTTGTCCAAACATGGCTGTATCAACTAAACGTTTTCTAAGTCGGAGGTTTTTGGCTATTCACAAATGAAATCTTGGTTATTACATCCATAGGTCCGCTACCATTCAGCTCTCATTTGGTTAGCTGATAAAATTAGCCAAATATCTGTACATTTATCTACTAGCAGCTAGAATGCAAGTGAAATTCAACCAAATTCCCTTTAATTGTTTCATATTTTCCCTCTGTCTTGGGGAATTGTACCCAAAACTCTAAATCACCCTAATACTTACCCCAACCCCAATTACCCTATAATGATGCACCAACTCTGTCACACATTCCTAGTTTTACAGTGGCATTGCTACCTCCCCTCATCCCCCCCCCCCAACAACCGCCACCCACCACCAAAATGAGCATTTTATAAAGATAGAATCAAAATTAAAGGGACACTATAGTCACCTGAACAACTACAGCTTAATGTAGTTGTTCAGGTGAGATCTATAGCTCCCTGCAGGCAATCTAATGTAAACACTGTATTTTCAGAAAAAGGCCATGTACACGTCAGACGTACGTGTGCAGGAGAGAGAAGGCACTGTGTCAGCAGAGGAGAGGGGGCGGGCAAAGAAGTATGAGCGCATGTGCGGCGAAACTGTGCATGCGCACAAGGGAGCAATGACGCTTCCGAATGGAAGCGTCTGATTGCTCCCTGCTCGCGCCCGCCTATTTCGTCATTTTGACGAAATAGGGGGCGCGGCTTCACAAGGCTCCCGGCGCTGGAACCAGGTGAGTAAAAAAGGGCTGCCTGGAGTGTCCCTTTAAATACTTACATAGACTGTGTTGGCATTTCAATGCGCAGTTTAGATATACTGCGTCAAAGGTGGGACTACTTTGTCTTAGTATTCTGTCAGGCTCTCAGCCATTGATTAAGGATCAATAGACCTTAGTGTTGTAGCCATGCACATGCGCAAGAGTACAACGCTGAGGTGGGCTCAGTATAACTCTCCTTCCCCTGAACCCTGCAGCAACCGGACACCTAGGAGCAAAGTCACCATCTGGGTGGTCTTTGCAAATTATGCAAAGACCCCAGATGGTGAGAGGGTGACAGAGCTTTTCCCCATCAAATTTGGTTGCTGTTCAGTTACAATACGGTTGTAACTTGATTGAGTTTTTGAGTGATTGTCACTGCAGCAGTGAGATCCATATAAAAAAAGCATGTCTCCATGTGACTTCAGTTTGTCTGATAGTGAATACAGTGAAACTCGGAGGAATTGTATCGACCAATTTGAAGACCGTTGAGCTGAACAATTGTGGCCTAATTTACTACAGCAAAATTCAAGGATTTTACTATTATCATGACAGAAAGTCATTATTTTATTAAAAACTCAGAGGCTCCTATTATGCTGCACTCTTTCGTTAATTCAGATATAAACATCATAATGACAATGTCCACCTATTAACATGACCATCCAATCAGTGACACCCTTCTCCTATAGTAGGTGGAGCATCGATGACCATTTCTTCTTTCTTGTGAATCCAGAAGAACAATTTCAAACTCGAAACAGGAAAAACGGATAAACCAAACAAGCCGGAACGAGGCATGTGATCCAAAGGAGTCTGTTCACCAAATCACGCTAAAAGTAACTAGAAAATATGGTAATGCCTTGAAATCATGTGTTGCCAGCATATATAGACGTTTAAGCATCTGACCAAACAGTGACAGTAACTCAAATGTAGTAAAAAGAAACTACCAATCTGAGGATAACAGTTAAAAGTAAGGCCCCATAATTAAATAACGCCCAATGCAACGTAGGTATTTGATGACATCAATACCGCCAATTGAACTTACCGTGGAGAGGCCTGTAACTTACCTTGTCCCACATCCGAGCCGTCCAAGGGCGGATGGGTAGGATAATACTCACCTCTGTGTCTTTAATAAAATTCAAGAATTTTACTATTATCATGACGGAAAGTCATGATTTTATTAAAGACCCGGAGGCTCCCATTATGATATATCAAAGCTGTGATATCACGGTTTCTGCAAAATGCTGGATTGGTTTGAAATAAAAATTACCGAAAGTAGATTACACGGACCAATCAGCCGATTTCAAAATATCCTCCAAACAACCAGCAAAGGAGGCTTTAGAGGCCATGGCACTGAGAACCGAATGGGGAGAAAATATGGAGACTTCAATACCTGCCAAGGACATGAGCCACTTGACCCAGCGGGCCAGGGTAGGAGAGGATACCGGAGCATGCCGTTTTCAAAAGGAGATAAAGAGTTAGGGGTCCGAACCAGTATGAAGGGGGGGCGGTACGAGCTTCGTACACCTGAAGACACACTACTGGGCAAAGGAGTGGCTTCGTTGGGAAAGCTGGAAACAGGACCGACCGGAAGGATGTTTTTGTCCTCCGTGAGATGTCAAAAATGACTCCGTCTGGGGAGAAGGAGCAAGCATTGACATCGAGTGCTCTAACATATGATACTCTTTTGCATGAGATCAGCTATAACAGCATGACCAGTTTAGCCAGGAGTTGCTTTAAGGATAAAGCATCGTTGTCTGGCCAAAGATTCAGAAGATTGAATACTAGGGAGACGTCCCATAGGGAGGAATAGCGAGGTTAAGGTGGCCTTGCGAAACGAATGCCGCGGAGAAGACGGCAGACGAGTGGGTGTCATCCCATCAGGGCACCTTTAATGCCGGTGTGGCCGGCTGAGATAGCTGAGTGGTAAAGGTTTACCGTCCGATAAGCTTTCCCGTTATCATAAAGGGAAGTTAAGAATTGGAGGACAGTCATCACAGGAGTTGACAGGGGATCCACACCCCGTGCCATGCACCATCCATCCCATGTGTGCCAAGCAGACTTGTAAGACTGTCTCGTGCCGGGTGCCCATGCGCCCTCGAGAAGTCGGAGAGTCGATTGCGAAACTCCCTCGATCGACCAGGGTCCTTGGAAATTAGCCACGTCATGAGGCGGAGGAGACCCTGAAGGATCAGGGGGTGGAGGGTCCCGTAAGAGAGATTGGGAGTCCGGGAGGAGCAGTGGATAATCTATAGTTATCTCCAGTAAAGGAGGGAACCAGGGCTGTGACGGCCAGAGGGGGGTTATTCTCACTAGGCAGCCCAATTGGCACCGTAGATGGAGGAGGCAACAAGGGATGAGGGCGAATGGAGGGAATGCATAATTCCTGGTGGTGGACCAGTCTTTGGAGAATGCATTTGTAGCCGAAGCTGTAGGGTCTGGCCTCCAACTGAAGAAGTTCGGAAGTTGTATATTCAATCGAGAGGCAAAAAGTCTATTCCCAGAGGACCCCACAGATCCCAAATGCACTGGAAGATTTGGGTATCGAAGTGCCAATCGCTGGAATCTCACAGGAATACCAATCTGAAAATATTCTGCCCTGACAGCAATGTTGTGTTGAAGACAAAACTGCCAAAAGTCTTGTTTCTCCGAGGTGGTTGAAATAATGGACAGCCGAGATGCTGTCCATCTTCAACAAGATTGAACACTGGGATAGGGCTGCAAATCGCAAAGGACCCTGCTAGGAGTTCTAGGCAATTTCTATGCAGTGTGGACTCCACCTCCGACCATCGTCCACCTGTGGAGACATCTCCGCAGCGCACACCCCATCCATAAGAGCTCAGGTCCGATTATATGATTACATCTGGAGCCGAGCCGAAAATGGCTCTGCCATTCCACGCCTCCATGTGTAGGAGCCACCAGTGAAGTTCTTCCTTTGCTTCTGCATCTAGTGTCAGCGTATCCTCGTAGGAGGCGCCGTCCCTGAGGTATGACGGTATGACGCCTGTAGGCGATGGAGGGCTCTGTAGGGTAGGGGGCCCGGAAATATGGCTTGTATGGAGGCCACTAGGAGCCCGATCACGTGGGGCGGAGTGGGCGTGTCAGAGTAAAATGGAGGGAAAAACGCTGCATAAAATGGCCGTCGCGAGCAGCAGACAACAAAAAGATGGCTGCCGCAGCTTTAAGCACTGACCATTAATCGATTTGGGCAGAAGGGGTGTCCATGGAGCGCGCTGTGGTAAGCCAACCACCGCACTAGAGGCCAGGTGGATGCGGCTGAGTGCGCATTTGGAATGTTATCCGACCGCAGACAAAGCAGCCGGACCGCAAGATGGCCGCATGAGGCGTCAATGACTGGATGCGCATGCGCGGCTGAGTGGGCACGGTCCCAATAGCCGCGAAAGCGGCAGTGCTCGCAGGGAAACCTCCCCAGTACTTGCAGAGTCCTAGGGAGTATTAAACATAAAGTTAGAGGCAAGAAATCTCTAAGACATTAGAGAAGGGGTAAACCTTATGATATTAAAACCACAATACAGTAGTGGAAGAGATAAAACTTAAAGGTATATTACCAGTTGTTACACATTAAAATATAATAATAAAATGCAACAAATAATGTATCATATATTAAATAGAAAATACAATTCGCATATAATATCAAATAAATATAGAATCCCACAGTCAGAAACTGTGAGAGGTCAACTTATCTGAGGGAGCAGCAAAGAAAGAGGAAATGGTCATCGATGCTCCGCCTATTGTAGGAGAAGGGTGTCACTGATTGGATGGTCATGTTACTAGGCGGACATTGTCATTATGATATTTATACCTGTTTTAAAAATGTTTTTTTTTTCTTTGCTGCTGAGGGAATTAAAGAAAGAGTGCAGCATAATAGGAGCCTCCGGGTCTTTAATAAAATTGTCATTTAGTGAATATAACCCATAGTGGAATATAGAGACAGTTGCAATAAAGCTATCCTGTCTTATGATTTACTGCATAATATGCAAACAATTGATTTTTAAAGGGGACGTGTCATACCCCAAATAACTTCAAATAACTTGTGTGAGACATTGACTGACAAGGGAGCGCAGAAAAGACCTCCCACAGGAGATCCCTCTACTCTCCACCCATAGCAACCGTAACTCTTGTGCAGCAGTTGCTATGGAAACTCCAGGGAGTATAGGAATGGAGTGACCTGATGTGACGCCCACGAAGTGCCATTGGATCAAAGGTAAAGTGAGTAATCTCTATTTTACATTGAATAACACCAATTACCTTTTGTGATCTGTGGTGTGACCAGGGGCAGGGCTGTTCTGAGATATTTTAGGTAACACTAATAATTTATGCTACTAAAATGTAATTTAGAATAAGAACAATGTATCTTATTTACAAAGACTGATTTCTAAACACATGTATTGTAGTTTAAAGACACATTACTGTCAGTATTATTACTGTGGAGCTCTGTTATACACTCAGACACATTACTGGGAGTATTATTGCTGTGGAGCTCTGTTATACACTCAGACACATTACTGGGAATATTATTACTGTGGAGCTCTGTTATACACTCAGACACATTACTGGGAGTATTATTGCTGTGGAGCTCTGTTATACACTTAGACACATTACTGGGGGTATTATTGCTGTGGTGCTCTGTTATACACTCAGACACATTACTGGGAGTATTATTGCTGTGGAGCTCTGTTATACACTCAGACACATTACTGGGAGTATTATTGCTGTGGAGCTTTGTTATACACTCAGACACATTACTGGGAGTATTATTGCTGTGGAGCTCTGTTATACACTCAGACACATTACTGGGAGTATTATTGCTGTGGAGCTCTGTTTTATACACTCAGACACATTACTGGGAGTATTATTGCTGTGGAGCTCTGTTATACACTCAGACACATTACTGGGAGTATTATTGCTGTGGAGCTCTGTTATACACTGAGACACATTACTAGGAGTATTATTGCTGTGGAGCTCTGTTATACATGCAGACATTACTGGGAGTATTATTGCTGTGGAGCTCTGTTATACACTCAGACACATTACTGGGAGTATTATTGCTGTGGAGCTCTGTTATACACTCAGACACATTACTGGGAGTATTATTGGTGTGGAGCTCTGTTATACACTCAGACACATTACTGGGAGTATTATTGCTGTGGAGCTCTGTTATACACTCCGACACATTACTGGGAGTATTATTGCTGTGGAGCTCTGTTATACACTCAGACACATTACTGGGAGTATTATTGCTGTGGAGCTCTGTTATACACTTGGACACATTACTGGGAGTATTATTGCTGTGGAGCTCTGTTATACACTCAGACACATTACTGGGAGTATTATTGCTGTGGAGCTCTGTTATACACTCAGACACATTACTAGGAGTATTATTGCTGTGGGCTCTGTTATACACTCAGACACATTACTGGGAGTATTATTGCTGTGGAGCTCTGTTATACACTCAGACACATTACTGGGAGTATTATTGCTGTGGAGCTCTGTTATACACTCAGACACATTACTGGGAGTATTATTGCTGTGGAGCTCTGTTATACACACAGACACACCAACAATATGGAGCTTCTAGAAAAGGGGAACATCTGGATAAATTAGAAGAACAGAGGGATTTGTGCCAGAATATGCAGATAATAGTTAAAGAGCCACTCAATGTAACATTATCGCTACAGCTCAGTGAATTATGATGGTTAGAGACCCTGAGCTCTATCCCCCAGTTTTATGCCAAACTATCTGGGACCGATCTGACAAAATAACCACTTTATCGAGCTGTAATGTTTATATTGCGTAATGTGTCCCTTTAAATTTTATTTTATTTTGCCTGCTATAATCCTTATTTTTTTTTATTTTTTTTGTTTAGTTTGTTAATCACTAATCTAAATTCACAGTCGACCCGGCCTACAATTTGCGAGTCTCTAACTAGTGAACAAGCCGTGTTCTCATTCACATCATTAATTATCATAATTCAATCTATAATGAATAATTGAATAATACTACATAACGATTTATTAATTTGAGTGTTAGAAAGGCGTTCAGTGAATTACACCTTATAACGCTGGCACTTACCAAACTGAATCACGAAGGTTAACGGGGTGGGTGGGAAGGTAAATAGCCCCATGAACTAGTCATATGACTCGTATTAAATATCCACCCTCTCTGTTTAATGTGTAAAAGTGTTTGCCGGGGCAGACAGGTTTGCTCCGGCGTTTTTTTTCCTTTCTCTTTATACGAGCAGTCAGCTGTTAGGAGTGTGCTGTGGTTACCTGTCTGTTACCTGCACACGTGCAGATGTAACCGTATCCTATGGGAGTTAGGTCATAAGAGCTGTACTATTGATTATTACTTTTACTGTTGTGTTCGGCGTATCAGACAGTAAAGATGTAGAGCAGGGAGCAGATGAGATATAAAACTATGGCTGAAAATAATAGTGATTTAGGAGGACGGCAGACATTTAAAGAGACAGACGCAGTTTGACATTTTACATCCATATAAAGAAATATACCTATTATATTTTGGAATCTTTGTAGATATGTGTTTGTTGTGTAAGTGTGTGTTAATATGCACAAGAATTGTTTGGGATGTTCCGAACATAGAAGGGTTTATTTGCTGAACTGTAAATTGCGAAATTCAGGTTTCAAAATGGCAGACATTTACAGTTCAGCAAATAAACCCTTCTATGTTCGGAACATCCCAAACACTTCTTGTGCACACTTACACAACAAACACATATCTACAAAGATTCCAAAATATAATAGGTATATTTCTTTATATGGATGTAAAATGTCAAACTGCGTCTGTCTCTTTAAATGTCTGCCGTCCTCAATGTCATTCAATGTCATTCAGATTTTTAAGTGTTCTTGCATAGCAAGACCACTTAATGTTATCTCACATATATATTATTCTTATTATAGCCAAATTTACCACCCTAACTCCTCCCACAGTTTTTACGCTACATAGACCGTAATATACCGAAACGTGCGGATTGCTATTACTTTGTGGAACATTTCGCCGAATGGTTCACGGAATATCGTCGTTCTTGTGGCGAAATTGGTCCCATAGGAATGAATGGCGAAATGTTCAAAACTAGAGTGGGAGCTGGCAAAAGCTGAAAAATCAGGACATGATTTCTAAACTGCCACCACTCCCTCATTTTCAAGCCCACCTACACAAATCTTATATCAAAACGTTCAGTTATCCCTGCTGCCACTAGAAATGTCCACGGCTAAGCCATAGTCATGATAGTTTTCACAATATGACCATTTGTTTGCAACTCACGCCATCCATTGACATTCATTGAAACTCCACTCCAGCCAGCTTAAATTTGAAGGGCAATTTCTAAACTGCGACTGTGCCTTCATTTCTAATACTTCAGAGACATGCATCAAAATGTAGGTCTGGGTCTTGTGATTCTCACAATATAAAGCTCTTCGCTGTAGGATTTATAGTTTTTAAAATACGACCGTTTGAAGATGGCACCCGCCAAAATACTCTGACCTGTGCCAGGCTGGAGCAGCAAGTGATGTCATAGACAGGGCCTTTTGTACACCTGCTAATGTTTTTATAAATGAATGTTTTAATGTAACTGTGAAGCACTTTGGGCAACAACGTTGCAATTAAATGTGCTATATAAATAAATAAAAGTTGAAATGCATTTCTCACTCTATCAATATCAGCAATATCAGTATCTTTAGTGGCCGATACCGATATATCTGCCGATATCGGTAAAACCAATAATCGCTCGATCCCTAGTTGTGGACTACTGGTGGAGGCAAGAAGACTTCACACAATTTCCCCAGAAATTTTAGCTTTTCTAGTTTTTAATGTAGCCTTTCTTTGGAGAGAATTATGACTGACCTGCTTGAAAAAGACTAAATATTAAATATTAAAGTGCATTTGTCATGGTACACACAAGTAAGGTAACTTTAAAGAGTATTACATTCAATCCATACATTATACATTAACAGATGTATTGATTTATTTTAATGCCTTTTTAAAATATCTGCTTCCCTACCTGTCAATCACAGGCACATAGTAGGAGTGAGTGACAGAGGGTTCAGGGGAACCCTCCCCCTCACTTGGTTCTCTTGCGCCCGTTGCACTCCTATTTCCCTGGTAAGTGTGAGGAATGGGATGCATGGATGGTGATGTCCTGGCAATGAAGCCAAAATGCCAATGGTGTTTCAAAACCCACCCTCCGTTGTTGCCCCAGTCTGCTGGTATTGGCCCTAATTGGGGATATTTCCACAAGAAGGCCAGCCAACACTGGTGAGGGCAAAAAGATACTCCAGGATGGGGTCGCTGGCGAAAGGGACAGCAGGTAAGTAACGATGGAATACCTCCCAAAGCAAACAAATATATATAATTGCTCACTATGATAAATCATATATGTAGTATCTTTGGGACTGTTACATACAATAGTTTTTAAAGAGGAACAGCCATTTCTTTGAAAATTACGCTACTGAATAAAACATTTGAAAATCACCTCTACTTTGTATTAACCTTTTTTTTCACATGATACTGTTTTATTTTAAATATAGATATATTTATTGAAAAATGTGGTGAATGACTTATCAATTCAGTTTAGTCCAGGCACAGTCATGGCATATATTGCAAATGAGGAGGAACGTAGAAACTTTGTATAATGGACAGAATGTATAGCTGTGATTGACAGGCAGATGTAGATGCCAATTTGCAGAATTAAGAGTTCAATTTAAACTTCTACGTTTATAGAATTTAAATGTTTTCTAGTTTTATAATATATAATTTCATTTTACTTTTATTTATTTATTGTTAGCAATTTGCTGTCCACCTAAACTTGTTTGGGAGAAAAGGTGGCCTCTCTAAGTGGATTTCTCGTTTAATTGCGTGACTGCCTTCTTGGCATACAGGGGGTTACAGGCCTGAATGAGACAAGATACAATAGTTTTATTATCCAACTCTAATCCTTCCTTTCATTTCGGCATCTACAGGGGCTCTTTTTTTTTCTCCTCGTGTGAATGGAGCTCTTTGCTTTGGTCTTTTCATTTGCTGAACCCGGGGAGGCTTTTAGTTTAATTCATCAAATACCTATCAGGGAAGGGGAAAGGTAGGGATGATTGTAAAGATCCATTTAGGATTGTGAGAAACTGACGAGTAGAACGATTGGGAAGACACTCCTGTTTGGCAAACATATATCTGAAAGTATTTAAAAAAAAATTACATACATAAAATTAATTGTAGTTAACACGATCCCAAACTAGACATTTGCGCCATTTTATTTTTGTAGTCAGATTGTTACATAACTTTGTGAATAGAATTAAAAAATATGTGTAAAACTTTCTCCAACCAGTTTACTTCGTCAGTGATTGGGCATTCGTTATTATCATTTTAAAATTAGAACATGCCGATAAGTGTTGCTGCATTGCGTAATAAGAAACAGTATTTCTTTAGATAGCTAATCTTTATATAATATTTTTTCACCTTTCATCCTGTCCCATGTATCTAGGGGAAGTCCCCACATTCAAATTTTCTTTCCCTGTGATTTGTCTCTGTCTGAGAGCATCATTACTGAATATCGTAGCCAAATCCAGATCCTCTCCACACAGAAGTATCGGAGGGCCTATTGCAAATGTGAGGCAATCTGCCTACTACACCTGTCAAAATCACCTTTGCTTTTTCACAAAAAAGGCAGCATTTACAGGGCAAAGGGGACAGGGACAGGCTGTTCACACCAACACCACTAGATCAAGCTGGTTTTCAACCAATTCCATTTAAAAAGCAAAATAAATTAAAATAATTTTCTAGCAAAATGCCTCCAATTTTTTTTGTAATTTTTTTTTAAATAGATACCCCAAAGACAGGGCCGTCTTTAAAGCGGGGCAAACAGGGCAGCTGCTGCGGGGCCCGAGGTAACTGCCCTGTTTGCCCTCTGCCCGCAAACTATGGGGCCCATTGGGTGGCCCATGCACTTAGGGCCACCCAGTGGGCCTGTGTCAGCAGGGGCCCAGTCGGGCGCTGTGGCGCTTTAACAGCGCGACCAGGCCCTTGCTTTTCGGCAGCACTGGGAGGAAGTGACAGCCGTGCGTCACTTCCTCCCACAGAAACAGGAGCCGCGCGGGAGGAAGGAGGACCAGCTGTTCCGGAGGGGGCCAGGCCGGGAGAGCTTAACTCCCAGTCACCCCAGCCAGCCCACTGAACCCCAGGGAAGCCACCCTCCAGAAAAAGGTAAGAAACTGGATGGTTATCAAATTTTGCATGAGTGTGTCAGTATGTGTGTATGTCTGTCAGTGTATCTGTATGTCTGTCAGTATGTCTGTGTGTGTGCATGTCTGTCAGTGTGTCAGTATGTCTGTCAGTGTATGTGTGTATGTCTGTCTGTGTGTCTGTCAATGTCTGTGTGGTTCAGTATGTATGTATGTGTGTATGTGTGTTTCAGTATGGCTGTCTGTGTGTGTCAAAATGTCTGTATGTGTGTTTGTCTGTCAGTGTCTGTGTGTATGTGTGTTTCAGTATGTCTGTCTGTCTGTGTGTATGTGTGCCAGTATGTCTGTCAGTGTGCCAGAAAATCTGTGTGTGTGTCTGTCAGTGTCTGTGTGGTTCAGTATGTATTTGTGTATGTGTGTTTCAGTATGGCTGTCTGTGCGTGTCAAAATGTCTGTACGTGTGTATGTCTGTCAGTGTCTGTGTGTATGTGTGTTTCAGTATGTCTGTCTGTATGTATGTGTGCCAGAATGTCTGTATGTCTGTCAGTATGTCTGTGTGAGTCTGTCAGTGTCCATGTGGTTCTGTATGTCTGTGTTTGTCAATATGTCTGTCAATGTCTGTGTGTATGTGTGTTTCAGTATGTCCGTCTGTTTGTGTGTATATGTGCCAGTATGTCTGTCAGTGTATCTGTATGTCAGTGTCTGTGTGGTTCAGTATGTCTTTGTGTATGTGTGTTTCAGTATGGCTGTCTGTGTCAGTACGTCTGTCAGAATGTGTCTCTGTATCTGAATGTTTTCCGTTTGTGTGTGTAGCTGTATGTGTCAGTGTTTGTATCTGTATATCTGCATGTGTTTTAGGTTGTGTATCTGTGTGTCTGGATGTGTGTCAGTGTGTGTGTGTATCTATATGTAGTCAATGGGTGTACCTTTGTATCTGCATGTATGTCAGTGTTTATATCTGTGTGTATGTCTATGTGTGTGTCAGTGTATCTATATGTAGTCTGTGTGTATCTGTATGTTCTTGTGTCTATCTACATGCGGTCAGTGTGTATCTGCATGTGTGTCAGGTAGTGTATTTGTGTGTATATATATAGTCAGGGGGCCCAAGTAAATGCTTGCCCAGGGTCCAATCAAAATTAAAGTCGGCCCTGCCCAAAGAACAGCATGTTCCTGTACAATATCTGATGAAATGGTATTAATATTGTTATTGGAAATTTGTGCAACCCATTATGTAGGCCTCGGCCAAAAAAGAAAGGCCCTCATGCGTGATGGAATTTATATGAAAACGTACGAATGTTTTTCTGGTTTTCTCCCTTAGTGTTGGCAAGTTTGCCACTAATGTGTAAGATACTGCATATGCCTCTTAAAGAATAACATTTGGATAGCTAGAAGTACCAAACGACCTTCTGTTTCTACACAAAAGGTCATAAAAGTGAGGCCCTTCATTTAGCGTTATGTCCGCAAGGTTGGAGGGCAAACGCGAAATGATCTGTTTTTGCGTCTTGCTCATTTTAGGTCTTGAATAATTTCTGTTGGCATTTATTTAGTTTCTGTGGAATTTAATTTGCCTGCAGGCTGACATTGTTTCACATTATTTATACTTTAAGCCTTGACACAAAGGGGTTAATATATGCATGAGACTGGATGCAAATCATGTCATTTCTGTTTACAGAAAACAATTCATCTACATGCATAGCTCCGGGAATTAATACAGTCTGACTGGATCTCAATGGATTATTTTTATTTGACACAATGCAAGTTCAGAGACTTTAATGCCCGTCGGCTGAATTTAGGCTGCCGACGTGCCATGTACAACAGTAGTATTTGCGATGTTCCTGTCTGATTCTGAAAGGGTTAAATGGTATAGATAACCCCCCCTCCCTTTTCTTTTCTTTTTTTTTGTTGCCAGGCTAATGCATAGAACATACGTGTAGTTTGGCACGCAGACACCTTACTCGAGGGGATCTTGGGAGACCAAGAGGAGGGCTAGACAGAGTTCACATGCTGGCTTCATAGCAACGACTAAAAGATATTGAAGGTTAGTTTCCATCGCTGTGTTTGCTAAGCAGACATCATGAGCAGTATCCTAAAAGTGTAAAAAGTTTAGAACTATAGAAATATAGCGATGTTTGCAGGGTGTTAGTGGGTTTTGGTAAGAAAGTGCCCTGGCCTAGTTTTGGCATTAATCTTTTTTTCTAACTTCTGTGCCACTTTTTGTAGTAAATGGGGGAGACAAAAATATTTTTAGAAGACAAGTTGGACAACTTTATTCCAACTTTTTTATCATCTGATCTTTAAGGATCCCAAACCTTAAAATTCCGCGTTCAGTTTGCTAACAGCAGACGTAGTTTAGGGCACATTGTTCTTTCAGACTTTGCTCTCCTCTCTTTTTTTTTATTTTTTTTTTTCACGTTAACTCATTATTGTTGCAATGCGAGGAGACCATAGAAGTAGTTCGGCTCTGTATCAATAAGGATATCTTATGCAGGAGAATCAATTCTGCTCTGTATTATTTACCACTGAACACAAAGCTTTTATTCATGGCCATCGGGGAAGGTTCTCTATGCCCATTGCCACTTTATTACCAGTGATGAAAGACCTGTTGTGATGTCTCTCCTGTTGAGGTTGTTACGAAGAAATAATTGTCGTAAAGAGCGTTTGGACAGAGTGTCTTAGAACCCAGGAATCGCACAGCTTGAGGGGATTTGTTATTTAAGTCAAGGCTTGACAAATTTGCTTGAAATCTAGGAGCCAGCTAAAAAACTTTAGGAGCTGGGTTTTTCAAACGTCAAAAATACAATTCTTAAATGGGCACATAGTCACCAGAACCACCACAGCTTAATGTAGTTGTTCTGAAGTCTATACCATGTCCCTGCTTGTTTTTCAATGTAAATACTGCCTTTACAGAGAAAAGGCACGGTTTACATTGCTGCCTAGTAACACCTCTAGTGACAGTCACTCAAACAGCCACTAGAGCAGGGGAGGGGATCCTTCGGCCCTCCAGATGTTGTGGACTTCATCTCCCTTGATGCTTTTCTAGCATTATGGCTGTAAGATTATGGCTGATATAGTCCAAAACATCTGGAGGGCCAAAGGTTCCCCACCCCTGCACTAGAGGGTCCTGGGTCAGTGCTGCACAATGTGCAGCATATACATTAATGTTCCCCATATGGATACATTAATTCAATCCACCTCTTTGAGGAAATGTCGATTGGCACAGTGTGTCATCTTGCCGCGCATGTGCAATAGTCTTCCAATGCTTTCCTATGGGGAAGCATTGGATTGGCTGAGATCATCACGTTTGATTTCAGCCACAGAGGCGGGGCCAGCAGTGATGATACCAGCACGGCATGGGAAACGAGGTAAGAGCTAGAGTGGATTTGGTTTCCCTGGTGTCCAGTGGGGCTGGTCTGATTAACACCCTCCTAGAGCGTTGTTTAGTGATGTCAAGCTGGAGTGATGTCCTATTCCAGGTCACAGCATCACTGCGGGTGCGCAAGGGAGCAGAGCAGTCAGATAACTGCTCCTGTGCCGCCTCTGCACCCAGTCAGTTGCCCGCCTGCCTCGGTTCTCTATGACCTGCCTGCCAGCCCGCCTCAGCCCTCCATGTGCAGCCTGCCTGCCTCTGATCTCAGACAGCCTATCACCTCTGGGGCTGAACGGGCTCACAAATCCCAAGTGCCAGGACAAATGTCTTAGTTGTCATGGCGACCTGGGATTTGTCGAGCCCTGATTTAAGTAACATCTTTGTACAAACCGTGCCATTTGGAAGGCTATGGAAACCCATCAGTATGGGTGTACAATATTGTCTTAAAGTCTATACATTGGTAGATGGACTGGTTGGAATGTTGGGGAAGGCTAAAGCGATTAACTGCATATTAAGTAATGTAGTATATAACAAAATCATTTCTAAAAAGCATATCCATTAGAATGTTTTGTCATGTGTGAAAAGACTTCTTAAATGTCAAAGATCACCTTAACTCATGTGGTCCGTAGGTATGTTATATTGGCTTGATATGTCAATAGTAACGAGTAGAACAGTAGGTGGACAGATTGATTACGGTATCTTCCAATTTGATTCTCAACATTGTCATGTTACTGGATTAGCAGTGTTTTTAAATAAGACAAAAACTGAAGACAACTGAAAATCAGATTTAAACTTTTACTCTGAAATGGCTAAAATGAAATCTTTTTTTTGTCAGCTCCACTAATTTTACAGCTCGGCTATTCGGTCTACAATTTGTTATTTCCCAGTCATTTCTGTACAGTTCCTGGTTTAGTGAATAAAAGTGACTTTGACATTTTCAATTTCGACAATTTCTCATACAAACAATTAAAAATTCCAGTACTGATTTCTAGCCCATTTCCATGTTTATGTCGTTAATGGGGTCATTAAACATTAAAAGTACAATCGGACAAAGCAATTATGGCTCCATTTTAACAGGGTTCACGTCTTCATGTCTGAATGCTGCTCACTTCCACCTCCACTAGTACCGACCACTGCCCTGATATGTAACATGCATGAATATATAATGTCTGTCTCAATAGAATTAATTGGAAATCCTGTGCTTTTATATTTAAAGGGTTACTCCATGCACCATGACCGACTACTTCAGTGATTTGAAGTGGTGATGGTATCTGGAGTCAGTATGTGCAGCATTTTGACATGTAACACTACACGTACGGAATTTAAGCATTCTGCTGATGGAGGTGTAACTCCACCTCCGGCATCATCATGGGGTGTCATCAACTGGCCTGGAACTTGAGTTCTGGCATGTCCATTCTGTGCAAAATTCATAGCACAAAATGTTTATTATTGGCTGAGAGTTGTCAGCTGACACTTTCAGCCAATAAATGGAACGGCCACGACTTCTGTGGCTCTGCAGAAGCCGGGAGCTTGTCACTAGGACACCAGGGAGTCTATGAGTTTGGAGGGGACCCATATAAGGAGATAAACCATTGTTTAATAGCTTGCCCAATTTCCTCCTGCTCTGTAAACTGAAGTTTAATCACATACAGGAGGCTCCTGCAGTGTCAAGGAGGCTAATAACAGAGCAGGAGATAATAAATTCTAAATTAAACAGAATGTGCAGTGAAGGAAGTTTCAACTTTAGATATCTCTTTATATGAAGTGTTTAGGAAGGCCGTGCAAGTGACGTGCAGGGAGGTGTGACTAGGGCTGAATAAACAATGTGATTTTACTGCTAAATGGCTGAGAATGGAGAAGTGAGACTGCAGGGGCATAATCTATACATCAACACTGCTTCATTAAGCTAATGTTGTTTTGGTGTCTGTAGTGTCACTTTAAGGTGTAATTGTTATCCTGGAGTAGGGAAAGACATTTATGTTGTAGAAAAGCAACTTCCTTTGAAGTGTGCCAGTAGAGCAGCATTTTTGTAAAGTGATTCTTGTTTATGTATCCATATTGTAACTGCACTCCTGTAGGGATAGTCTTTTTGCTCTTGGTCTTATACACATACTGCTTTAAAAACAAAGGCTCTGTGTCTCCACTAGCGAGAGATTAGACGTATTCAGTCTGTTATGTATTTCTTCCACTTGATGCGGTGTGGTTCCATTTTCTTGTAATAAATTTGCAGAATGTTGGACCCACAATGCCAAGTAACACAAGGGCATAATATTTACAAAGTAACAGCGTAGATCGGCTGTACTGCAATATAACAATAACTGGCAGAGCAATAGAGATCTATTCCTTTAAACTGTAATAGTCTAAATAATTTCTTACAATGCATGTGGTGTCCGCAGGTTTAGCTCCCCGGATTGATATGGTGGGAGCAAAGTAGAAATACCTTCCTAAATCCATTAATGGTGCCTGTTTCATTTTCTCCATCACTCTCTAAAATTCTGGCTATACCAGGGAGTTCGTGGACAGAGTTTCAGGAGGTGTAGCAGGCAGTGTTGAGGGGCTTGGAGATATAAGTACTGGACGCAGCAGTAATTTAAAGGACTTTAATTGCAGTTCTTTAATGAGCTTCCATGGCACCCAATGTCGGCATAGTGTGTTAAGAGCCACCATTACCATTACTGGAGCAAAACTGTCAGGGCTGTCACAGGAACAAGTGAGGGCATTCTTTTACATGGCACATGCATACTTTCCTATGTGTCCAAACATACTGGTAGATTGACCAGGTCTAGATTGAAGTCCTGGTGGCTGCATATTAGGAGAAGGTGAGAGAGATGTGTCCTGCTGCCTCTGTGTTAGAAGGTACGAGATATGTTGTCCTGGTGTCTCTCTATTAGGAGAAGGTGAGAAGTATGTGTCCTGGTATCTCTGTATTAGGATAAGGTGAGAGGTATGTTAACTGGGACATCTGTATTAGGAGGGATGACGGTGTCTCTGTATTAGGAGGGATGACGGTGTCTCTGTATTAGGAGGGATGACGGTGTCTCTGTATTAGGAGGGATGACAGTGTCTCTGTATTAGGTGGGATGATGGGTGTGTGTCTGTCAATTAGGAGGTATGACGGGTATGTGTCTCTGTATTACGAGGAGGTGAGAGGTATGTTAACTGGTGTCTCTGTATTAGGAGGGATGACGGGTATGTGTCTCTGTATTAGGAGGGGGTGAGAGGTATGTAACCTAGTGTCTCTGTGTTAGGAGGGATGACGGGTATGTGTCTCTGTATTAGGAGGGATGACGGGTATGTGTCTCTGTATTAGGAGGGATGATGGGTATGTGTCCTGTTGTCTCTGTATTAGGAGGAGGCGAGAGGTATGTGACCTGGTGTCTCTGTATTAGGAGGGATGACGGGTATGTGTCCTGTTGTCTCTGTATTAGGAGGAGGTGAGAGGTATGTGACCTGGTGTCTCTGTATTAGGAGGGATGACGGGTATGTGTCTCTGTATTAGGAGGGATGATGGGTATGTGTCTCTGTATTAGGAGGGATGATGGGTATGTGTCTCTGTATTAGGAGGGGGTGAGAGGTATGTAACCTAGTGTCTCTGTATTAGGAGGGATGACGGGTATGTGTCTCTGTATTAGGAGGGATGACGGGTATGTGTCTCTGTATTAGGAGGGATGATGGGTATGTGTCTCTGTATTAGGAGGGATGATGGGTATGTGTCTCTGTATTAGGAGGGGGTGAGAGGTATGTAACCTAGTGTCTCTGTGTTAGGAGGGATGACGGGTATGTGTCTCTGTATTAGGAGGGATGACGGGTATGTGTCTCTGTATTAGGAGGGATGATGGGTATGTGTCCTGTTGTCTCTGTATTAGGAGGAGGTGAGAGGTATGTGACCTGGTGTCTCTGTATTAGGAGGGATGACGGGTATGTGTCCTGTTGTCTCTGTATTAGGAGGAGGTGAGAGGTATGTGACCTGGTGTCTCTGTATTAGGAGGGATGACGGGTATGTGTCTCTGTATTAGGAGGGATGACGGGTATGTGTCTCTGTATTAGGAGGAGGTGAGAGGTATGTGACCTGGTGTCTCTGTATTAGGAGGGATGACGGGTATTTGTCTCTCTGTATTAGGAGGGATGACGAGTATGTGTCTCAGTATTAGGAGGAGGTGAGAGGTATGTTATGCTGATATTTCTGTGTTTGGAAGAAGGGAAGGTTTTGTACTCTGAAAGTTTCCAAATTAGACCACTATTAGCTTTACTGTCCTGGTTATTAAACTCTGATGACACATTGACAATGCTATATTTGTACAATGCTGGCTGTGACCGTATCTCGGTATCTAAGTACACCTAGCTCCCTATTGTCCCTGTTGGATTAGTGTCTGCTCCTCCTCCTGTGACTCTGCGGACAGGCAGTGTATCCGAGTCACAGGAGCACAGTCTGCAGCTGGCAGCTGTGGGACACGGTGACAGAGAATTCAGGATGTAACCCGGACAAAGGGAAAAGGCTCCTCCGAGTCCCATCCTCAGCTCACCATGCACTACAAACTTATAAGGTTAGTACAGCAGGTGGGCTTCTCTGAATAGTTATTTTTTCATTAAATAGAACTATCCTGTCCCTATCCACTTTACAAACATCTCTCTGAAACTCTTTAAATTCCATGTCATGTGTCCCTTAAACTCCTGGTTCCTGATCAAGAGATCCCTCGCTATTTTACCTTCAACCCTTTAAAAGTTTGTATTTTTTTTTAATCTGGTACTTGGACAATCTGTTATATGATGTCATCACAGCAAGGACTCGGTCGCTGACATATGTATTTTGT
>OW240917.1:235204387-235220784 GCA_933207985.1 Pelobates cultripes | reverse complement strand
ACCCAGAATTGCTTGTAAGCTAGTAGGTTATATGCACTGGCTCGCCCATCTGACTCGTCTTAGTTTTAGGAAGGGACCGGACATAGTGGTCTGTGTGTTTTAGAAGATAAGAGGTCAATAGGCACTCTTGTTTATGATGTTGGCCGCTGATAGTGACTTATTGTTTTGGCCTGAGAAAGCAGTTAAAAGCTAGATAGGTAGCAGTTTTGATAACTGTATTGGTGTGTGGCTCGGAAGGTGCATGGTTGAGTGGTTCTGACATGGTTTGAACATTGTATGTCTATGGCCAGTATTTAGTTTTAGCGGGAACGTCTGCTTGGCTATGTAAGGTATGGATGGGGTAGGAGGATAGGAACCCTTGTTGTTTGAGGAAGGAGAAAAACATATAGTGCTGAATGCCCGTGAGATAAAGTTTAACCGTGTTGTGCGAGAATTTTTAACTTAAAGGACCACTATAGTGCCAGGAAAATATACGGGCTGGATGGAGAGGAAGGGGTTAAACTTACCTCTTTCTCCAGCGCCGGGCGGGGAGCTCTCCTCCTCCTCTCTGCCTCCTCTCCTCCTCTTCGGCTGAAGAATTTATAATGCTTTCCTATGGACGCTGGCGTCTTCTCACTGTGAAAATCACAGTGAAAAGCACGCAAGCGCCTCTAGCGGCTGTCAAGAGACAACCACTAGAGGCTGGATTAACCCTATTATAAACATAGCAGTTTCTTTGAAACTGCTATGTTTATAGAAAAAAGGGTTAACCCTAGCTGGACCTGGCACCCAGACCATTTCATTAAGCTGAAGTGGTCTGGGTGCCTATAGTGGTCCTTTAAGGTGGCAAAAAGAGGCGAAGGCCATTAGTGGTGAAACCTCAAACCAGCTATCTAAGTGATGGTCCGACATGAACCTATTGTATAAGTGGAAAACCCTGTAGCAAGCGTTTTGAGTGCTGGTGGACAAGGCCAGTTTAGTCAGAGCCCGGCTATGTTGGCGAGGTTCATGTAATCCATGACCTTGACCATAATTGACCCCCCTGCCATGGCGGCTGTCATGGCAGCTGCCACAATAGTTTACCATTACGTGTGGTTAAGAAAGTCCACCATATGTGTAGGTCTGCCGTGGCTTGGTTGTCTAGGGACAGCCCCTGTTCACCATGCGGGAGTGTGGAAAAAGCAAAGTGGTCTGAGATGAAAGCGTGGCCTGTGGTATGATGCGCATGGCAAAATTTAAGGAACCTGGTAGGGATTGTAGTTCCATGAGGTTGCAAGTGCCAAGCAGGAGGTGGTAATTGGTGTTGTTACGACTGTTTCTATTTCTCTCGTGGTAACTTGTTGGCATGGATGCCGAGTCAAGTTGTATGCCCAGGAATGTAACGATAGTGTCTGGGTCTTCTGTGACCTTCGGGAATACTGGGACACCCAAGTGTTCAGACATACTAATGGCTTCACATGAAATGCGATAATGTCTAAGAAGACTGTAGTACACCAAAAGACCGGTAGGGGTCAGTGTGTAGGCAAAAATGCAGTGGTTCGTAGGTTTGTATATGAAATGCAATAATGTCTGGGAAGCCTGTAGTACACTGAATGACCTGTAGGGGGTCAGTGTGTAGGCGCAAATGCAGTGGTTTGTTGGTTTGTACATGAAATGCAATGTCTGAGATGCCTGTAGTACACCAAAAGACCGGTTGGGGTCAGTGTGTAGGCGAAAATTTTTATTTTGTTTGTAGTTTTAACCGAACAGATTTTAACCCAACAGATTTTAACCAAAACAGCTTTTAAACAACAGATTTTTCATGAACAGCTAGGTTAGTATAAGGTAACAAAATAACCGTGCAAAAGAAAGGAAAACCGTAAAGTGAGGACCCGTCCTGTGCTGAATGCCGTGGGAACTAATCCTGGCGGAACAGGTGGGTCAACTTACGGTTTGAGAGTCCCTGAGACACCAAATGCGATGCTGACCGGAGAGAAAGCCACTGGATTAATGGAAATGCCTGCTGCAGGACTCCTGGACACAGCTTGGAGTAGGAGACCTCATGGAGCAAAGGTGAAACCAAAATGGCGTCTTGTATGATCTGGAAGTGGATCTCATGCAAATGCTGACCTCGAACAGTCTATTCGTCTGACCAACAAAGGTAAGTAGGGAAAGGGGGGGAGTCCCTTTTATAGGTCTATAGCCCCTCCCACAACTTCAGGCCATGCCTTCCAATATATACAGGAGCCTATCCAATTTATCGGATACCAAACCTTTCAATAGTAAGATAATGAGGTTATTAAGTAACAATTTACATTGCCTTCCACAGTTTCTTGAGGCCCAGAGAAGTCACAGCGGTACACCATATAAACCCAACTCCGACCTCATCATATGCATCGACCTTTACATTCTCACTCTTAAGAATTTCCATATTAACCAGATCAGTCATTTAACCATATATCATAATTCCTGACAGTCAACAACAGGTCCTATGTTAATACTAGATACACGCATACCCATAAGCAACCGCTTTTATCTAACTCTGTTGCAGTCACTTCACGGCCTCCACTCAGCCAAGTCCTCATTATTTACATCGAACAGACGGTTATCCATGTATTCAGTTCTTAGATTCTGCTTCATAAATAGAGCTCAGGGAATCGCTCTTTGTAAGTATGTTAAAAGAGTGTTTTTCACTGTAACCTTTCTGGCCCACTTTATATACGCATACATTGGTTTTGGCACAACACTACCAACTTTCTCCCTTTCCTCTCTTCCATATACAAATTAAGTTCCAACCACAAATATGTGTGTGTGCATATATATATATATACTACCTTTACTGGAGCAGGGATGAGTGACAAAGGAAAAAGCTGAAATATTCTAACCTGCTCTATTTATACTATAAACTCAGGGTTGTTGTTTTTTTAAATGTTCCATCTTAATCAGGACTAGATATCACTAGTTAGTTACTGCTAGACTAGATCTAAGTGGTCAAAAGTTAGGTGAGGTTATTTACCCTGAGGTCAAGTCACTGCAACTGTGATTACTGACCCCAAGGTTAAGTCACTGCAGACCCTTTTGCATGATACAAATGTTTAAAGGTAGTAAAAATATATTGTCAAAAAAGCCTTGTATACGTTTGCTGTGTGTGTTATTACATTCAACAGTGTCTGGGTACATTGGAAGCGTATTATCCACAGCTTTGTCAACAAAAATGATCTACTGTAACTCATTGGGAAATGTTAGCTAAGAAAGCTAAGGTACTAAAAGATATGGGAGATATGGAGGATATAGAAATTCTGAAGACATAGAAATGCTAATTTCTGATTTAAAGTTAGGAAGATATAAAACAGCTATTTTCTCAAATGGCTTGTAAACAAATGTATTTATTGGATTTATTACAAAAAAATAAACACTTTTTTAGTTTAAAACGAATTGTCATGAGTCAAGGAGATATATTAAGCAAGACAATTACAAATATCAAGTTTTAAATAACAAATTTGAGACAATGAACTTAAGATGAGTAAAATAAAAATTGTTTAACTTAAAAAAAACAACTGACCTCATAAAGCAGAAGACCATGTAAAGTGGGGTCACGGAGGTCTGAGGCGCATGGTGCATTAAAGTCGCCAACGCTCTGCTGATTCCACATCTGAAGAATGCCAACCTTCCATCAGCACAAAAACTGTGTGAAAGGAGTTTCATGGAATGGGTTTCCATAACCAAGCAGCTGCATGCAAGTCTCACATCACGAAGTACAATGCCAAGCGTCAGATCGAGTAGTGTAAAGCACACTACCACTGGACTCTGGAGCAGTGTAAACATGTTCTGTAGAGTGAAAAATCACACTTCTCTATTTGGATGTTTGATGGGCCAGTCTGGCGGGTGCCAGGAGAACATTATCTGCATGTCTGCATTGTGCCAACTGTAAAGTTTGGTGGATTAAGGATAATGGTATGGGTCTGTTTTTCTAAGGGTCCAGTGAAGGGAAATCTTAATGCTTCAACATAGAGACATGGGGGACAATGCTATTGTTGGGGACTAGGAACCAGACAGACAGAACGTAGATGCAAAACACCTTTTTTTTTATTTATTTTTAAAGCAAAAAATGTAATCAGCCAAAAGCAAAGTCCAGGAGGCAAGCAGGGGTCAGGCACCAAAGCAAGTAGTCAGATGAGCCGGAATCAGGAGAACGGAGAGCAGCGGATTCAGGAACAAGGCCAGAAGTCAGGAACCAGTAATACACAGGGAACATGTAGTCTTCTGAGAAACAGGAAACCACGCAAGGGCAAGGAGGTAGTGGGACTTAAATAGGCTGCACTGATTAGCAACAGGGCTGGCTACTAACAAACAGGTGAGTAACTATGGCATCATTAATGAAGGAGCTGATTATTAAAAACAGCTGAATAGCTCAAACACAGAGTATGGAAGGGTTGCTGTTTAACCCCTTAAGGACACATGACATGTGTGACATGTCATGATTCCCTTTTATTCCAGAAGTTTGGTCCTTAAGGGGTTAAAACAGCAGAGAAACCCTGACAGTACCTCCCCCTCAATGACCACCCCTCCATCTCTTGCTTTATGGGAAAGCGGGCATGAAAGAAACAAAGGAGGGATGGGGCATGGACATCAGAGACTGGAACCCAGGAGCGTTTCTCTGGACTGTACCCTTTCCAGTGCACCAAGTATTAGATCTGTCCTCTAAACACTCGGTAGCAATGATGCTGCGTATTTCTTATTCCTCGTGATTATCAACCAGTACATGACGTGGCACTGAGGTGGTGTAGCAATTACACACCAAGGGCTTTAAGAAGGAAACATGGAATACATTAGAGATGTGCATGCTATGAGGGAGGTCAAGTGCATAAGCTACAGGGTTAATCCTTCTAAGTATGCGAAATGGGCCGACATAGCGGAGTGCCAGTTTGTGAGGGAACACAGAGCCATAGGTTGCGGGAAGACAGCCACACTGTCTTTCCAACCTGGTAGGTAGGTGCAGATAGGCGTCTGCGGTTGGCCTGGAGCTTGTAGTTCTGCATTGAGCATCACAAAGAGTTCTGAACCTGCACCCAAGTGGAACGGAGTTCCTGGAGATGTTCCTCCAATGCCGGTATCCCTTGTGGCATGAACGTATCAGGCAACATGGACGGTTGAAACCCATAGGTCGCCAATAACAGGGTTAGCTGGGAAGAGGAATTAATAGCATTATTGTGGGCGATCTCCGCCCAGGGTAGCAGATCAGACCAATTATTCTGGTGGTCAAAAATATAGCAATGCAGAGACTGTTCCAAGGCTTGGTTAGCACTCTCCGCTGCACCATTGTATTGCGGGTGGTAGGCAGAGGAGAAGGAAAGCTGTGTACAAAAAGCTCTCCATTGGACATGAGTTGTTTGGCAGCAGAGGTGGCGCGAGCTGGAATATCAAATACCCTTCTAAAGGGCGCAGCTATCCCTATCCGAGATGATCACTTTGGGTAACCCATATAAACGAAAGTGCTCCTGAGCAAAAATTGAGTCAAGCTCTTGAGAAGTCAGTAATTTTTTCAAGGGAATGCAATGCAACATTTTAGAGAATCAGTCAACAACCAGGAGAATGCCGTATTGCCACAGGAGATCGGAAGATTCACAATAAAATCCATGGACGAGTCCAGGGTCATTCACCATTAGGTATCGTTTGCAGGAGAACCACTGGAGGGTGTCATGGTGGGGGTTTTTTTGAGCGCACACAGGACAGGAGCTACAAAAGCGGAGACATCCAAACGGAGACTAGGCCACCAAAATTGTTGAGTGACAGACCAGATTAACTGGTTTTTGCCTGGATGTCCAGCTGCTTTGAGTTGTGATATGTACCTAATAATTTGGTGCGGAGATGAACAGGTACAAAACAACGACCACTAGGTTTCTCTGGAGGAACATTAACTTATGCAGCCAGAATTTCCTCGCCTAGGATTGGGGTGAGCTTAGCACGGATAGTTACTAGTATTTGGTCCGGAGGAATCACAGGAGTATAAGTTATCTCCTCCCTAGATGGAGGAGAGAACTGTTAAGACAGGGCATCAGCCCGAATGTTTTTAGTACCGGGCAAATAAGAAAACACATAATAGAATCTTGATGGGAAGACAGCCCATCTAGCTTGCCGATGGGAAAGCCGTTTAGTTTTGGAAAGATAAGTAAGATTCTTGTGGTCCGTGAGAATGAGAATTGGCACTGAAGTACCCTCAAGAAGGGGCGTTCATTCTTTAAGAGCTAAAATTATAGCTAGGAGTTCTCTATCATCAATCTGGTAATTGCATTCCGCCAGGTTCAATTTCTTCGGAAAATACCCGAATGAATACATGGAGCTCTCTGGGTTAGGAGGTTTAGACAGGAGGACGCCTACTCCTGTCTCAGACGCATCGACTTCGAGAATGAATGGTAAGGCAGGGTTAGGGTGTGCCAGTATTGGAGCTGCAACAAAGGCGACTTTGAGAGACTCAAAGGCAGTTATGGCTTCCTGTGACTAATGTTGTGGATCGCCATCTCTCTTGGTCATATCTGTGAGAGGTTTAACCAAGGAAGAAAAGTTGCGTATGAACCTCCTATAATAATTGGCGAAACTAAGAAAACGCTGTATAGAGCGAAGGCCCGTAGGTCGAGGCCAATGTAGTACAGCGGAAAGTTTCTCTGGGTCCATAGAGAATCCGCCATCAGAAATAACATAGCCCAAAAATTTAACCTGTTTGAAGTTGAACTCACATTTCTCCAATTTACAGAATAGATTATTTTCCCTGAGTCTCTGTAGCACACGATGTCACATTTTCATCCGCACATAAAAATTTGGTTAATGGCATTTACTGTCCTGACAGAAAAAGTTGTGCCAAGCAACATTGCTGTCCTGACAGGAAAAGTTGTGCCGAGCAACATTACTGTCCTGACAGGAAAAGTTACGCCAAGCAGCAATCAATAGTGTGTTTTTTGTGACTAATATTAATATAAGACCCAGTCTTATTTTCGGAGAAACACGGTACTACTGTAATCCCAGACCTCAGCTCAATTTAAGGAATGGTACGCATACCTTTATATATATTACCAAGTTTGTGTGTTAGTGTAACAACCGCTGGGGTCATGTTCGGTCCTGGAACCCAGGTGCAGTAACAACTCTCCCTTACAAGCACAATCCACAGATCCTGAGGGTGAGAACAGGATTGGTGATGGCACAGGGGCTTTAATAAAGTAACTGAAAATTCAAAGCAAATATATCCAAAGAAGGGTCAGGCAGAAATCAGAGTCAGATGGTCAAGATGTCAGGGAAGTCGGCAATCAGCAAAAATGAGAAAGCAAGCAAAGTTGGGAAAACAGCAAGGACAGGAAATACAGGGAACAAACGCTAGGTGTTCTGAGGCAGGCAATAAAACAATTATGCACTGACTGAAAGGTGTGCTCTGCTTATAAAGGAGTGGCTCAATCACATAACCTGGTCTCACCTGTAGGACAGGTTACCTGAGGTCAATATGAATGACTGTGAGACACTGCGCCATCTTGGATACATCATGGTTCTGACCCGCCTCCCGCCACAGCTTCTTCAATCTTTGACCTGCAGACTAGTCTTCTGATGCAGTGGCCGACATCTTGGAATGCTGGAACAATTGCTGTGAGTTCGAATCGAGGATCAGAGGTTCCTGACTGTCGTGCAGCAGCCACACGTACTATGACCGCTGCAGATTGACCTCAAGGTGAGCACCATGGGCGAATGTGACAGTTAGGGTCATGTCAATCCTGAGAGTGTTTCTGTCTGTCCTGGGTGGGTTCACAGTCTGCATGTTGGAATATACTCTACAAACAGTAAACAGACTCAGCTAAACTCTCAGTGAACTAGACCAGATACTATTGAAGACATAGTGAAGCGTCTTGATTCACCTAAAGGCTAAAATAAACACTTATTGAGTAGTAGTGCAGGCTTTAAAAGGTGCCACCATAGGCAACAATGTAGACCTGTTGGACTACAGTAAATTTACATGAAAGGTATACTCCAGGCACCAATTCAACTTTAATGCATTTAATAGATTTTGACCTCATTCAGCTGGTGCACTTAGCCAATAAGTGACTTTGCATTTACAAATCTGGCTTGAGAAAGGTACGTTTCTCTTCAGGCCAGTTAAGTGAATGGGGAGTAATTGATTGGCTGAGAGTGTCAGCTGACCCTGCCTGCGGGCACTCCGTGATTCACGAATCTGAAAATCCAGAAACCGGATGCCGCCTGTGGGGGAAAGGGAAGAGTGAAGAATGAAGAACGGTTTAACCCCTTGATGTAAGAGTGCTTCCTGGCACCATAACTACTTAAGTTAGATGAAGTTGTTTTGGAAATTTCCCCAAACATAGACCTGCACTGGTGCGCATGCACCTCACTTACCTACCAATTCCTTTTATGACCGGGTTGTAAGAATGGAACCCTGCCGGTAAGTGAGGAGCATCTGTAAAGACTTAAGTTAAACATCACCCCTGTCCTGTACAAGGAAGCTTTACTTACCTAAATTATGTTTTACAATTTACCTGCTGGCATTAGAATTAAAATGACACTTCTAGGTGATGCTCAATTGTAGATGTAAATAGTAGACATTATATCAGTTGCAGGTTCCATATCGGTGTGGTTTCACAGTTGGAAGTAGATGAAAGACAGCCTAATGTGATTTTTCTCCTGTTGGTAATATTCTCATCCAAATCTTTTAATAAAGACACAGTTTATAATGTAATAGAATTTTTTAAAATGTAGCGTAAAATTGTACGCTCCCAAAATAAAAAGTCTATGTGTGTGGTACAAACAACACATTCATCTGACTCAAGCAGCCCAGCCTTGTTTTAACCTCACACAAAACAGTGTGTAATATTTGGCATATTTTCATGTTAACATGTGATTGTTTTACAGTTTTATTTTAAAGGATTGAAAAGTCTTAAGTTGAATCCGTATTTGCACTATACTGGTAATACCTTAATAGCACCTAAATAACTTTAATGTAGTGGTTTTGTTAATCGATACAGTCCCCTTCTTTGGATAATGTAAAACATTGCCATTTCAAAGATATGGCAAAGTTTACATTAGGTCAATGAAACATCACTAATTTCTGTTTGATAAACAGCCACTAGAGCCAATTACTTGTCCTTTGATTATCAAAGATATTACTAGTCAGGGTCATTGCAGACAGCATGATGACACCAGATGTGGATATCGCATTATTCGCATCTCATATAGAACCATAGAATTCAACGTTTGCCGCCTGATCCGATCACAGTTTAACTTACCTGTTATCCAACCATGGAAATGAGTCTGTAGAGATAAGTCATTTCCGTGGTTGGATAACAGTAAGTTTTACTGCTTTTGGCAACTTTTTTTCTAAACAGAGGAGGGATCCATAATTTAAACAAAAAAATAAATATATCTAGTGTAGATGTATAAATAATGTTAGAGTGTTAATTGTATTAATATTAATTGTATGACTAATTATACTACAAACAGATCTAATTTTTTCAGGCAATCACCAGAAATGTTCTACGTTTCATGAGGACCTCAGCAGAAACCCACACATTGACAAAATCAATCATTTTTCCAATATCACAGAAGTTCTCACCCAGTCATCAATGCACATTGGAGAGCACCCAGGTGTATGAAACACTGTACGCCTGTTCTGAGCTCACTACAGCTCTACTTTCTAAACTGGTCCTGAAGGCACACTATAAGTCCAGGTTTTGTCAGTATCCCCACTGAACGGAACTGGGGAATGGCTAAAGCCTGAACTTTTACTGTGACTTGAATTCTAGATTGGAAAGGACTGCATTAGAACACTTCATATGCAAGCACGGCAGTATTTGTTTCCTGCTTTTCCTGAAAAGGATAATATGCATCAGTGTTTAACAGGTGACTTGAATGTGCAAGGTAATCCTTAAAGGACCACTCTAGGTACCCAGACCACTTCAGCTTAATGAAGTGGTCTGGGTGCCAGGTCCTTCTAGGGTTAACCCATTTTTTCATAATTATAGCAGTTTCAGAGAAACTGCTATAATTATGAATGGGTTAAGCCTTCCCCCAAAGCCTCTAGTGGCTGTCTCATTGACAGCCACTAGAGGCGCTATGCGCTTCTCACTGTGATTTTCACAGTGAGAGCACGCCAGCGTCCATAGGAAAAAAATGCTTTCCTATGACGGGCTGAATGCCGCGCAGCTGCTGGCGGCGGCGCATTCAGCGGCGGGCGGGGAGGCGGAGAGGAGGAGGAGAGCTCTCCCAGCTGGAAAAAGGTAAGTTTTACCCTTTCCCCTTCCAGAGCCGGGCGGGAGGGGGACCCTGAGGGTGGGGGCACCCTCAGGGCACTATAGTGCCAGGAAAACGAGTATGTTTTCCTGGCACTATAGTGGTCCTTTAACTGGAAACTGTAATAAGCATATAGTTAATAGTAAGAGTTATAATTAATTTAGCAGAGGCTGATAACTTGCCAGTTTTGCAGTTGGTGCATAATGGTAATATCTGCTCACTAACCATTGTGAGACAAAGGCAGCAACATTTAACATAACCCATTAAACTAGTACTTGCAAATCATGTACTGTCATGTACCAGAGGCAGTATCAACCACCAGCTGTCATATATAGACCAGCAAAACATTTACAATAATGTGACAGCGATAGCTTTATTCACCAGATGTCACATTTCCAACTGTGACTCACAATCATCTGGTCTAATTCCATCTGATTAGATAGATACATATATTTTTGTAATTGAATTTTTTTTTTTATTGACGTATTTGCACTAAAGACTGAGTACATGGTGTTACCAAAATCAAACAACATATGTGACATCATATACAGTAACATAAATAAGGAATAACATAAATTATACCTCTTTTTTGAGTACTGATAGTATATATTTTTTAATTTTCATTGCTGAATAATCCCTTATTTGGCATAAGGGAGTTACATAACAACTGCCAAATGTATAATACATTATCTTTAAACTGAACATCTAATAAGAATTTATATTGTAGCCTTTAGGTGTTTCACCGACGAACAGAAACTTACAGATGGACAACAAAATATAAACCAAAATAGCTGTACTGGAGATTTCTTTTAAGCTGTCTTTTTAGACTTATATCAAGCTAGTTGTCACTAAACTAGTTTTGTGAATGAACCCAAAAGCTACTGAAGCTCTTATAGAATTCAATATGCTGTAGCTAGTGTCACGGTGAGCTTCCGCTTTCGCTGCTCACCCATGGTGTGTTCCTTCTGTTAGTAATAATCACTGTAGCCTAGGCTGAATGTGTTGCAGCACTTACTGTTGCTGGTAATATTTGGTTGTCTGTCCCCTGTGGCCTGTGTGGTGTTGGAGAGGAACTATGTTGCCTAAAATCCGCTCTATCTTGCTATGCAGCCATTTTGCCTTAGAGATGTATAACAAATGTTTTGTTTATTGTTTTATTAAATCAGTCTGCTCCTGCTTAAGCAAGCCACTGACTTAAGATTCTTAATTACTTACCTTCATATGTGTGCTCTGCCTTCTACATGCTCTTGCTGTACTCACACAACTCAGCTAAATTTCAACACCTTCCGGTCCAGCATGTCCCCTGGACTCTCCTTCCTCCACAAAGTTTGGCTGAAATTCTAGGATGGTGGAGAGAGCTCAGTAGGGCCCTGAAAGCCTTGTTTTTGTGAGGTTATGACTCACACATGCTAGGCGGTGTCACTTTTCAGTATTACAAGGGACCAACCTTAGAATTAAATGATTGGTGCATGCTCTGCCCTTACTTGGGCATGACCTCCTCTTACTCTCCTATATAAACCCTTCAGACAGTGCACATATGTATTGTGAGCTGCACCTAGTATGTTTTCTCAGCTACATGCCTCACTCTTTTTCTGTTACTATGACCTTTAGGTTGCCCCTTTATCACAAACTTTTGCCGCCTGATCAGACCTGCTTAGCCTTGCTTTGTCTCTTGCAAAATATACAAAGTCTACCTGTGGTGTTACTTACCTCCGCCAAGCTCCGCAGACCTCCTCTTGCTGCGCAGTCAGACTGCTCCACACGACCGCGCAGCACATTGAGGGAGAGTCATCCTCCCTTGATCCATGCAGACCTCCTCCTGCCGCGTGGTCTGGCCGAACCACACAGCCGCGCAGCAGGACGTCTACAAATAGATATGGACGTGACATCACGCCCACTCTTAAAGTCACCATGTCATCATTGCGATCCTAATCTGTTTTGGATCGCAGTGACAATGTGGACTTACCAGAACATAGGCAAGCCTATTTAAGGCTTGTTTTAGCCCCCATTCATTGCCCTATCATGGTTTCTGTTAGATCCTCGTTTAGTGCTCCTATTGATTCCCTTGATGTTTCCTGTATTTGACCTCGGCTTTGTATTTGACTTGTGATTTCTGGTATCCTGACCCTGGCTTCGTATTTGATTCATGATTTCTGGTATACTGACCTCGGCTTCGTATTTGACTTGTGATTTCTGGTATCCTGACCTAGCTTTGTCTTGACTCTGAGTATTTCTGTTATCCTGTCCTTGATTAATCTTGACCCTGTTTCTTGTTGTATTATACGTTAAGTCCGGCCATTCTAAGGCTCAGTAATACGTTTTTTGGATCCACCTTTTGAGGGTTTCCTCTTTCCTGCATGTTGGGGTACAACTCCCGTGACACTACCGAAATTGAGAGATCCGCTTTAACCCTAAAAATCATTACTGCAAAGGATTAAGTGGACCTCACTATTGATATCACAGTTCAGTCCTACCTGGAAATAGTATCTAGTCCTCAATATGAAATTGTATCCTAAAGAAAAATATGAACAAGGTAAAACAATGTAACTCTTTAAACCAACAAAAATTAATTCATACATTTCTTGTCTAATAGGGCTCCAGAGTATAATTAATATCACATGTTCCTTAACATGTAATAAAATAGATGGACCATAAGCAGGCTTTATTAAATCTGTGCCAAAACTATCCACAAAAATAACAAATTCAAGTTAAGGAATAATAAGCCAATGACGGCTTCTAGTGGAAGCCTACTGGGAAATCCCTACTATTAAAGAATGTTAAAGTATCGCTGTGGTGACTCACACAGTCAGCACGAGTATAAGGTAGCAAAAAAAGGAGGCATAAATCTGTTCTAACTTCCACTGTCCAGTATGACATGCGGTACAAAACAAACAATAAATCAAGATCTACGATACTTTATTAATCAAAACCCAAAACACAGAAAAACACACACCCTACCTATGACTGCCTGACTTAAACAAGTCAATTGCGGCAATTCAAGCAAAAAGGTGAGAAAATAAAAAATATATCACAAAAAACATTAAAACAAGACTAAGCAAATAAAGTAGCCATAACGAGATGTATGGAAGTTGGAGGGAAAACCTGCCTAAAAATCCTCTGGCATAGCTAAATCAAGGAGTTTCCCATTGGGTTGTCTTTGCAGCGTTAAACAAGCCCAGTAAGTATCAATGTATCATAAAGAGATCTGATACAATGTTGTAATTATGTGTCAAAAAAGGAGGGAGAAACTGACACAGAATGAATGGCTATACCCTGCAGCCTAGGGAAATACTGCTTGACAAAAAACAGTCTAAATAAGCTAGTCTATAAAATGGCAATTGAATAGTAAGTCTGTCAATATATACAGTTGGTTCTCCGGTCTCAAGGTGTATGACATATTGCTGTGAAAAAATTGTATAGTTAAAGAAGATCCATTTGTAACCTCCTATTAACTTAACCAGCATGCAGATACATGCCTTGATAGTAGATATCAAACAGAGACGTAAAAGAAGAGAGGGGAAGAAAGGTGCCTTCAAGGGCACCTGGTATAGAAAAGGTAGTAAAAGAAAACAAAATCCTAATACTATAAGGCAAGGAACCGGAAAACCTGTGTTGTGTAAAGTGACTAGTAATTCATAATGCACATATCGCCCTGATCGGAGCTGGTCTATCTGTGGTACACAGTAGGCTGTCAGCCATCTAAGTTTCACCAGATATCTCAATGGCTAATAGATATAGCCCATGGTTCAAATCTGCCCATGAAGGTAAAGGGATGTCCAGAAGCATAGGAGACCAAGTTAATGCATAACTGATAATAACAGTTATACATGTTTTCTACTTGATTCAGAAATATAATCTTGCTTTTTGATTATTACATGGAAACCAGTTAAAGGTATACATTTGCACAATTTTTATTAGACTATATTATCACTGTCTTTTAGAAGTTACTCATTATTTGTCTAACATATTGCCAATTTAAAGGAATACCACTCCTGGAAATGTATTGGATTTTATCTGATATTTCATTTTTTACTTCATTTCTTCCTGCCTGCTCTAGTTTTCTTTAAAACATAAGACAAAGTATGGACTACTTGTCTTATGGAGGTTTCCTACGCCTGACCATCTCTGACCAGCGGAGGAGCAAAGTGTGCTTCATTTCCAGTGGTCAGAGAAATTTTTCGACAAATCTCATCTTTCCTCCGTGTTCCCGCGATGCTTCCTTTCACTTTTCCCGAACGTCCTGTCATTTAGACAGGGCGCCGGCAAAACTGCCGAATTGCATACTGACAGAATGAGAACAGTTTCTCCATTCATGTTAGAACGCAATTTGGGACTTTGTTCAGATCAGAATTTCATTCGAATGAATGAAACTTCGATCATATTCTTGCAGCCGCTTAGTAGATAACTCCCTAATTCCCACGGAATTGGTCTTTCAGCCAAATTTACTAATACTAAGTAAAGATTACTTAGTATTAGTAAAATCCCCCTAGTGTCCCCCCTCCCGAGCCCCCACCCGTGCCGTGTGTGTGGGGGATATTAAACTGAAGAGGGGACCTAGAGCCCCCCCAGCCTCCACCCCTGAGGGGCGGGTGGGGGCCCTAAATAGCAATGAGGGGGGGGACAATAGGTTCCTCTCTTTGTTGTTATTTAGGGCCCCCACCTGCCAGGGGTGGGGACCGGGGGGTGGACAATAGGTCCCCCCCCCTCATAGTGTTTTTAAAGCCCCGCCCGCCGCTCAGGGGTGGGGTCCGGGGGGAGGACAATAGGTCACCACGACAACATGAGGTTATAGTTGTGGATGAATAAGACAACAATGGGCCTCAGGATCTTGTCACGGTATCTCTGTGCATTCAAAATGTCATCAATGAAATGCATCTGTGTTCGTTGTCCATAACATACGCCTGCCCATACCATATACCCACCGCCACTGTGGGCCACTGGATCCACAACGTTGACATCAGCAAACCGCTCACCTACACAACTCCATACATGCTGTCTGCCATCTGCCCTGTACAGTCAGGGCCGGTGCAAGGATTTTTGCCGCCCTAGGCAAAAGTAAAGTTTGACGCCCCCCTCCTCCCCCCCGTGACATCGCAATGCCCCACCCATATGACCTGCCATGTTAACTAACGCTAGTGCTGCAGTGCCGCTGTGTTTACATTAAAAGGCCTGCAGGGACAGGCTATAGACACCAGGACCACTACATTAAGGTGCAGTGGTTCTGGGGACTATAGTGTTTCTTTAATGTGAGGTAAATTAGAGATTAGTGCCACGAATAATATACTAGATTACCTACTTACAAGCAGATGAGGATGATGATGGGCTCTAGCTGCAGTCTGGCTCCACTGGTCTGGTGTATAACAGGATCTCTGGAGGCTGTTTGTAACTGTGGTCACACAAATCAATGTTCTGGGAGAGCGAGAAGCAGCTCCATTTTTTGGGGGCCCTTTACACAGCTCAAGGTCTGGGTCCCAGGGTCCACCTTCATTTTCCACCAATGAGTTTGTTCACAGGGGATGGAGTGTGTAGGGGATATCCTGATTTGTGTGTAAGGAATGCATTGTGTGAATCTGTGTTTGTATGTGTAAGGGCTGCAAGGTGTGTTTCTGTGTATGTAAGGGATGAAGTGTGTGAGTCTGTAAGGGGTGCATTGAGTGTGTGTAAGGAATGCATTGTGTGTTTCTGTGTGTGCAAGGGATGCATTGTGTGTAAGGGTTACATTGCGTGTGTGTGTGTAATGCATTGTGTGTGTAATGCATTGTGTGTTTTTCTGTGTGCAAGGGGTTCATTGTCTTTGTGTGTAAGGGGTGCATTGTGTGTGATTGTGTGTGTGTGTGTGTGGATGTCAATCTCTCCCCCCTCCCTTGTCACTCTCTTCTCCCCCCCTCCCTTGTTACTCTCATTCCCCCTCCCTCCCCTGTCACTCCCCCCTCCCTGCCAATTTCTCTCTCCCCGTCAATGTCTCCCCCCCCTGTTAGTTTCTTTCTCCCCCCTCCCCTGTCAGTTTCTTTCTTCCCCCCTCCCCTCCCTGTTTCTTTCTTCCCCCTCCCTGTTTCTTTCTTCCCCCTCCTTCCCTGTTTCCTTCTCCCCCTCCCTCCCTGTTTCCTTCTCCCCCTCCCTCCCTGTTTCCTTCTCCCCCCTCCCTCCCTCTTTTTTCCCCC
>OW240917.1:235113105-235204287 GCA_933207985.1 Pelobates cultripes | reverse complement strand
TTTTTTTCTTCTCCTCCCCCTCTCTTTTTTTTTCTTCTCCCCCCTCCCTCTCTTTTTTTTCTTCTCCCCCCTCCCTGTTTCTTTTTTCTTCTCCCCCTCCCTCCCTCTCTTTTTTTTTCTCCCCCCTTCCTCCCTCTTTCTTCCCCCTCCCTCCCCTACCTGTGTGGTAGTGTGGCCGAGCCCAGTATAGTCCGACCGGTACAGGGAGCTGTTGTTTCCTGTACCCGGCCGGACTAACAGGAAGTGAACACTCAGTGTTCACTTCCTGTTAGTCCGGCCGGGTACAGGAGACAGCTGCTCTCTGTACCGGTCGGACCAATAGAGGGCTCGGCCACGCTACAGAGAGGGAGCTGACAGGAGAGAGCGCTCAGCGCTTCCCTCCTGTCAGCCTCTCCTCAGGCTGCGCCCGGGCGGTGCGGTCCGCCCTCATGGACGCACCGCCCGGGCAAAGCTGCAGCCGCCCGAGGCTCACTACAGAGCGCTCGGGCGGCTGCAGCATGAGCGGGGCCGGCGCTCCTGGCGGCGCCCCCTCCCAAGGGGCGCCCTAGGCGGCTGCCTAGTCCGCCTTACAGGTAGCGCCGGCCCTGCATCCAGCGTCTTCTCAGTGTGATTTTCACAGTCAGAATCGCGGAAGCGCCTCTAGCGGCTGTCAATGAGACAGCCACTACAGGCTGGATTAACCCTCAGTGAAACAAAGCAGTTTCCCTGAAACTGCTATGTTTACAGCTGCAGGGTTAAAACTAGAGGGACCTGACACCCAGACAACTTCATTGAGCTGAAGTGGGCTGGGTGCCTAGAGTGGCCCTTTAATTTTTAAAAATTAAAAAAAAAAGTTTGTCTCTACTGTATTCATGTGCTCGCCCCATTACATTATTTTCAGGAATTACTGAGCCTCCATTCATGTCATATTTTTGCACCCGTTTAGGCCAAGTATTTATTTTCCATAATTGAGTGAGTCCAGCGTCATTTTAAGTATCCTATACAGTTGCAGGTTTAGGTTAATGCTAGTGGATGAGGATCAGAGCTGCATAATTTACTGTAGGAAAAGCCGGTTATATGTTCAATTATATTCATGTATAATTTCATGTTTCAAAGGAATACTATAACCACCATAATTACTACAACATGCTGTAGTGGTTATGGTGTTAAAATGCTCTAGTGCCCTCCCAGAGTGAGTGGTCACACCGTTTGAGAATGCGGTCGCCGCCTCCTCTTCCTTTTAGCAAGGAGCTTCCGTTGGCTCCAATCAGCAAAGTCCTGCTGTGCAAGGCTGGCTAATCCAGTTTAACACTCTCAGCCAGTGATCGCTGGTCTGCACTGAAAGGCTTCTTATATAACTTTATTGTGCCGTAACCGCTGAACAAGCTGTAGTGGTTATGGTGTTTGGAATGTCCTTTTAATATTTGTGCTGGAACATTGATGTGAATATGATGGAGTTTACCCATGATCCAAGGCAGAGAGCAGCTGGGGCGTCTCGGGTGGTCCCTATTATAGACATCACTATTTTCTCTAGTGCTATCACTGCTAGAAATCGTCTTTATTAATTGACAATTAATCATTCATTTGAAGGGTGGTAGAAACTGACCTTACTGAATTCTAGGAAACTTTCTTGTGCGTATCTAGTGTTACAGACTGTGTGCGTGTGCAATAAACAAGCTGTTTTTTTTTTTATTTATAAGCTTCATGTAGTGAATTGGCCTACTTCTTATTTTCCCCACGATAATTGGATTTTTTTCAACAATATTACAAGAATCATTGATGATGCGTGTATGAGTAAAGGGCGCCAATTTTGTGAACAAATGGGGTTTCCATCCCAAGCTAGCTAAATTTCTTGCAAATGTATAAATTGAGATATTGCTGTCTTTGATGAGCCAGCTTTTACTTGCAACTGAAATGCATGGAGAGCACAATAATTCATAACAACCAGCATTGGCGTCCCATGAAGCAATACGCAGATGGTCAAAATAGAAGCAGGTAGACCAGTTATGGGAAACGTGTCACTAGAACGGACCAAAAAAGGGGGCGGGTCCACCCGGAGAAGTGGCAGGTCTAACCATCAGTTAAGCAGGTCCACCCACCAGTTGCGGACCTTGAAGTGAGCCCCTTTTTTAGCGCTCTGCAGTATCCTAGTGCTCTGAGTGTAGTACATGTGTGTCTAATGGTGCTGTGCTTTTTGGGGACAGTTCCCTGAAATCATGACTGTTCCACCAAAACTGGGAATGTTTGGAGACACGTAAAAAGTGTTCAATTTGCTACGCTTATGATATATGTATTGGGGATTGAAAAACATATTACCTATTCTGTGTGCCAGAAACACACCGCAACATTTCAAATGGGCAAAGGACACTTTGTGTGTGAGTGGGGGGTTTGGCCAGAGGCGGGACTAATACTAATTCTAAACACCTTTATTGCAGTGTAAAGACACATTACTAGGAGTGGTATTGCTTCTGAACTCTGTTATACACTCAGACACACCAACATGGAGCTCCTTGAAAGAGCGACAGAGGGATATGGGCCCAAAATGGGAACTGTCCATCCTAAGTAGGGACACTTGGGAGGTATGCTGGACTCCTGGTCACCTTCATCTAAAGACCCTCAAAATCTATAAGCTGTTTACTAGTGCCACTCACCCTACTGTGCTTGGGTTGAAGGAATTTAGAAGTGATGGATTAGATAGACAGTTTTTGGGGGTAAGATTTTTTTTGTAATGTGCATGCGCATGGCTCTGTATGTTGCAGTTCAGGTTTCAAGTGGATATTGAACAGACATGACCGTCTGAATAAATTTAATAATAAAATGCAGACACATAAATTGCCTTTTTATTTCATTTTCATTTTTTTAAACTAACCTGCGCCAGTTATACTGTTAGGTTTCCCTCCTTTGCTCACCCACTGTATGTTTAAAGTGACCTTTAGAAGTTATTAAAGCTCATGATGATGATGATTAATTTGAGTGAATTCACATTATATACTGAATTAACAATGAACCCATTGAGAGGTGATACCGGAGCTGTGCATGTCAGACTTCTCACTGACGCCACCTAGTGTCACACAGAATAGGTCTGAATTGCCAAATTTGTTAAATAAATAACAATAATAATAAATAAATATAAAATAAGGCAAATGCAGATAGGTAGCGATATCTTCAATCAAATCATTTTCCTTTCAATTATTTGCATTGTACTAGCTCCCTTATGATTACAAAATGTCAATAGTACAGACATACAATGGAATTGGTTGTCATGATGAAATCTTTTGCAATAATTCTGCATGAATGGCTTATGGTTTTCAGTTGCAGAAATGAATGCCTTCCAGCACTACAGTGTCTTACAATGGTGCCCTCTAGTGTTCAAACTTTAGAGTACTACTACTTACTACAGTGCATTTGTCTAGTGTGCAAATGTTATTACATCCATGAATGTTTGCTTTACTGCTGCCCTCTGGTGTTCAAATTGGAGTAGACAAAGTTAAAAAGATACTACTAGCATATATTTTCACAAGTTTTTATTTTACTGTATGTAATAAAAGAAAAAGTGAAAAGAGATTTGTTTCTAGAACAAGCAATTATTTGTTATACTCCATGCAAAGCTTCTCATGGCTTTTGTGACGTCTACATTTGGCCTCATTTAGGTATATTAAAAGTATTTTATATATTTGAGCACAGCATTGCCCTGGGGTATCCGGTTTGTGATTGTGGAAGCATTCTAGAGGACATTAATTTAATTAAATTAGGCTAGGACCTGTCAGGACTGGAATACGCAATATGGGACTAAATCCCAGGTCTTCCTCCATGATAGATTTAACCCCTTAGGGACCAATGACCATTATCTTTCAAAATAAAAAAGTCCTGCTCAGGTGCTTCAGGGCTGCATTAGGTACCTAGGGAAAAGATTTGCTGACCGCAGAGTTGGTCCTTAAGGGGTTAATGCAATTTAAATAAGTCTATAGTTAATTGTTTTTCCTTCTATCTTTACCTAATGATTGGTTCAAACACCTTTCTGAGCCACCAATATCTCGTCAACATTGTCTGCAGAGGACCATGCAGTGTAATTATTAAATGTATAAATCTCGATTTTTCGTAATCAGATAAAGTGTTTTATATTGCTTTAATGGATATGGTATTATAATTATTATTTATATAGCACAAATATATGTTGTAGTGCTATACTATTGTAAAATAATAAGTAATTGCCAAACCAATTAATGAGACTCTGTTACTTTGTTGAACTTAGTATAGTTTGCGAAGATCCCCAAAGATAACAAGTCCATTTCATGTGCAGCCCCCAGGGGCAAAGAATAAACAGTGGAAACCTATATACAATGTCTTACAATGCGCGAAAACATGCAATTTCTGTCAGTCAAGTTTTGTCAAACTCTGTTTTACGGATAAGACAAAGCAGTTAGTAGTTTCCTATATGATATCTATGGAATTTCAGTAAGTTCTAACACAGTCAGTGGCGTACACACAAGCCATGGGGCCCCGGTGCGAAACTGATCCATGGCCCCCCCAATTCATGCCCCCCCATCCCTCCTGACACATACACACAGACACACATACATACACCCCTCGACAGACACACACATATATACACACAGACACATACATACACACACACAGAGACACAGACACATACATACATACGGGGCCCCATGGATTGTGTGTACGCCACTGCATACATAGACACACACACATACATACGGGGCCCCATGGATTGTGTGTACGCCACTGCATACAGAGAGACACAAATACATACAGACACACATACAGAGACACACACACACATATAGAAAATGTTTCCTACCTTGTGACTTTCCCTGGGGTGCAGTGGGGGCTCAGCCTGATGGGAGTCAGAGTTCCCACTCTGACTCCCTTCTCCTCCATCTTCCTCCCGCGCGGGCTGATAGCTGGGAGGAGTGACCGGGGAATCCCTTCCTCCCAGCGATGATGTAATCACAGGGGTCCCAGTCGCGCTGTTAAAGTGCCCAGCACAGACCGGCCCCCTCACAATCCATATCCATCGGGTGGCCCTGACAGCATGGGCCACCCGATGGACCCTTCCATATGCTCCCTCGGCGGTTTGCCATGCGGGCTGGGGTCTCAAATGTGGCAACTGGTACCCGGTCGCAGGGGTCCGCAGGGCAGCCGGGCCACCTGGATTGCCGGGCCCGGTCGCAGCTGTGACCCCTGCGACTGTGGTATGTACGCCACTGAACACAGTAATGGAAACACTGCCATTTATCTGAAAAAGTATTGTTTACATTAAAAAGACTCCAAGGACAGGTAATAGGCACCAGAACAACTACTTTAAGCTGAAGTTGTTCTGATGACCAAGTCTAAAAATAGGGTGTGTAGATTAAAGTTTTGTACACAAACTCAAAATACAGTACATAATAATGTCATGAATCACCATGCATAAATAAATGCAGGACAAAGTGTTTATTATTGAGGTCACCGAAATACTCCATCGCTTCTCAAGAGGTCCTACAGTTAATGCAGTAAGCTTCGTGTTGCCTGTCTTGCAGGGGAATCATCAGTAGCCTTGCCGAGGAGAGGCCAGGTTACCTCTTCTGCCTTCCGGACCAAGGCTTATTCAGATCATCAGTGCATGGCAGCCTTCCTCCGCTGACTCCTGCCAAGCTGGACCCCACCGCACCAGGTGAGGAGGCAGGCAGAACTCAACCTGAACATCTCGATCACTTACCGGCCACCAACCTTAGCTCCCAGGACCATGAGGTGCCACGAACACCAACAGATGGGAATGCCAATCTTAAGGATGCTTCTACAATCACAGGTAGGTGACCTTAGGACAGCATGGCCCTCTGATAGGTAAGCATTTCAGTTAAACAATTTGGGAATATTAAGTGAAAACAGCTATGGTCACAAATCGCTACTGTTGTTGGCTCAAATGTTGCAGATGACAAAACCATTTTTTTAGTCTGTGGGGGTACAAATTCTGAGCTTCGTAAGTATCCCCCATTGTCATTTCATTTACCATTCAATAACTATCAGTTATCAAAGTACACTGTAGGCACCAAAACAACCTTAGTTTAATGAAGTGATTTTGGTGTATAGATCATGCTGGAACCCAGGGAAGTCACCCTCCTGCACCTAAAACAATCACACATGCACAATGGTTTAGTCACCCTCCTACCTAAAAGGTAGGAAACAGGAGGGTGTGTGTCTGTCTGTATGTGTGTCTGTTTTTATGTGTGTTTCTGTATGTATGTGTGTCTGTGCGTATCTGTATGTCAGTGTGTGCCCACTGTATCTATATGTGTGTCACTTTTTGTATCCGTATGAGTGTCATTCTGTGTATTTTAATGTTGGTCCTTAAGTGTTTGTGTAACTGTCTGTATGTGTGTCTGTGTATCCGCATGTATGTCAGTATATCTGTATTTGTGTCAGTGTTTGTATCTATAGGAGTGTCATTCTGTGTATCTCAAAGTGTGTAATTCTGTGTGTCTGTGTACAGTGAGGGGAAAAAGTATTTGATCCCCTGCTGATTTTGAACGTTTGCCCACTGACAAAAAAAAATGATCATTCAATAATTTTAATGGTAGGTGTATTTTAACAGTAAGAGACCAAATAACATACAAAAAAAACCAGAAAAACGCATGTCAAAAAAGTTATATATTGACTTGCAAGTCAATGAGTGAAATAAGTATTTGAGCCCTTCGACTTAGCACTTGGTGGCAAAACCCTTATTGGCAATCACAGAGGTCAGACGTTTCTTGTAGTTGGCCACCAGGTTTGCACACATTTTAAGGAGGGATTTTGTCCCACCCCTCTTTGCAGATCCTCTCCAAGTCATTAAAGTTTTGAGGCTGACGTTTGGCAACTCGAACCTTCAGCTCCTACCACAGATTTTCTACGGGATTAAGGTCTGGAGACTGGCTTCACTACTCCAGGACCTTAATGTGCTTCTTCTTGAGCCACTCCTTTGGTGCCTTGGCTGTGTGTTTTGGATCATTGTCATGCTGGAATACCCATCCACAACCCATTTTCAATGCCCTGGCTGAGGGAAGAAGATTCTCACCCAAGATTTGACGGTACATGGCACATGGTACAGTTGTCCTGTCCCCATAGCAGAAAAACACCAAATTATAATGTTTCCACCTCCATGTTTGATGGTGTTCTTGGGGTCAAAGGCAGCATTCCTCCTCCTCCATACACGGCGAGTTGAGTTGATGCCAAAATGCTTGATTTTTGGTTTTATCTGACCACAACACTTTCACCAAGTTCTCCTCTGAATCATTTAGATGTTCACTGGCAAGCTTCAGATGGGCCTGTGCATTTCCTCTTTTGAGCAGGAGGACCTTGCGGGCGCTGCAGGATTTTTAGTCTTTCACGGCGTAGTGTGTGTGTTACCAATTGTTTTCCTGGTGACTATGGTCCCAGCTGCCTTGAGATCATTAACAAGATCCTCCCGTGTAGTTCTGGGCTGATTCCTCTCCATTCTCATGATCATTGAAACTCCACGAGGTGAGATCTTGCATGGAGCACCAGACCGAGGGAGACTGACAGTTATTTTGTGTTTCTTCCATTTGTGAATAATCGCACCAACTGTTGTCACCTTCTCACCAAGCTGCTTGGCAATGGTCTTGTAGCCCATTCTAGCCTTGTGTAGGTCTGCAATATTGTCCCTGACATCTTTGGACAGCTCTTTGGTCTTGGCCGTGGTGGAGAGTTTGGCATCTGATTGCTTCTGTGGACATGTGTCTTTTATACAGGTAACGAGCTGAGATTAGAAGCACTCCCTTTAAGAGAGCTCCTAATCTCATCTCCTTACATATATAAAAGACACCTGGGAGCCAGAAATCTTGCTGATTGATAGGGGATCAAATACTTATTTCACTCATTGGCATGCAAATCAGTTTATAACTTTTTTCACATGCGTTTTTCTGGACTTTTCTTTTTGGTTATTCTGTCTCTCACTGTTAAAATACACCTACCATTAAAATTTTAGACTGATCATTTCTTTGTCAGTGGGCAAACATTCAAAATCAACAGGGGATCAAATACTTTTTTCCCTCACTCTATCTGCATGAGTGTCTGTGTGTGTGTATATAAAAATGTGTCTGTGTATCTGTGTGTTAGTTTGTGTGTCTGCATATATTTGTGTGTGTCTGTGTATGTATCTGTATGTGTTATATGGTGTGTATCTGCATGTATGTCCGTGTGTGTTCAGGACCGGCACTCCCTGTAGGCAAATTAGGCGGCTGCCCAGGGCGCTGCTTAAGGTGGGCGCCGGCCCTGGCTTTATGTTTGTGCCGTGGCCATCCCTCCATCAAATTAGATTATTTTGAGTATGCCGCCGGCCATATTACCGGGTGCTCGGAAGCACTTTATTGCCCACTAGCGCCGAGTAGAACACAAGTCCAGCGGCATCCACCACAACCTGTTCAGCCAGGCTACCCCTCCCAGACATACATTGCGGCAGTGGCAGCGCGCGGGCAGTAGAATTCCTCGCTCTCGACCCTTCCCTGTACGTGGGGAGAAGTGGGCGGGAGCATAACAGGAAATGTGCAGAGAAAGGATGTGATAGGCAGCCAGGCACAGGCAATGAACAGCAATGAAGGTAAAATATGTCAGAGAATGTGTGTTAGTCTGCTTCAGTCAGTATGTTTATGTATGTCTGTCTGTATGGGTCAGTGTGTCTGTCTGCATGGGTCAATGTGTGTGTCTGCATGGGTCAGTGTGTCTGTCTGTATATGTGTGTCTGCGTGGGTCAGTGTGTCTGCATGGGTCAATGTGTGTATATCAGTCTACATGGGTTAGTGGGTGTGTGTCAGTTTGCATGGTCACTCTGTCTACTGGAGTCAGCGTGTGTTAGACTGCATGATTGGGTGAAGCAAATAGGGTGGCAAATTTATTTTCGCCTAGGGCGTCATACAGGCCAAGACTGGCCATCGGGCACACCGGGCAAATGCCCGGTGGGCCGCGGTGGCCATGGGCCGAGGACGGCAGGGGAGGTCACAGGACATCCCCTGCCGGTCTATTCAGCGCCGGCCCCGCTGTATTCCATGGAGGGCCGGTGGGGAGATCAAAGATCTCCTTCACCAGCCCATTTAAATAGACCTGCGGCTGGGGAGGAAGAGGACCCGGCGGAGCTCTATCTTGCATCTCCGCCGGGTTCCTCTCGCGAGATCGGGAGCGTTTCCATGGCACTCACCACTCACCACTGGACCCCCAGCTATCACGTGTCTGTCCCTCCCTCCTAGGCTTTTTTGTTTGTTTATTTACCCCCCAACTCACAACATTTATACACAGCACTCTCACACACATCACACACAGCACTCTCAGCACTCTCACACACAACACACTCAGCACTCTCACACACAACACACTCAGCACTCACACACATCACACACAACACTCTCACACACATCATACACAGCACCTACACACATCATACACAGCACCCACACACACAGCACCCTCACACAAATCAATCACATACAGCACCTACACACAGCACTCTCACACAGCACCCACACCACCCTCACACAAAGCACCCTCATACAGCACCCACACCACCCTCACACACAGCATCCATCACACACACATACTGCACCCCTCACATACACACACAACCCCCCGATACACTGCATCACACACATACACAATACTTCCAAACATATTTATATAAAATATATATATATATATATACACACAGCACCCCTCACACACACACACACACACACTGTACCCCTAAACAAATTACATTCCAGACACTAGATCCTTTACCCAACTCTGGATCATCTACACACATACACACACTAGATCCCTATATACACTCTGAATCAGTTATATACGCACGCTCACTAGATCTCCTATACATAGTCTGGGTCCTTCAAACACACACAAGACTCATATATATGTGTGTGTGTGTGTGTGTGTATATATGTGTGTGTATATATATATATATATATATATACATACATACATACATACACACACACACACACACACACACACACACACACACACACACACACACTCTCTTTATCCCTATACGCACACTAGATTCCTTGTAAGCAAACACATACTACATTCCCTGAACACACACTCTCTACAAACACTACATCACGTACACACACACACACACACACTATAGCCTGTATGCACACACTTGCTACATCCCCTATACACACATTCTCTACAGTCCCTAGCCACATATGAATTACATTACACCACAAACACAACACGACTAAAACCGACCTTATTACACAATACCACACCACGACCAGCTCACTCTACACACACGCAATACCCCAAGCAGGCTCCAAACACAGGCACAATACTCTTTCTGGCCCTTTTGTCTCCTGGTATCCATTTATAGACACACCAGAGACAAGTTGCAAGGAAACACAGTGCAAGCATGTTATTAAATTTGCTTGCACTGTGCAGAACGAATACAGGGCTTTTTTCTCATGCTAGACCTCTTCAGCAGAGCTCTGCGCATGGTCTGCCCTGGAAGAGCATTGAACCAACATTCTCACTTTGAGAGGGGGCGTGTTTGTCATTGGTGATGACAAAACACACCCTCTCTGCCCCGCCCCCTTCTTAGTGGGCCGCTGTGATAAAAAAATGCCCAGTCCGGCCCTGGCGTCATAAATGTTTACATCGGCCTTGTGTGTGTTTGTATGAATGAGACACATTGAGGGGCGTGAGTGTTACACATGGAGGGGCTGGGGGGGGGAGGGAGGGAGATGTCTGGGCTAGCAGGGGGCGAGCCAGGGCAATTTTCACACCGGAGTCCTGTGGTTTCTTGTTGTGCCTCCTATTGTCTTCTAGAACCATAATGTGTAAAATAAAATTGTTACATGCTTTCCACATGTGACTTGGAATGGAGCAGAACTTGGTACATGTATTTATTAGTGGTATGAGGGAGGACTATGGTTTGATTTCCCCCATAATAATTAGGAGTTCATGGGGACCCTAATATTTAATATTTATAAACTCACACATTCTCTCACAGATCTCAACTTGAAAGTATAAAGGGAGTGCATTCCCTTACATGGTCTCTTTCTCTCTCTCTCTCTCTCTCTCTCTTTGTCTTTTTCTTTCTCTCTCTCTCTTTTTCTCTCTCTCTCTCTTTTTCTCTCATTTTAGGGGTTAATTCTTAGTAAAATGAAAATCCAAGGTGAATTTCACATGTTTAGGTCAATATAGCTAAACTGGAAGCATAGCTGACTGGGAGACTTTGTTCAGTTCAGCTATTTTGTCTTTAAGTTTGAATCACTTTGAATCCACCTTGAATTCTCACTTTAGTACGTAACTTTGTATATGGAAACACCATAGTTACATGTGAAAGACAGCAGAGGGCAGTATTGTTTATTAGAATTCTAAAAACACAGTGTAAAAAAAAATAGGTCGCACAAAATTTATTTTTTTTCTTAGCAGTGATTATTATCATTATTATATTTATATAGCGCCAACAAATTCCATAGCGCTTTACAATGGGTAGACAAACAAACATGTAATTGTAACCAGATGCACAGAAACAGAGGAGATGAAGGCCATGCTCAATGAGCTTACATGCTAGAGTTAAAACATGATATATTATATTCCTTTATTTGATAATGTTATAAATCAGTCCCTCCTCTCCTCTGACATCTTATATTCCTCATTTGTGTCTTTACCCCTTCCTCAGTCAGGGGTGAGCTGGGACGAGGGTCAGGGAGGCAATTGCCCCCCAGGCCGTCCTAAATCCAGGGCTGTCCACATCCAGCAAAAAAAGTTAAAATCCGAATGGGGACTCTTTAACTCACCTCACTCTCCCTGCAGCCAGTGGAGTCAGCCAGCCTCTCCGGATGATGTCAGGAGGAGGGGGCGTGACTTTCACTGCTCTTCTCCCAGGACCGCTGGGGAGTCTGCAAGAAGAGCAGAGGAAGTCACGCCCCCTCCTCCTGACATCATCAGGTTTTTTTTTTATCCCCCTTCCTCGGCCCCTGTCCCCCTTCCTCGGCCCTTAACCCCCTTCCTAAGCCCCTGTTCCCCTGTCCCTTTCCTCAACCCCTGCCCCCCCCCTCAGCTCCTGTTCCCCTTCCTCAGCCCCATGTCCCCCACCACAGCCCCCATAACATCCCCACTACAGCTCCTCTCCCACAATTGCAACCCATATCACCCACACTACAGCCCCTTTCCCAAATTGTAGCCATCAACCTACTTCAGCCCCTATCCCCTGACTACATTTCCTAACCCCCCAATTACAGCTCATACCCTCCACTACAGCCCCTGTCCACCCACTACAGCCCTGTCCTCTTGGCTTTTAAATTGTAAAGTTTATGTTTGTGTGTGTGTCCCTTTGCTCAGCCCCTATCCACCTTGGTCAGCCCCTGTCCCCCTTTCCTCAGCCCCTGTCCCCTCTTCCTCAGCACCTGCCCCCTTTTCAGCAGCTCCATAACTTTGCTCAGCCCCTGCCCCTTGCTCATCCCCTGTCCCCTTGCTCATCCCTGTCCCTTGCTCATCCCCTGTCCCCCTTGCTCAGCCCCTGCCCCCGTTCCCCTACCCCCTGTCTGTCTGTTAAGGTGACTGTCCCTCACCCCTTCAATCACATGGGAGAGGTGTTTTTACAGAGAGCCACTTGGCTGGATATGCCCCTCCCAGGCCTAAGCCTGCCAGCCCTTCCATGCTCATAGTTTGTAAACTCCTTTCAGTAGGGTCTTCACCATTGTCATTATTGTTATAATTATTATAATTATTACTGTTAATGTCAATTATCCCCATTCTATATTTAATAAGTGCTGTTTAATATGTTGGCGCTATATAAATAATGATAATAGTAATGTTTGCAGCACTCAGGACAGACTGACCACTATTTGGGCCCTGGGTAAATTTTACACATAGCATTTTATTATTTAACTAAACATAGTGTGAATGGTGATGTGTGTTGACATTTTGCATTTGTGTGTGGTCATAGGGAATGCATGTTCTTGTATTGTTCTGGTGTGTGAATACATGGGTGCATTTATTTGGAGGTCTCTGTGTGAATAAAGGGGTGTAATTGTGTGTGTGTGTGTGTGTGTGTGTGTGTGTATGAAAAAATACTTTTTTATGAAAGGTGAGTTTGTAAAAAAAAAAAAGGGGTACCTATTTGTAGAGAGTCGTGTGTATGTGTATACACAGGATGAATTTGTGTGGGCATGTGTTTGTTAATGCAGTGGAGAATTTGTTTTTAAAAAGAGGGGTGCCTTTGTGTGGAGTGTGTGTGTGTGTGTGTGTGTGTGTGTGTGTGTGTGTGTATGTATGTATATATATATATATATATATATATATATATATATATATATATATATATATATATATATATATATATAAAAAATCATTTACACAAACCTTCCATACAAAGGAGGTACATTTTTGTGATGGGTCAGTGTGTGTTTATACAGAGGTGTGTGTGTGTGTGTGTATGCGTGCACATGAGAATCGACGGGTGAATTTGTGCGTAGTCTTGTGGATGCCTGAAGGCCGGAGTTTCTGTGTTTGATGGCAGGCAGCAATGAAAGCTATAGTCCTAATTTAAAGACAATGGCACACTAAAGAGGTCAGATGTCCTGTAATGGGTGCTGTTATACCTGATGTGTATGATCACTTGTAGATGTTTTGCTAGTGGCCTTTGATGCTGTACTAAGTTCATGACGTGCAGCTAGTCACGTCCCCGTCTCCATAGAAGGAAAACAGGTTTCCACTAAATTACTTTGAGTTGTTTTGCCAGAGGAACTGGTACCCAACATACAGAGAACTGATGTGATGGCTTGTCTTTTTAGAAGGGTTCGTGCCGTACTTTGAATAAGGGAACTTGACTTGAATCGTTTTGTTTCCAGTTTGTACGCTGGGCATTCTGCGTATCAGAATGCAATTTTATATTTTTTAAGCTCAGAACAGATATACAAAAAACATACAAAATCTGATCGCAGCCATTTCTTTGTCATAAACAACACAATCTCTTCTAGAACATCGAAAGGGTGGTAGTTGGAGATGTATGTCCATTTTTACTTCAGGGATTCTGTCTCTTTAATGCTTCGTACTATATATTAAATGGCTATATGTGGTTTTATCAAGAAAAAATATTCTTGATTCATTCTGTTTTGAACTAAAACGTAGGACTTCAGCTGATAGTCTCTGAGATGGGATGCTTATATCAAGGGGACTTCAGACACTATAACCAGTATCATGAATTGGAATGGTTATAGTGCTTACAGTGTCCTTTCAAGATTTTTACAAAAAATAATAATGATAATAATCTCATACTGGGAATCTAAGTGTGCATTGGTAATATTCGGGGAAATATTATCTTCTACTCAAGAGACAGGGGTGCAGAATTAAGGGCAAACTGAGTTCATGAATGGAATAGCCATTGAGGTTGGGGCTACAGTGGCTGTATGGATACAAGGACCTAAATCAGGGGTAGGCAACCTTCGGCACTCTAGATGTTGTGGACTACGTCTCCTATAATGTTTGTACAGCCATAATACTGCCAATGCATCATGGGAGATGTAGTCCACAACATCTGGAGTGCTGATGGTTGCTTACCCCTGATCGAGATAAACTTGGAGGTGGGTAATATTGTAATATAACTGACCTATAAGAAATAAAGCCTAGTCAGGTCCGGTACTCCTTTTTATTAATGGTGACTTGGTTTCTCCACAGATGTATGCACCGGTGGAGATGTCCCGGAGGTGGAGATCATCAGTCTTCTGCGAGAACAGCTCCCGCGTTACACACTGCGCGCAGATACCATGTTTGGCTATGAGCATGACGACTGGCTGCACACTCCTATCCTACCCACCGACCTGCCCTTCAATCTCACCTCGGAACAGATAGAGGAGTCTCTCAAGTATTTCCGTGAGTTACAGTGGGAAGGGACGACTGCGTCGTTAGACTATGTATATTTTATTTGTCCTGATAGTATGTGTCACCCCACTCCAAGATCTCCATATGTTTCTCTGTTTGTAAGAATTTAACTTTCCCATTTAAACTAAAAAAAGTTTTTTTTTTATTTTTTTAAAAGACATCGCAGGCTGGGGTTGACACAATATTTATATGCATTACATATGTATTTTTACAAAAATGCTTCCATAATACAATTCATTCAAATAAGAAGAAATAAACAGATACACACAGTTGAAGTTCATAAATCTGCCATAAACACTGCAAAGGGTTTCAGCCAATCACGATCTTCCTACAACTTTCCATAGAAGCATTTAGCTTGTCCCATTAACCCCTGCATATCCAGGCTCTATGCTCTGTAAAAGTACTTGTACGGGACTGAGGAAGTATCACTTCCTCCTGTGAGATATTTGGGTAAGAGGATGGGCTTATTGCAAATTGCTGTAGTTCTAAGACACTTTGTACAGGTAGCCTGGGGAGCTCCTGGCAGCATAACCAATGCAAGGAGCATAAGTTGTTATGGTGTTTGTGTTATTTTGTGCAGCCTTTTAGTCAAATTAAATAATGTGATCTTTTGGTTACTATGACTTTGTTAGGAGACTTCCTGGCTTTTCTAATATTATCCTGTGCTGGTGAGATTTAAAAAAAATAAAATAAAAAAAAATTCAAAGTAGATATCCATTTTTATTTTTTTTTAAACTAAAAAAACTGACCGTCTGTCTTTCTTATATGCTTTGCCATCTGCACCTGTCAGTCAGCATTAAAAAAAGCAAAGTGAAAGAGGATAAGCATGGTAACAATTCAATATGTGCCTTCGCCATGCCAGGACTGAATCGGATTGTAATGCCAATTAAATTCATTTTCGTTTTTATTTAATTCTTAAATTTCTATAAAAGCGACAGCTCCCATTTAGTCTGTGTTTGTGGTTATTTGAGTATTGAGTATGTCACCGGTATGTACTACAAGAATGCATTCCAACGTGTATATTTCATTGAAGTCATGTATGCATACGGCTAATCTAATAACGCTACAAAAATTCTCTAGTGCATATAGGGGGAGAAACCTGGTGAATATTATGGGACCAGTTTTATATCCGTTTTCTTACGGACGTATTGGTATTTTTTTAAATATACTAACTGCGATCCAAGTGTTTATAAATGATTTGGTCTACAGAGGTAATTTAATATTGCCTCACAGCCCTTTTTTAGAAGGCACTGTTAATCTCTGGAGCAGGTGGGATACAGTTATAGGGTACAGAATTGTTTTGAATCGTGTCCCTCGTCCTCAGGGCGAGGTGGGGGAGGGAGTGAAGGGGTGTCCAGGTGCCTGTTTTCAGTTGTAAGTCAGTGAGAGGGCAATTGTGAATACAAAACAAACCTATTTCTTATCAGCTACAGGGAGTGCCGGAGAACCAGTCAGCTTGTTCATTATGTTTGGACTTTGCTTCTATAATATACTCCTTGCTAATTCACCTGCAGAAAACTAAACTAAAGGTGTTTATTCGCTAAATCCGGAATTATGAGAAAGTGACAAGACGATTGCAAATTTTAGGCAAAAATAATCAAATTAGAAAAATTCTCTAACTCAGCTCTTTAACTAGCTCGACTATTTTGGCCTGAAATTTTTTAATCCGCACTTGTATTGATGATTTGTGATGGCTGTAAAAAAAAAAAAAAAAAGACGTAATTCTAATTGCATCCGTTTCTCTTTGACTAATCTACGCACAAATAAATAAATATATATCAATGGGTTCGCCAGTTCTTTTGACTGATCACCTGCGTTTTGGCTACAGTATCTAAAAATTCTCAAATACAATTATTTTTATAGCTCCAACATATTCCACAGCGCTGTACAATAAGTAAAAGAAGACTAACAATTCTAACAAAACATGTTTGTCACATGGATAAAGTAGATGAAGAGGTATCGGGTGGAAATACACGTGACAGTGCTCCCAATAAACACTTAAACCGTCTGAGCCCCTTTAATTCTGGATCTCGTCTGCTAATGTCTGGGTTTTTTTACAAGCAGGCTGCTTTGTATTGTTGTGGCAATGACTTGATGCATGCTGCTAGGTGTTTGTCTGAATTCCTGACTGACAACCATGCTTCCCTAGTTCTACCTCTATATACAGCTGTCCCACTAGACTGTGTATGTGCTTCTCTGCACGTCACCCATGGCGGGAGCTCTATCTCCAGCAGTAAGGAGGAGGAGAGGAGAGAATGGGCCCTAAAGCAAATCTCTGTCATAAATCTACATGACAAAAGTGATATCAGCATCATGGGACGTTGCTCACAACCTGCACTTTTCAAGTTATATTGAAATTTGATTTTCAATCCTCTGCTATTAATAAAATTAACAAAGTATATAACCAGGAAAGGTACATTCAGATTACTCTGGTTTTCATGTACGTCCTGGGGATCTTAGCCCAACATTCCGGGGTTGTTACTATTACCCAATTTAATGGTACTCATTCTATTTACCTTGGAAGAATGAAGGGCTGAGTCAACCCTGCCAGGATTTGAACCAGCGACCCCCAAGGGTTGAACAGATTCTATTGATGATGCATTAGCCCACTAAGCTAGTCACTGTTTAGTGAATAAATACCTGTGTTTACTGTATCTTCACGTCAGACACAAAGCAGGATATTCCCTAATCAGAAGTCACGAAGGGTCATTAAGAGGATTAGTCCGGCTGATGCCTGCTAACCGCAGAAGTGCTTTTCAGTAATATCTGTTAGTGGATAATACATCGCTGATCGTCAGCCGAGGGTTTCCAAGCATACATGGGGTTTATTTGCTAAACCCCCAAAGTTACAGAATATGTTAAAGGTATAAAACTATTGCGGTTTGTTTACCCCAATAGTTGCATTATAGCGAATTGAAAAGCAACAAGTGAGAATCGTCGTGAATTCAAAGTGATTGTAAAATTTAAGGCCAAAATAGCTGATTTGGATAAAATTCTACACGTCAATCATGCCTTCTGTTCGACTACTTGGGCCTTAATTCTGAAATTTACTTTTAGTTCTCAAAATTTCTCACTTCAGTGGATAACCCGCTAAATTATGAAATTTAGGCAAATATAGCTTACTTGGAAATATTGTTGACTACATGTTGTGATGTGGATTTGAGTTCACTACGAGGTGGTGTTTAGTGGATAAATACGTTGTTAATACTGTAACGGTTACATGTAGAAAGCACGTTTGTGATTGCTAGAAATTGATGGTTGACATCCTGACCTACAAGGACTTATTGGATCAAAGAAGATCACGTCTGACGATCTATTAAGTGAGAGAACATGAGGTTTAGTAAACAATTGAATTTGAGCTCAGGAAGCAAAAAGAATTCAACTCGTAAAAACCCGACGCATACAAACCTCTCATTCTACATGCACGTTAGACGTGTGTAAGTGATCGCGTACCTTTTAAAAAGAAAAAAAAATTGAAACACAGAATCTTTTATGGCATGTATAAATGGATTAGCATATCTTGACTGCAGTTTGTCTAAAACCTGACAACTTAATTACTTGTCCTTCACGATACACACAAATTAGACTATTGGTGCTTACATTTCTTTTTTTAAATAAAATTTATCGTACATTTTGTGCCATTCTCACTATAGAATGTATTCTATGCTATAGGCATTTGACCCTAACTGCATGCATATTGTAGCTATTTTTATTTTATAATTTACGTTTTTATTAAAGGGACACTGTAGTCACTATAATTATTTCATCTGTGTGAATTGGTTATAGTCCACAGGCTCTGTCCCTCCATCCTTTAAAACTAAATAGGGTCCCTGGCCACCCACAGTGCGGCCCATTCTGGAGGTGTTGCTAGGGCAGAGATTACACACTTCCTTGTAGTGATACCCTGTGTACGTTCTGTTGGAACTCTGATAGGCTAAAATCAGTCAGTTGTCACTCTCAGCCAATCAGAGCCACCCATTGCTGCTCAGGCTAATACTTCCTTATTAGCTAGAGCAGCACAGAGGGGATGGGCTGCTGGGGTTCATTTAGTACTGAAACATAAAAATATTAAAAACTGTTTAATGTTGAATTAAGTTATGGCAAAGCTTTGTGAGCCTGTTCAGCCCCCGAGCTTACTGGTTGCCTGAGAGCAGAGGCAGGCCGCCAGGCTCATGGGGAGCTGATCAAGGCAGGCAGGCTGGCTGGCGGGCGGCTTATTGAGCGTGGAGGTGGCAAGGGAGGGAGCTGTAATCTCCCTCTGCGCCATCTAGTGAATCCGGGAGCCAGAATATTACGTAGTCCAGCCCCGAGTGAATGTTGCAATATCAATGTTTGTGTCTGTCAGTATGTTTGTGTGTGTCTGTCTCTGTGTCAGTCTGTACGTGTATGTTTAGTGACCTGCTGTCCTCCATTTACATGGGAAAGGTGTTTTTACTCAACTTTTTTCCCATGCCAGGCTAGTGAAGCTGCAACTGGCCCCAACTCGAAGGCTGAGATCTGTAGGAAAGCATTGGTGGACTATTGCGCATGAGCGGCAAAACACCACACTGCACCAAGTCAACTCTGCCTTTTTGTCTGATTTTAAGGATTTTCAGAAATTCATATAAGAATGTAGAAAAAAAGATCCACTGATAAGTTTGGGTTGTTTTCTTTTTATTTGGCTCAAGGATAATCAAATATAAAATAGAAGTATTACAACAAGGTGGACCTTCTCATGAGTGGAAGGTTGCCTCATTAAAATAGTTGGTAGAGATCGCTATAGGGCAAAGGTGGAAGTAAGAGGGGAAAACAAAAAGAAAAATTGTTGGATGTGACTTGAGTAACAGTAGCCATCCTTGGTGATATTATAAGGCGTGCCTGTTATGCTGCGGAAAAAAAAAGGTATGGTTGCCAATGACTAAGTGCCACAACATGCATGAAATGCGTTGGGCGCTTATCCTTTTCCATTGCTCCGGTGCTCAGTTGTGACCAGGTCTTTGGAAAAATAGTTGAATCTTGCAAAGTTGCCGTCAGCTTCTCTATTTTAAGGAGATACCAATTTCCATCTGTGACTGTGAGGGTTGGGGGATATTTCCCAGTTATGTACTAAACACACGTGGACTGCAGTGTATATGCAGAAATTGATTTTCAATAAGGTCCTGCTTCATTAGAAATATCAATACATTAATAAGGAATGCTATCTAAAGCCAAACATGGGTGTGGGGAAATATAAAGTTTGAGTTAAGCTTTTCTTGGCAAACAGTAACTGAAAAATAGGTTGAACAGAGTCAACATTCCCACCAGGTAAAATTTATCATTATTTTTTTACTTTTTTAAATGTACTCTATAGCATTAGGAATATAAATCTACATGTCTTCATGTCCCTGTTCGTTTTAGGGACCCCCAGTGTGCTCTGTAAACAATAAAAAAAAAAGAAAAAAAAGAAAAAAATTTCTTACCATTTCCCCATCAACGAGTCTCCCTTTGTGCTGCCGGATGTTCGTCCTCGTGGTCCACTTTAATGCTCCGTAGACACAAGCACGGCACTCGCCACAACCTGCCACTGATTCTCTTGTCTAAGAGAATCATTGAATGCAATGATTCTCTATGACAAGCCCTGACTGCACTGCGTATGCGAGCCTGATGTGAGCCTGATGTCACGATATGCCTGGGTATGAGAGCCGGGAAGGAACAGTCCAGGCTCTGATATCTAGAGGACTAGGAGGTGAGGCTTGAAGCTGCGCATCCAAACATTCTAATATTAAGCTAAAACATATTAGGAGCATTTACACGGTGGGATCTGCTGTAGGCACTATAACAACTTCAATTAGATGACATTCTTAAAGTGAGTACAGTGCTCCTTTAACTAGGTTAACACTTCTACTGGAAGGCTGCTCCTGGTATCTACTACCCTTTGTATACAGCACTTTTGGTCTCGGTTTCCTACCATTTCCTACCATTCAGCCTGGGGCCTTGCCCTCTTTAGTTTGTAATGTGACACAATCTGATGACTTCTTCACCTTCCAAACAATGTTGTTTTAGGTTCAGCCAAATATACAAATAGTAAATATTACCAAGAAGAAATAGATTTGCTAAAATATTTCCTGGAATCTGTTATGGAATCTTCAGTGATGTGAAAAGTACTTGATACACGTAACAAACCTTTCCCCGTCCACCACCCCCAAATTTATTTATTATCTGCACCCTTTAATTGTGTTTTTAGATGCCTTAGGTCCATTCTTTGGATCTCAGATTTCTATACATTTTGGATATATCTGTATCGTGCGTGGTAGGAGGATAAAAAAACAACGTAGGCCATGCATGGTGTGGTGCATGCATGGATCAGCATCCCAGCTGAGGTGGTAACACCTGTCATGATAAACTGTAGCCCTTGGCATGGAAATTATTATTCCTTAAACACAAGCAGGAAGTGATGAGTCAATCAATGCACATTTTATAAATGTATTGCTTGTGATTTTCTGTTTTGTTCTAAAAAGGTTCTGAAGTTCCATTCTTGTTTACTTTGTAAACATCACTGTCATGCTAATTACAAATTGCATGTGCCCCCCCCCTCTGACCGCATTTAACAATTAAAGATCATCTTGTCTGAAGCTATTAACCCCTGATGTACCCGCTCCATGCACATTCTTTACAGCATGGGTCGTCAACCTGGTCCCTACCGCCCACTAGTGGGCGTTTTAGGATTCCAGGTGGGCGGTAGGGATTTCTGAGGCTAAATCCTCTTTTTAAGAGGATTTCTCCTTTTGGGCGGGCGCGAGCGGCTCTGCATGCGCAAGTCTTCAGTGACCGGCAGGAGGAAGCGCTCCCTCCTGCCAGGCCACCTTCTGGACCCCCCGGCATGGCAGCGTTCTAATCAGTCGCGGCGAGGGAGCTCTAACCTCTCTGCTCTGCTCCCTCGCGCGATGTTTGCTGATGCCGCGGGAGCCGGAATATGATGTCATATTCCGGCTCCCGGCATCCGTAGACAGTCCGCGAGGGAGCAGAGCAGAGAGGTTAGAGCTCCCTCGCTGCGTCTGATTAGCCGCCCGCCTAAGTGAAGCCCCACTGGACCCCAGGGACAGATCCACACCAGCTCTCCAGGTAGGGAGGCTGGGTGGATATTTAATATTAATAATTTGTGTGTACATGTGTTTGTCTCTAAGTGTATGTGTGTGTGTCTGTAAGTGTATGTGTGTGTGTCTGTAAGTGTATGTGTGTGTGTCTGTAAGTGTATGTGTGTGTCTGTGTCTGTAAGTGTATGTGTGTGTCTGTGTCTGTAAGTGTATGTGTGTGTCTGTGTCTGTAAGTGTATGTGTCTGTCTGTAAGTGTATGTGTCTGTCTGTAAGTGTATGTGTCTGTCTGTAAGTGTATGTGTGTGTGTCAGTAAGTGTGTGTGTGTCTGTGGGTCTGTCTGTGCATGTGTGAGTGTCTGTAAGTGCATGTGTGAGTATGTGTATATTTGTGTGTATGTGTTTCAATGTGAGTGTGTGTGTGTGTGTGTATGTGTTTGCCTGTGAGCAGAGTACTTGTAGAATAGAAGAAAGAAGGTGCAGAGTACTTGTAGAATAGGAGAAAGAAGGAGTAGAGTACTTCTAGTATAGGGGAAAGAAGGAGTAGAGTACTTCTAGTATAGGGGAAAGAAGGAGTAGAGTACTTCTAGTATAGAGGAAAGAAGGAGTAGAGTACTTGTAAAAAAGGAGAAGGAAAGAAAAGGAAAAGGAGAGAATTGTTGTTGACTAATAATAGTAAGTGGGCTACCTAGCTCAGCCTTCCTACTGGGCATTGCTATAAGGAAGGTTAAAAAATAGAAAAAAGGGGAAAAAGGTGGGAAGGGGAATTGAGGAGGGAGAGGAGGGGAGCTGACGCACAGATGAGAAATCATTTTATGAGCAAACAAAGAAGTCTTCCGATTATCACTGAAAGAGGAGACCTTCGTTTGTTCCTTATGAAAATCGAACCAGATATCAAATATTTAGTCTCGCAGCATCAACCTCAAGGATCTCATTAATCACTAGTAAAGGTAAGTTCAATTTACTTTATTGCTTCCTCATTAAACTTTATAAAGTTAAAAACATTATAAACATGCATAAAGTAGAAATAAAAAGATAAATGTACGTTCATTTATGTATTTTTTAAAACACCCTCCTTTCTAAAAAATATTCCGCGCTTGCGCGAAAACTGGTGGGCGGTAAGGAAATTTTTCCATCAAGAAAGATGCATTAGTGGGCGGTAAGTGGAAAAAGGTTGACTACCACTGCTTTACAGAGTGAAAACAAGGTCTTGCATTTACAACTGATCCACAACACAGGGCCGCTTGATAGGAAGGGCTGGGGGAGAGAGTTCATGGTTATACCTATTTGCATATAAATATGGCCTTTTCTCTAGGTCAAAAAACTATTGTTCTCAGTCTGTCACATATGAATTTCTCAAACTCTTCCCAGGATAATTCCGTTGTGGAGTTAACAAAACAATCCCCACCTCTGTTCTCCATCCACTAGGATTCCCGCAACGTCCAATGTATATGCAAATCGCATGTTTACTCCCAAAATGCCTTACTATGATGTTCTATAACAACCAATCAGATTGCCCCATTATTCGGTATTGTAATACCAAGTTGTCTGATTTTATTATTTTAATGTAAGATATTTGTTGAACAGGTTTTTTTTTTGTTTTTTTTTAATTTAATTTTTAATATTTTTTTTTCAGGTTTTTTTTTTTGGGGTGTCATGAGGATGCCCCTATTTTCCAGAAAGGTTAGTTGTTATATAATGGCCTTACATTTGAAATAGTGAAGGAATAGATAATTGTATAAACTATCCCAAGCCCACCCAGCAGAGAGAACTATTATAATTATTATTTATAAAACGCCAACAAGTTCCGCAGCGCTGTACAATGGGTGGAATATCAGATACGTAATTGTAACCAGACAAATGGACGCACAGAAACAGAGGGGTTGAGGGCCCTGCTCAAAGAGCTTACATGCTAGAGGGAGTGGGGTATAGTGACCCTTGTACTGTGTCTACCTGTTGACTATGATTACATCACAGAGTCAATGAGAGATGGCTGTGCTAGTGTTTGGCTGCTGCTAGCAAGACAATGATATGGTGACAGGATGGCTCTAACACTAAATGTGTCTGTATTTGATCTAAACATTGCAGCAGCGACATTTTAATGATATGTATAAAGGTAGGTAAAGAGAAATAATGCTTCTACCATTACCTATGTGACAGCAGTTTTTGACATCCTGGAAATTAAATATTACAACATAGAGTACTTAATTTGGGACTCTGGGGCCATGTGCATCCCCTCCTTAGTACACAACGATGATGTTATATATTCACATACCTCTTAAGTGTCCCTATTTTGGAGGGACAGTCCCTATTTTGGACACAAGTCCCTCTCTCCTCCTTTTCTATCCAAATGTCCCGCTTTTCTAGGAGCTTCATATTGTAGGTGTGTCTGAGTGTATAACAGAGCTCCACAGCAATAATACTCCCAGTAATGTGTCTGAGTGTATAACGGAGCTCCACAGAATAATACTCCCAGTAATGTGTCTGAGTGTATAACAGAGCTCCACAGCAATAATACTCCCAGTACTGTGTCTGAGTGTATAACAGAGCTCCACAGCAATAATACTCCCAGTACTGTGTCTGAGTGTATAACATAGCTCCACAGCAATAATACTCCCAGTACTGTGTCTGAGTGTATAACCGAGCTCCACAGCAATAATACTCCCAGTACTGTGTCTGAGTGTATAACAGAGCTCCACAGCAATAATACTCCCAGTACTGTGTCTGAGTGTATAACAGAGCTCCACAGCAATAATACTCCCAGTACTGTGTCTTTAAACTACAATAAATGTGTTTAGACACAAGCACGGCACTCAACTCAACCTGCCACGGATTCTCTTGTCTAATAGAATAATTGAATGCAATGATTCTCTATGACAAGCCCTGACTGCACTGCGTATGCGAGCCTGATGTCACGATATGCCTGGGTATGAGAGCCGGGAAGGAACAGTCCAGGCTCTGATATCTAGAGGACTAGGAGGTGTGACTTGAAGCTGCGCATCCAAACATTCTAATATTAAACTGAAACATATTAGGGGGGGAAAGTTATTATAGTGCTTACAGCAGATCCTTACAAGGTGGATCTGGTGTAGGCACTATAACGACTTCAATTAGATGACGTTCTTAACTATGTTAACACTTCCACTGGAAGGCTGCTCCTGGTATCTACTACCCTTTGTATACAGCACTTTTTACAAATTGGTCTCTGTTTCCTACCATTTCCTACCATTCAGCCTGGGGCCTTGCCCTCTTTAGTTTATGTGACACAATTGTGCTTTAGATGCCTTATTATGTCCATTGTATGGATCTCAGATTTCTATACATTCTGAATATATCTGTATCATGCGTAGTAGGAGGATAAGACTCGGTAGCTAACTGGCTGAAAAAAAAAAAAACAACGTAGGCCATGCATGGTGTGGTGCATGCATGGATCAGCATCCCAGCTGAGGTGGTAACACCTGTCATGATAAACTGTAGCCCTTGGCATGGAAATTATTCTTCCTTAAAGGACCACTATAGTGCGTTTTCCTGGCACTATAGTACCCTGAGGGTGCCCGCCGGGCTCTGGGGAGAGGAAGGGGTTAAACACTCACCTTTCTCCAGCGCCGGGCGGGGAGCTCTCCTCCTCCTCTCCGCCTCCTCTCCTCCTCTTCGGCTGAATGCGCATGCGCGGCAGGAGCTGCGCGCGCATTCAGCCAGTCTCATAGGAAAGCATTCATAGTGATTTCACAGTGAGAAGCACGCAAACGCCTCTAGCGGCTGTCAATGAGACAACCACTAGAGGCTTTAGAGCCTGTATTAACCCTATTATAAACATAGCAGTTTCTCTGAAACTGCTATGTTTATAAAAAAAAGGGTAGAGGGACCTGGCACCCAGACCACTTCATTAAGCTGAAGTGGTCTGGGTGCATAGAGTGGTCCTTTAAACACAAGCAGGAAGTGATGGGTCAATCAATGCACATTTTATAAATGTATCGCTTTGTGATTTTTGTTTTGTTTTGGTTTTGTTAATTATTTTTTGATTTGTTCTAAAAATGTTCTGAAGTTCCATTCTTGCTGATTTTGTAAAATCACGGTCATGTTAATTACAAATTGCATGTGGCCCCCCTCTGACCACATTTAACAAATAAAGATAATCTTGTCTGAAGCTATTAACCCCTGATGTACCCGCTGCATGCACGTTCTTTAGAGAGTAAAAATAAGGTCTTGCATTTTCAACTGATCCACAACACAGGGGAGGTTGATAGGAAACCAGTTTGTGTTTCCCATCACTATTTAATGTGTAAATAGAATACATTAAATTACATTTTACATTCACCTAAAATTTCTCAGAACAACACGCACCTGGTCCCACTCACACCCCTACAATTACAGTGTCCCTCTTTGTCCATTTGAAATTTTGTGATGTGGTATGCCGTTGTCAATATCTGCTAATTCTGAGTTCCCGTGGTTGCTGACAATGTAATCTTTAGGACCAGAGTGTGTTTCACCGTCTGGTTCCCTTCTATCTGAGCAATTATAATTTAAAAAAAAAAAGGAGCATTAATTGCACACTGATTTGGCACATTATCTAGTATAATTTATTTATTTATTTATTTATAAAATATTTTACCTGGGTGGATACATTGAAATTTCTGTATGTCCTGGGTATTGGTCAAATAGGAATCTCAGATCTACAGAGCTTGTTTTACTAGAACTGTTTTACTTCGTTGTGTATGACGATGTAAGCATTTGTATTATGGCTTTTTTTTGTCATGTAGTATATTTTTCTGTAATTGCTCCCAATCATTTTGGAGAAGTCTGCGTGATTTGTTTCTCATGTATACAATACTGTGTTTCAATAATTTACAGTATTCATATCCTACCAACCTCTGGATTCCGAGCGATTTTATAATTTATTTCTTTTTTATGCTTCACATATTTGTTTTGACACGTTGTAGCCTGGAATTTTGTTGTGTGTTCATTATTTGTCATAATTGTCTCTGTAAATCAGCGTTTGTTTTGCTTAATATTTTAACTCAGAAAATGTGAATGTGAGTAAGTACAGTGTCACACTTTATAGGTGTTTGCCTACGTGTGTGTCCGTTACAGTGTGTTTGACACTGTGTTTTGCTTGTAAAAACTTACTGTTTATTGCTGTGATAAAGCAGGTAGAATGATTGATTGTCAGAGTTTGGGACATACCACTTCTTTCAGAAGGCAGGGGTAATCAACTGAGATTGTCTGTTGATAAACACAGCTGAACAGACCCCCCCAACTACCCCATGGCATAAAAGAAGAATGGAAGGCATGGATTGTTTTTTGCATGCGAAAAAGGCTGCTTATTTTAGATTCAGGGTGGAAAATATTTTGTTTTCCAGTAGTGTCTACCCCCCCTTTTTTTGCTGTGGGTTTTCCCAGCAAGGTGTACATATACAGAGCCACGAGGAATAACAATAGTTGCAGTTCTGGCTAGTTGACTTCTGAAGTACATAGTATTTCATGGTCTTGTACATAAGCCCACCATTGCAACAACTTCTTCAACCTCTGATGCCTACAGATTGGGGTCAACAGGATATGAGCAGGCTCGTCTCCGAGACCTGCATATATTCAAGGTGTCTCGGCCCTTGTGATATTTTCGTATGGGTCCATATTCCTCATTGATTTGGAGATTTTGGTGAAAGGTTCAGATATTCTATACTCCTTTGTAAAGCAGCCATGGAGGTCTGGAGCTGTTCGTTCCCCTACGAAGACGAGTGCAACGGAAACACAGTTTATGAAACTGACTCTGATTTTATGGTGGACGACGTGGAAGAAGGTAAACGAGAGTGACGACCAATAAGCCATTTTTATGGCCTCTATTTGGGTAGAGCCATGTGCCTACTATCCTAAAGTACAAAATCTGCGTTGGATGAAAAACCTCACAAATCTTTGTCATTTTAAATTGCAAGCTCTCCTGTCAACATGTATCCTGCCTGTTTAGTAACACATGGCCATCAATTAATTTACTTTCAACGAACGACATGGCCTTAAGTTCTGTATACCACTCTTTTTATTATTCTAAGTGCCAGCATATTTTAATGTGCTTTAAAATTATGTGTTATAAATCTGATTTGGGCAATACACTCCTGGATTTATAAGTCTGCACACCTCTCAGATCTGTTGTTTACAAATTGTTAGCAGACATTGTTTTAATCTGTAATCTTGTCCGATATTACTGTTTTTGTGATAATTGTCGGACAGCCCCTGTTCTGTTCAGCCTACCTGAAAATTGAGGTTTAATAGATAGATTTGAGATTTTGCTGAATTCCGCAAAATGAGAGAGAATAGATCTGACTTGCTTTGCCAGCTGTCTTTTTATATAACCTCATTGCAAGTTTATGGGTGGTCTCAGGACCCCTCACAGCACCTTATGGTTGTGTTTACTTCTTGAACGATAAGGGTGAACAGCTTTGTGATCAAATTGATTAATGGCAAGCAATTGTGTTTTTTTCACAAAAAAAAAAAGTACAAATAGGGCTTAGCCTGCTGCTATCCAATACAGATCTTAAATATCTACTATTAAAAAAACAATTACCATCTTAAGAAAGCCTGTATGGCCCAAATTGCTACATGCAAATCCTTACGATCTCTGAAGAAAAAAAAGATTTACTGCAGATAATACCCTTTAAACAGTTACTGATTCCTAATTAGGTCTCTCGTGAACTGCCAATTTCTTAATCAAGGCACATTTCATTTGCTTTATTGAACCAGCCGATGGTGTTTGATTTAAGCGCTATCTTGAAAACCATCTATAGCACGTTATAATGTTATAATACAGTTCTAAGCTCTAAGCCTTTATTACTTTGTTCTCCAACACACTTGGAAATAGCCAGAGGGATATTAGTAGGAATCCACACCTCGGATTATTTTGCACGCTTTAAACATTTAATTATCTCTGCTTGCTCAGCAGACTGAGGATAAAGCAAATTATTACACGATATTGGATTTCTGTATTATGAAAAGAATTGATCAACATACTTAGAAATTCATTTGTTTATAAAATTAAAAATTAAATGTGATATATATTTATTTTAATTTTTTTATATATGTATATAAATAGCAGAAAACCTAATGCACAGCATTTGATACACAGTACAAATTAATCTACATAGTTTTTTGTTTTCATTATATTTTAAGTTTTTTGTCACAGTAAGGAAATATATTTATTATTCATTTAAAAAAAAATAAAAAAATTTTGTTTAAGATGGTTGGTCTGTTTGCGTATTCTTTTTACTTTTACATTCTGATTTGCCGGACAGGGTTAATATCTCTAACCATGCCATCTCATTCATATATCCGGCTGACTGCTTACTGTCCGCAAAGCCCAATTATTTCCAATTAGTGTCTTAATCAACTGACAAAATTCCACCACGTTTTTTTAGAGTTCAGTTTGTGCAGCTAAATATTCTCTGTATTCTATTGAAATGTTCTAATATATATAGTTATTTATTTTATTTTTTATTTAAATGGACGTTCATCCCGAACAGATTACCAGATACTACCTTGTTTTTCCCAGAATGCACGTGGGAAATTTGGCATGGGAAAAAATTTGCAACGTAAATATTACACTCTTTGATTACAGAAAAGCATTTTGAAAAATCTGTTATTTTGTTTTCTTGATTTATTTGAAAGGACCACTAAAGTCACCCAGGCCACTTTATCACAGTGAAGTGGCCTGGATGCAGTGGTCCCGTCCTTTAACCCTGCAATGTAAAACATTGCTGTTTTGTGGAAACTGCATTATTTACATTGCAGGGTTAAATCTACCTCTAGTGGCAGCTGTTCTGACATTTGTCATGCGGAAGCCCCCAAAGGAAAGCATTGATTGAATGTGCTTGGATGCATGTGCATTCCTCACCGCGCATGTGCATCAGGTCCTCGATGTTCCTCTACAAGGAGCGTTGGATTGACTGATACTGACTTTTACTTTACTTTCCTCAGTTCGTGGATGGAAACATTCATCCGTCATGAAAAACTCTTTTTAATAATCACAAGTATTTATAAAGGCCCCTACCTTGATAGAAAATGCTGTATTTACTTCCTCCTGTTTCATGTCTTACATGACCAGTTTTACCTGTTTAATGTTTTGCTAGGCTAAGGAGTAATTTACAAACAGAATATGAGAATATTTATATTTGCCTATCTTGATCAGATAAACTTGTATGAAACATATTTTTTTTATTGGTTATTTGGTTAAGAACAATCTAGCATTTGGATTATTGCCTCCCTCCTTCTAAAGTACGGGGAAAAAAACTTTATTGCCTTTATTTCCCCTGTGAGCCGATATAGCCATGGTCGCCCTGCTCATCATTATTGATGCTCTCAGTCAATTAGACATTGGGGGGCTAGTTCTGATGTGCGTCAACTACTGTGCTGCACCATATCTTTTCATAGAATTGCATTTTCTCAATGCATCTCTATGGGGAGTGTTTGCTGTCTCCATGCAGAGTGTGGAGACGCTGAACTTTCGACCTGCAATATTTGCAAGACCTCGTCCATGATGTCCCTGTAGTTGACATCTGAGTGGCAGGCACTATTAGTAAACACTACAGGGACAATCTCTTTGCTCCAGAACCACTACATTAATGGGACACTAAAGGCACCAAAACAACTATAGTGAAGCAGTTTTGGTGTATAGATCATGCACCCACAGTGTCTCTGCTTAATTATCTGCCATTTAGAAGTTAGATCACTTTGTATCTACAGCCCTAGTCACACCTCCCTGCATGTGACTGCACAGCCTTCCTAAACACTTCCTGTAAAGTGAGATCTAATGTTTAAACTTACTTTACTGCACAGTCTGTTTAGTTTAGGATTTCTGCCATCACAATGTATAGAAAATTCTTATACTCAATCTAATGAGAATAAGTTGTTTGGGGTATGACAGCTGCCCTTTCACCTGTAGTGGTTCTGGTGCCTATCTCTTTAAAAACATCAGTTGTGTTTGTTTTTGTTTATGCCCCTGCTATGTTTCTTTTTGTACAGGAGGAAGACATATGTGTAATTTAATCTATACTCGTGCAAGTAGTTTGAGGATGTTGATATTAAAATGTAACTGTTTCTCTTCCAGTTCTGTGTTCCGAGCGAGTTGGCAGAGTGACCAAGACCTATCGGGATATAGATGCTGTAACTAGCCTTCTAGAGGAGGTGAGTGGTCTATTGATATTGGTGAAAGTATTCTTGCCTGTTTGGTGTTTCAAGATACCAGTTCCCATCAATATAATAGAGGGTAAGGAAGTCTTCTAAGAGTTGTTTGTTGGATTGAAAAAAATATGTGTGTATCTATTAAATAAATACTAGATCTTTTACAAATTATATGAGTAAAATAAAATTCTCACCTTGTGATCGAACAGATTTAAAGTAGATACACTCCTCTCAGGTTCAAAAATCAGGTTCAGGTTCAAAAAACACTTTTTTCTTTCAGGAAGTGTATAGGGGCTATGTGATTTACAGACGGGGGAGGTGTGGCTAAGGCTGCATAAACAAAATGATTTAACTCCTAAATGGCAGAGACTTCAAGAGCATATATGTGCAATAAAACCACTTCATTAAGCTAAAGTGGTTTTGGTGCTTAGGCAGACTCTTTAGCAGTCATGACTCCAAAAGTGTTTAACAGTCACTTGTATTAAATTATATCAGTCATCATCATTTTAATGTGATATATTGCATTCTTTACTTAATATCACCCTGTTTGTGTCGTTTTTGTTTTATACAAATTTCAGAAAGAGAGAGACTTGGAACTTGCTGCTCGTATCGGCCAATCTCTGTTAAAGCAAAACCGGGAACTGACAAAGAAAAATGAATTTTTGGAAGAAGAACTCGAAGCTGCTAAAGAAGAGGTAAGTGATCCAGGACTGGAAAATGTGCAAGAAGTAATATGAGATTGCATCACGCAAAAGCTCATTTTATTTTATTTTATGCCAGTTTTATGCAAAAAAAAATAAATAGATTTTTAGTTCCAATGTTTTCATTCATTGGAAAAGAAAATGAGTTTATGGAAAATCTTTAGATCTCCCGTGTATATGGGAGAACTGGAATTGGCGGAGACATCTTGGTTGTGTCCTGGTTGAAGAATTATATTGCACAAGTGACAGAGCTTGTGGATTTGCTGCATAAGATTGAATTATCTCTAAATGCTTTCAGAAAAACGGGTGGTAAATCCTCCATCACTTTAATCCCTTCACTGTGTCTCTAGTAACAGAAAGCTTAATCCTTCGAGCAGCTTGTGTTGTTGGGGTATTGCTATCTCGGAGAGCATAATTATCGAGAATACATTCTACCTGCTCAGGAATCTTGTAGTTGAACTGTGTGTGTATTTTCAGATCTTCCAACTTCGTCATGAAGTCTCCATGCGAGAAAATCTGATCCACCTCTACACCAGCAACAGCGAACCTGTATCTGTCGTCCACACACCGTACGTTTCCTACTCTTACCTCTTTCCTGTACGAACCGTGCGACCTTGACACAGAGAGAACCTTTTATTGCATAAAACGAACTACAAATACACTAAAAGCCACATGTGTGGATACCTAGGAAGGATAGATGGGCCAATCTACCCTGAAAATTTGTTATGGCTTTTAAGATCATATGTATCACTGTTTATGAAAGACACCAAAAAACAGAACAGCTATAAAAAGATTAGGTTATTCCATTCAACTAATAGAATCCCTAGTGATGATATGATATTTTGCCAGTAGAAAATGGCAGTAAACATTATGCTCCTTAAGTGGGGCTGGGATTACTACGGATGGACTCCCCAACGATTGTCTTTGTTACCTATGCCAGTACTAAAAGCAACCAAATTTCGAGAGTTATTAAATACAATTGTTCTTATGAAGTGTAGTTCTTTTATGGGTGCACGGGTGCAGAATTATCACCTTCTCTACCACATATTTGTTTAGGAAAGAAAATAACTAAAAATTTATAGCATGTGCGCTCCACAAATAATTAGAGGAAACAAACGTTCCTATAAAACCTACAGTTTTTTTTATACAATGTACTTGTAATGCGATAAAGGGTTTCTCACCCAGGTTTGCAACATTTAGTTTCTCAACCCCCTTTGTGTTCACATCTACTTTCCCTTTGGACTGCTGCATGCCGCTTCTGGATTAATTGAAACTGTTGCAGTTTTTGGGAAGTATATGTTATGAACCAATGTTAGAACGGGATACATTGTTTATTTAGTGTGTCAAATGTCCCACCTAGGAGTTATTTAAAGGAACACTATAGTCACCTAAATTACTTTAGCTAAATAAAGCAGTTTTAGTGTATAGATCATTCCCCTGCAATTTCACTGCTCAATTCACTGTCATTTAGGAGTTAAATCACTTTGTTTCTGTTTATGCAGCCCTAGCCACACCTCCCTGGCTATGATTGACAGAGCCTGCATGAAAAAAATACTGGTTTCACTTTCAAACAGATGTAATTTACCTTAAATAATTGTATCTCATTCTCTAAATTGAACTTGCAGGGTCTAGCAAGCTATTAACATAGGGGATAAGAAAATCTTAATTAAACAGAACTTGCAATAAAGAAAGCCTAAATAGGGCTCTCTTTACAGGAAGTGTTTATGGAAGGCTGTGCAAGTCACATGCAGGGAGGTGTGACTAGGGTTCATAAACAAAGGGATTTAACTCCTAAATGGCAGAGGATTGAGCAGTGAGGCTGCAGGGGCATGTTCTATACACCAAAACTGCTTAATTAAGCTAAAGTTGTTCAGGTGACTATAGTGTCCCTTTAATATATCGAGGGTAATTATTTCATTGTTTTAGCTGGTATTTTTTATTAAAGGTAAATATCTTTTATAGGAACGTTTGTTTCCTCTAATTATTTGTTGAGCGCACATGCTATATTTTTTTAGTTATTTTTCCTGTTTGCCAAGTCATTTGCTGGCATGTAGCTGCCCAAATTTATTATCTATCTTGGTTACCACCCCCTTGTTTAAGTCAATTCTTTTTTTTGTATGAGCGCAGATTAGGAAAGAAACTACCAGCAGTTATTTGAAACATGGCATGCGTAGCTGACACAGATGCTCAGGCAACATTTGGGTGTAGATTGTTGTTTAGTTATGTGAACCTAAAGAGTTATGTTTATGTAAATTACACTAGATTAATTTTTCATTTATTTGTACACCGTGTACAGTTATAGTGGGATGATAAAACGTTATAGAAACTATTTGCTATCCTTTATTTTGCAATAAAAATTTGAATAAAAGCAGAACTACACATTCAGAAAATGTGATAAAAATTAATGAACATTTTTAGCCTGATGGTATTTGTGGGAATGCAGATTTCTGAAAATGCCTCCATACATGTATGTGTGTTGTTGGGAGAGATGGGGCTAATAAAGATATTATTAGATCTAACAAGAACGCAAAGACGATGTGTCTATGGACACTTATGGATAATATGTACTGTAATGCAAAATTCATGGTTTAGTGAATGGCTGTTCCTATATAGAGTCTGTACACATGTTGATGCCATTTTTCCCTCTCTCCTTTTTGATAGGCTACGTCGAAACGAGTCCTCCTTCTGCCTTCAGCACAATATCCAGTTAGATTCCTTGGAACAGAAACTCAAGACTCTGGAAGATGAAAATGAGCAAATGCGTACTGAGGTAAGGAGAGCCAATAAGAAATAGGTGCCATTCAAAAAAACTAAAGTACTAAAAACTACGGTAACAAGACTACATTCGAATGAATGTGAAAAAGACAGAGTTTACACGTTCGTTTTCTTCTTAGGCCAATCATATCCTAGATGTAACCAATGAGTATGAAGACCAGGAGAGTTCCCTCATGTTGGACTGTGTGGAGCAGTTCTGTAAGTATCTGTAGATTTGGTTAGAAGATACATTAAATGCAGAATGAGTCTTCATGCCAAGAAAACAGGGAACCACCTCATTGGTGGTGAGAAGAAATGATTCCAAATGATCTTGACCTTTGGCACTCCAGATGTTGTGGACTACATCTCCCGTAAGCCATAATGCTGACAAAGCATCAGGAGAGATGTAGTCCAAATTTGTAGTGCAGAGGTTGTCTACTCCTGTCCGAAAATATTGTATACTGAAGATCAGACTCTGAAAGTTTATTTCAAGACCATTATTTCAACACAACAATTGGAGATATCTCTGCTCTGCTTGGAGGTTCATAACGGGTGTGGTGAGCAAAAGGTCCTAGTAATTGTTGTGGGAATAAAGTTTGTGAAATAACCCTTGAGTATATGTGTCAAATTCATTCAGTCATGGAAGGAGTTCCCATGTTTAGGTTACCATCATAGGCCAAAAGGGATTCTGTGGACTCAAATTTCCTAGCTTACTGTAATATTTAAATTCCCCTGCATCTTGTTTCTGTCCAATATACAATCCATGACCTACTTTAAAATTAATATTCCATTGCTTGATGCAAAAATATCTTTGTACTGTAACCGTAATGGAGCTGTTTACGAAGACTCTAGTTTTATGCAACCCCTGCAGAGGTAAACGTTCATGCTTGAGTTAGTAAAAATGAAAAAATATAATAACTTAGGCTCTTGAATTTCTTCAGTGATAAACGATTTGTGTTCATTCAGCCCTGGTTGATATTAAAACGCCCTTTCTATCTTGGAAACAGATTAGAATTTTTTTTTTTTTTTTTTAAAACACCTGTAGAGCTGTAATTGGCTATTGCACAGCAATCCATGTTTAATAAAACCACTTACTGCTACGTCCATTTCACCCACACAGGTAGAAATTGTGAAAGAAATTCATTAAAGAATTGCAAGAATATCCTGTATTCCCTTTCAGGAATATAATATCCAATGATTTCAAGAATACAATTTCTTCTGTGTCTGTAGATGGCTAAAAATAATGCCTATATTAGAGCAGGGAGTGTGAATTAATTTCTTTAAAAGTTTTGCTATTTTCTTTTGTAATTTTCACTTATTTTCCTTTTCAAAGCCGAGGCCAGCAGACATGTGGCTCTGTTAGCCGAAGAGTTGGCACGGAGAGGGGAGGATGCTGTACGACAGCAAGAGGAGATTAGCCAGCTTCTGGCTCAGATTGTCCATCTTCAGCAAAAGTGCAGAAATGTACGTTTTGCGTCCACCCTTAAATATACACGACTAACACACAAGCACACGAGTCATGTTAATCCTTGTAAAATCCTTATTGACCCCAGAATGGCAGTCAGATTTCTCCATGAATCAAGAAGCTGTTACTCCACATATTAAAAAGTATATCCCTGAATATTATGTTTTTGCAAGAATTCATCCAGTTGCTATTAAACATCAGTACAGACTCTGATAAAACCACCTCCTCAGGCAGAGAATTCCACATCCTTGTTGTTCTTACTGTAAAGAAAACAAAATTTCCTTTGCCTTAGACTAAATCTCCTTTCTTCCAGTCTAAATGTGTGACCTTGTGTCCTATGTATAGTTCTGTTAATGACTAGATTTCTGTACAGTGGTTTGTAATGGCCCCAAATATATTTGTATAATGCTATTATAAACCCCTCTTTTTTTCTAAATTAAACAGATTTAAATTTACAAAGGCACATGTTTTTTCATTTGTTATGGTGCTTCTAAGAAACTCTCCCATCAGTGAGAATAAATTCAGTTTTATTTATCGGGATAAATATGTAGAAAATATGCATCTATGTCCATAATCAATAATATATTTGTGCTGTGGATTATTTTGTTTCTTTATAAATAAAGCGAGTTATAATCCTGAACTTTAGCAAGGTGCTATCACTCAGTTAGAATGAACTCTCGTTAGCATGAATGTTCTGGTTGTTTAGGGCTTTCAGTATTATGGCGATCATGAAGGCTTCTGTGTTTGTATTTAACAAGGTACTCTCTTCTCTTTCAGTTCTCTACAGAGAATGAAGAGATACAGCAACATCTGACGGCTGTGAAGGAACGGGAGCAGAAGCTAAAAACTGAGGTACTTGAACAAGGCTTCCAAAAACATTTTGCATTAGTGCATGGTCAGTGTAGGAGGTACTGGTGTACTGGAGCTAGGGGGATGGTGTGGTAACACAACTCATAGGTCATGGTGGGAGTTTGGATGGATTTGATAAGGTCTCCTCAATGTTTAAACTGAAATGTGGTTTTGTGTTAATATGTACATATATGTTTTAGTGACTTCATTTTCTTACACATGGAAACATAGTTGATGTCTGACTCTACTCTTATCTCATCGTCGTTTTTCCTTTCAGCTTCAAGATTTACAAGAGAAGCACAAGCAGTGTCAGGAGATGCTGCAAGAGTCCCAGGAAGAGCTGAAGAACCAAAGAAACCGGAGTCTTCCCAATAGTACCATTAGCCGATATAGCACCCTTAACATCTTCCCACTGGTGAGAAAAGGCAGGAGTTTATGGGTTTTCATTCTCAAACAAGGGCAAATGGGATAGCTTTCTAACTTGAGCCTCAATTTAATATTTTTGGATAAGCTTTTGAAATTTAGATTTAATATTCTATTATTTTGATAGCTTGATATATTTTTATATGTATATACAGGGGCGGACTGAGCACTCGGGCAAATCGGTCATGGACCGAGGGCCCGAGGCTCTGGGGGGCCCGTCCGGTGCGGTGCAGTGTAGTAATGGATGAGCTGGGGAGTTAATCTTCCCAGCCAGCCTGCACTCAGTATGGGGCCCGCACAGCCGTTCGCGTGCCCCTGCTGCTACTAATCATCTCTTCCGTGCAGGGCACACTGAGGGACAGCTATAGGGCCCTCCCAAAGACCCCGCTAGGCTGCCCCTCAGTGTGCCTGTCTCCAAACACAGCCTCACTGAGCTGCCTGTAACACTGCTCAGGGCAGCTCCGTGCGGCTGGTTCTGCTGGAAGTGACACCACCAGTCACAGTGCAGAGTGAGCTGTGCGGAGCTGCCCTGATTAGAGTTACAGGCAGCATGTCACGATCCTGTGCTTGGAGTGGTGAGGGACTTTCCAGGAGAGGATGTCTGGACCACCACAGAGGTAAGACTTGTAAGGGGGGCTTTAATTTCTTTTTTTTTTTTTTATTACAAATATTTTAATGATTTCCCCCACTACTGCTCCTACCCCCTGCACCCTCTGTCACCACAACTTCCCTGCCCCCTCTGAAGCCCCAACCCCCCCTGCTCCCTCTGCAACCCCTACCCCCTCTGTAACTCCTTCCTTTACACTTACAACTCCTATCATCCCTACCCCCCTGCACCTTCTGCAGCCCCTACCCCCCTGCAGTCCCTACTCCCCTGCCCTCTCTGCAGTCCGCTCCCTCTGCAGCCCCTACTCCCCTTCCCTCTCTGCAGCCCCTACTCCCCTTCCCTCTCTGCAGTCCCTACCCCCTTGCCCTCTCTGCAGCCCCTACTCCCCTTCCCTCTCTGCAGTCCCTACCCCCTTGCCCTCTCTGCAGCCCCTACCCCCTTGCTCTCTCTGCAGCACATACCCCCTGCTCCCTCTGGAGCCCCTACCCCCTGCAGAGATCCTACCCTCTGCTACCCCTGCACCCTCTGCTGCCCCTCACCCCCTGCACCCTCTCTGCTGCACCTCACCCCCCAGGCACCCACTACAACTCCTATATCCTATGCACCCACTACAGCCTCTATACCCTATGCACCAACTACAACTTATATTTCCCTTTGCAATCACAACAGCACCTATTACCCTCTGCACCCACCACAGCCTCTCTTCCCCCCCACTGTTCCCTCTGCAGTCCCTACCCCCTGTACCCTCTGCAGCCTCTTCCCCCCACATCTTCTACAGCCCCTTCCTCCCAGCACCCTTTGCACGCACAAGCATAAAGGAACGCTATAGTTACCAGAACAACTACAGCTTAATGTAGTTATTCTGGTGAGTATAGTCTGCCCCTGTAGGGTTTTTGCTGTAAAGGCTGCCTTTTCAGAGAAAAAGCAGTGTTACGTTGCTGCCTAGGAACATCTAGGTGCTTCCTGTGTCAGTGTTGCAAAATGTGCAGCACCGACATTCTGCATGGAGACGCTGAACACTTGTCATAGAGAAGCACTGTTTCAATGCATCTCTATGAGGAGATGTTAATTGGCACAGCGTAGTGCAGGGGTCCTCAAACTCCGGCCCCCCTGAACTACAAGTCCCATGATTCTCTGGCTTTCTATGTAATGCAAAGAATCATGGGAGTTGTAGTTCAGCAATATCTGGGGGGGCGGAGTTTGAGGACCCCTGGCGTAGTGTTTTGCTGCACATGCACAATAGCCTTCCAGTGCTTTCCTATGGTAAAGCATTGGGCTGGCTGAGATCATCTAAAATTGTTTGGTCGGTGATGGAAAAAAGGTGAGTAAATTCAGTTTTTAAGGGCGGCTAGAAACCTTTAGCGTCAGGAATACACTTTTGTATTCCTGACACTATAATGGTCCGTTAAAGGAACACTATAGTCACCCAGACCACTTCAGCTCAATGAAGTGGTCTCGGTACCAGGTCCCCCAGGTTTTAACCCTTCAGATGTAAACCTGCTATGTTTACATTGCAGGGTTAATCCAGCCTCTAGTGGCTGTCTTCCTGACAGCCGCTAGAGGCGTTTCTGTGACGCTGGATGTGAAAATCGCATTCAGCGTGCAGAACGTCCATAGGAAGGCATTGAGAAATTATTTTCTATGGACTGTTTGAATGCACGCATGGCTCTTGCCGCGCATGTGCATTCCGCTCCACTTGGGAGCTGACGTTGGCGGGGGAGGGGAGGTCACCAGCACTGAGGGAGCCCAGCGCTGGATAAAGGTAAGTGGCTGAAGGAGTTTTAACCCCTTTAGTCCAGCAAGAAGGGGACTCTGAGGGTGGGGCGGGACCTATGGGTTATATACGAGTTTGTTTTCCGGACATTATAGTGATCCTTTAAGGTGGCTTATAACATTTAACACTTGATGATTTGTAATTTAAGACACAAAATTTGGACCTCATACAAACACATTGCCAAAATTCTGAATATACAAACTGCCATGCTACACAAACACACATAAAAAAACTACTACCCTATTTATAAAACCAAAAACATGTATTCAAATATACTATGAATTCACATATCCTGACACTACACACAAAGACATACATATATTCACTCACACTAGCACTTACAGTGAATATACACACAGAAACATACATTCACTTTACATGTACATGTAATCAAATACACGGTACACCTACACCAGCATATATATCGGTCTGCTTGGGGCCCAAGTGCTAATTTTGCCCGGGGGCCCAGGCCACTGTCAGTCCGTCCCTGTGGATATAGTATTTCTTTTTAATATATTAAAAAATAATTTTAAAAGTATATCCAAAAATAACTAAATCGAGCCCTTGGTTGACAACAAAGTAAGGGATTTCAACTTCCAACCCCTTTACGTTTTAATGGGCACTTTATTTGTTTGTAGGATTCTCTGGCTGCCGAAATCGAAGGGACCATGAGAAAAGGGATGGATTCCTCCTCAGAGCTCAAGTAAGTGCATGATCTTTCACCGTAACTATTGACATTGCGTTAATGTTTCCTACAAGGAGGTGTTAGGTTTGCATTGCAGTCTTTAATTTGGAAACAAAGATAAAACACCCTCTTGTTGTAAGTTGTACTTTTATCTTTATTGTGACTGATTTGGTTGAGGGAGAAAAATCTGATTGACCATGCATGACCCACTGGTGACATGTGATCACATTTCGTATCTCTTTCTTTTTTGAAGAGTGATGGGTTCTGTAGTAGAGCTTAGGCATCACCCAGTGGAATCCTAAGCCAACACTGGTTAAATCTACCGTTTCAATGTTTAATGGAAAGTGTACTCTCTATCTCTGTGACTAAAAGTCTATTGTCTATTGCAGGAGCTATAAACGAGTGTTTGAGACTGTAAAAGCTGCTAACCAAGTGGTGAGAGCCAGATCTCGCTGCCCATCTCCACAGAATCTCACTGGTTCTCGAGCACCCTCCCAAAGGCCTTCAGCTGCCCCTAGCCGCATGGGCACCCCACCCCTGAGCCATTACGAGTCAGAGGGTGCCACCTCGCTTCTGTTAGAAGAGGAAACTGTATTACCTGGGCAGGACAGTGAAACATCAATGTAAGTATGAGGATTGTAAATCAATTCCTGTGTTTATCTCCTCGTCTTTTTGAAATGCATTACAACCTTCATCGCTTTTGGTATTGTTCTGTATAGGTCTGCTATTAAAATGTACAATTTTTCCTTTATTTCCTCTCCCTAGAACTCTTCCTATTACTCCATATAGCCTCTCCATATAACTTCTCTCTATAACTCCTCCTGTTACTCCATATAACCTCTCCCTATAAGTCCTCCTATTACTCCAAATAAGCTCTCCCTATAACTCCTCCTATTACTCCATATAACCTCTCTCTATAACTCCTCCTATTACTCCATATAACCTCTCTATAACTCCTCCTATTACTCCATATAACCTCTCTCTATAACTCCACCTATAACTCCATATAACCTCTCTCTATAACTCCTCCTATACTCCACTAACCTCTCTCTATAACTATTACTCCATATAACATACTACTCCACATAACCTCTCTATAACTCCTCCTATTACTCCATATAACTCCTCCTATTACTCCATATAATCTCTCTCTATATCTCCTCCTATTACTCCATATAACCTCTCTCTATAACTCCTCCTATTACTCCATATAACCTCTCTCTATAACTCCTCCCATTACTACATATAACCTCTCTCTATAACTCCTCCCATTACTCCATATAACCTCTCTCTATAACTCCTCCTATTACTCCATATAACCTCTCCCTATAACTCCTCCTATTATATTGTATAACCTCTCTATATGGGATTTTTATTTGACCTTGAAGCATTTGTATCTCTTGATCGACCATTCTTTTCCTGATACATGCATTCATGATACGATATAAGTCTCACAGTGTTTGTTGACAAACATTTAACTCCCGCTATCACTGTGTTCCAGTACTGGAGAGAAGAAGTTGGGTATGCCCGGGACCCCTGGAGGTCATGACCTTGCAGCAGCTCTTCAGAGGCTTAGTTCTCAGCAAGATTTGCACTCCCCTGAAAGTCTGTTCGAGGAGAGGGAATTGAAACTACCCAGAGATGGAGATCTTTCCAGTGGTTTGCTCACACCCAATGATAGTGTCTTGTCCAATGGCACCAACTACTCTGGTATATCTGATATCAGTGGCAGTTCCAGCTTCTCCTTCAGTTCCAGATCCCACCTGCCTGAGAAACTGCAAATTGTCAAACCAATTGAAGGTGAGAGACAGGGCAGGTGTGCGTGACTTTGTGTTATTGAAGATGAATTGTAATCTGGATAACCTCTTCATTATAACATATTTTCATTTCATCAAACTCTGTGTGGACAATATGATGTTAATACTTCTGTCTTCAAGTTTAGATGTTTAAAAAAACACAATCTGCTAGAGATTGCTTACATCTACTTATTCCTTCCTTTAGGGTCAGCCACCCTAATGCACTGGCAGCAGCTAGCTAAACCCAATCTAGGCGGTATCTTGGACCATCGACCTGGTGTCCTCACCAAAGACTTCCAGGAACTGGACGTGGACTTGGAAGATGTTTACAACATCAATGACTTTGAGGAGGATGATATGGAACCTATCTGCTTTCAAGCTTTGGCCTCATCCACTCCAACTAAAAAAAGGGAGAATAGTGAGTGTCTTTCTGTCCCAAACTTTCAGCTGCGCAAAACTAAGGAGAAAAATGTGCCTTACTCTTTCATCTTAGAGGACACTAACAGGGATTTTCATTTAAGTTAGAATTTAGAGTAATTGCAATGTGCATTTCAAATGTAAGGCCAAAATAGCCAAACTGTAAATATCTTCCAAGTCAGCTATGCTTTCAGTTTGGCCACTTTGGTCTTACTTTTGAAGGTGGAAGGGGGAGTGGGGGTAGCGACGGGACAGAAACCAAAAAAAATATTTCTGATAAATATCAAAAGCAAGTGTCTGTAAGGCAAGTTCCCGTCATTTGATGCCGAGTATGACTGAGCATTCCCATACACATTATTACCCAGTTTATGTAAGTCTTCGTACCCTCCCATCTGTGTCATGTGTAGTCTGTGTAGACTTGTTGTCTGTTCCCTCACCTGTTTGCCCTCCTTGTCCTAGTTTGTGTCTTGACATATCCCACTCCTTGTGTTTTAACATGTAGTTTACTTGTCTGTTTCAGTTTTTCGTTCTGCTAACAACCTTCCCCAGACCCCTTCTACATACACCATAACCACCTCTCCCATGTCACATCCACTTCAAGACATCACCATGGTTACCTCCAGGTAAGTGGTTCTCTGTCTTACCCACATGTGTAATGAGGTTGCCTTTTGTTTTTTTATATAACTCAAACCACAATTTCTATTCTTTTTACATTACAAATATCAGTGAAAGCATAATATTAGTTAAAACGTGATTTTCCACCGCCACCACCACCACCACGAGGTCCACCTAGCAGAAGCCCATGTGGTGATGCTACTGACGTACTTGACATTAATCTGGTGCTGTAACGTGATAGCATACACTAGATCAAAGCTTAAAATTTCCACTCTCCAACTAGCCATTAGCGAGTGAAAATTCAGTCCTGGCCAGTAGAAATTCATCCCTGCTGAGTGTCCCATGGATCCTCCATGCTTGCAGTGGCAAGTAACGTTTAGGCATATTTAGTAGCGTAGAACTAAATTTGCTTTCACCAGTGATCTGACCATCACTGTGTATGTAATGAATTCAGGCCTGGACATTATTAATTTATTGGCAGAATATAACAAGAGAGGCTTCCCTCACTCTGTCTTATCATGGAATTTTTTTCAATTTGCAGCCCGTTGGTATAGATAACAGGTACTTTGTCGTAAGCGGTGCAACTGGCTGCGGAAACATGTGACTGTGCACCCAATGCTAAATTATGCTTTTTTTGTTTAATATGAATAGGTTCAATAAAAATTCTAATGTTTCCCTTTCATGTATTTTTCTGAAAATAATTTTTTTTGGGGGGGAGGAGAGTGGGGCGGTAAGAACTCTAAAATATGTTGCATTTAGAGTTGCTTTTTTGTTTGCTGCTGTTGGTGAATGGGTGTCTGTCCGCACCATTAATGACTGATTCACTTGTCCTTCATTCGTGTTTACATTTCCATCCTCACGCTTTCAGGCACTTCAGGTCCTGGTGGAAACGCCTTTTCCAATGCTTGACATTCTGAGAGGCGTCTGCGCACAGTGTAAGACACAGCAGCAAAGCTTCAAGGTAGCTCAGACCACAGTAACCATCAGGTTTCTATAGGACAACTGGGTGACCAGAAAATAATGGCATTTTTGGAGTGAGGTGTAGAACCTTCTAAAACACGTTGGATGTAGGTGATGCCTGGAGATCTGCACTTTGACTACCCTGGCTCACTTCTAGCAGAACCTAACCTGTTCTTTAATAGAATAGTGGAGCAGATTTTGATTGACTAAGCTTTTCATTTTAATTGGTGGTTTTCTAGAAATGTGCACAGAGACCGTTGTTTCTGAGCAATACTGTAAATAGCGGCTGATGCATGGTATACCTGCTCAGTTAATATGGGATGAATACGAAAGATAATTCATATCCAAATAGTGTGGTAGTAGTGTCAAAGAAACGGGAATATAGGACATGTTAGACAAGTTGAGTGATCTGCCTGTTTTTTTGAGTTTTCTAACCCCATGCTCTGCAGTGAATGACATCACACTATGCAATAATAAAAAATAAAAAAAAACATTATCAGCGTTATTTATTAAAGTGAGAACTTCACGTGAATTCAAAGTGAATTTAAAGTTTAAGGACAAAGTAGCCGAAATGAAAGCACAGCTGACTTGGAGAATTTTTCCAGTTCAGGTGTTTTTTTTACCTTAAATTTGAGGTGTAAGTGTTACTGACACTTTGCAATACTGGGCCCCTAATCTCTGTGTGGTACAGGAAGCACATTTATGAGCGTAAAATGCTTCCCTCTGGTTACTGATAATCTATGAGTGCTTCAAGCTGTCTGTCTCCGCAGCCCCGCTCCCCTCATATCTGTAACTGCAATGGTGCTGAATTAAGGATAGCAAGCACAAATAACAGACTGCCGACGAAGAGTTCAACTCCCATCACAGGCAGGTCAGGACATTTTTGTCCTGGTGCTGCCATATGTGTCAAGGAGCCTTAACACTGATTTTACACATTTATGTGACTTACAAAATACATGACCCTGAACCATGTGTTATGGGAAAATAATGACATCTCTGGGTTTTAGCGAATGATGTAAACTTGATCTTAAAGGGACACTCCACTGCCCAATTACAAAAAACTCACTATTTAGTAGATTTAACCCCAATGAATCGTACATGCATTTAATTGTGCATTTTTTCATTGGGGGTATGTCTAAAAACAGCTGGTGGCAAACGCTGCAGTTTTTTCAGCCTTTGCAAGTCCTCCCCTTCTAACCCCGCCCTGACTTTCTGTGGCTGTCCAATCACAGACTTCCCAATGCAGCTCTTTGCAAGGCAGGTGGTCTGGTCAATTGAGAGGTCTTTGCAAGGCAGGTGGTCTGGTCAATTGCTGCCACTTGTGTTTTTCTTCACTAAGCTAAACAACCAAGAAGTAACAGGACCAGTTGTCTGACACCCAGGATTAGTTTATAAAAGTGCCAATTTCTATTAGATGTGCACTTTTTATAACATGGGGGGAAAAAATCAATTCAGCAAGCTGAAGTGCTCTTGGGATCTGGAGTGTCCCTTTAAGTCATTTTGTTTATTATGTTTCCAGAATTCATCAATGGCATTATTTTCCCTGTAATTCATGCTTCACTGTTATGATTTGTATATGTGTATCTTGAATCACCCTCCTTTTGTGCCCTGTTGGTTCGCCTTTGGTCACCGAGTTGTCCTACATAGGGTTACTGGAAAATGATATATACACAGGATTGTATTATCCCACCAGACTGACTGAGTCCATAATGTGTTCCTTCTGAGCATTTCCACGTGGCTGGCTTTTACCAGCAAGATCACCTTCGCTAACAGCTACCCACTTTAATCTACACAGAGATAAGTCCTCGTCCTGTAGCATGGCACCAATATTACCTTTAACTTCTGTCCTTTGATCTCCAACAGACAGTAATCTGCTTCTAAGGGATTTAGATGTCTTAAACGTCATCTGTATTTGGAATCCCAAGGTTCACAACCCCTTGAGCTGTTCTTGTACGATACATACCACCACAATGGCCTGTTTGGGCAGGTCTTACATATGTGCCGAATTTAAACACACATGCTATATGTTGAAGTTATACACCTACGTTTGTAAGTGCCATGTGGTGTTTTCTCCAAGTACACCCAATCATCTTCCCATTACACCGTGTTCTCAAATCACCATTCTGTGTGGGTTAATGCAGTCCTGAGTGAAAGATCTATTAGTAAAAGCTTTATCTTTCTAACTCCTAACTTTTTCTCTTGCTCCTTGCATGCGCTAATAAAGGCTGGTGGACTTTTCACCAAACTATGTGTTTTATCTTATTAGCAAACCACAAAAGCTGGCTACGAATTTACTGGTCTTGTTCTGCCGACCTTATAGTTTGAGCAGCACCCTCCCACCTTGATGATGGGTGTGAGTTATTTGTATGCTGGCCAGGTAGTGGTGTGGTTAGTTGGTGGAAGCCATGTATCCCAGCATCCTGCAGTCTCCAATACATTGTATGAATAATATATAATAAGGTTATTTTGGCGCAGGCCCTTCAATGGTGGCGTCAGATTAATTTCTTGCTGGTGTAATGGTTGGATAAGACCAGTGTCTTCATGCTAGGCTTGTGTTGTGTAAATATAGTCTCATACCTTTAAAATGTGTTAAACTTATGGTGAGAATTTGAATCCAAAATACCTTCTTGGAAACACAACTTCCTAAACTCAGATACACAGGACTAAATAATCAGCTAAATTTGTAGACTTTTAAATTTCAGAAAATCTTAATATTTTCATGCTAAACAATTTATCTAGGATGGAGAAGAGACAGTGTACCTGTTTTTTTTTTGTTTGGGAGCTGGATGAAGACCTTTATCATTGAGTGTGTTTTAATGACTCGTTTTGTTTTTTCCCCCCTCAGTCTTCGTAATACAGTTCTGCCCTCTTGTGGAAGCTTCGAGAGCCTGAGTAATGTCACAATGGAATCCCAGAAGCAGCCACAGGAAACGGCTCCACCTAACCATGACCAATTAAGCTCTGAATCCAACAATCCTTTGGGACTTATTACTCTTTTGAAGGAACGTGGTATATCTGCCACTTGTGGTCCCAGCAAGAAAAACCTGGGTGGTGAAACTGAACCACCAACTCCAAGTGCCCGCCCAGGAATATTTGCATTAGGTTGGGGCAGGACTTTAAATAGATTGGGTTTTGGCAGGACCATTATGGACAGTGGAGTTGTGAACAGGACCTCAGACAATGTTCAGTCGCAAAGCAGCATCTTCAGCATCAATTTGGTGGGCCAGCTGAGAAGGCTTGGGTTGAATCAGGTGGTAGAAAGAGGCATAGTTTCATTTCAAAAGACTACAGAAACCACAAACCCTCAGCACTAGCTCCAAACCATCAGACTGGTCAGGTCAAGTAGCAAAAAATGTATGAAACACTTTTTTTTTTTTTTTTCTGTGTGACAGAAGTCCACCGTGCACAAAGTGGACATTTGTTGGCATGCTCTTCAAAAATGACAACATGTCTGAAGAAGACGGATTCCAAAATAGAATTTTAAAATGAACATGCAACTTTTAAAGAACTATGGTCAATGAGTCATGTTTCTGTTGCCAAACAATTGTTGGTTACATAGTTTATCGACCACTCCTAAAGCATTGCAAAACATGACTTCTTGTATTTGTGTAGCATCTCGACACCTAGTGTAATATCATGGGTATAGCAGGTCATCCAGATAAATAGGACCCAGTAAAACTCAAATTGGATTTGTAAAGCTGGCTAAACATGTTTAAAATATCCAAGTAACATATCACTGAAAACCATTGGCACTCTCCCTCTGCTGGCAGAGTCTTAGCAAAATTATCATTTCATCATGACTTTCCCTATGCATATTGTGCACATTGTCTTTTTACCTACATTTACATTTGTGTTTTTATACAGCTATGCATTCTGTCTTGGGGTTCAAACTCCTTTTACATCACTTGCTTTGCATGTCCTGGTTCCACAGGTTAAAAACAAAACCTTATATGGAGATTTTCTTAAATCAGGAATAATATGTTTTAACCCTTTAAGGACACATGACGGAAATATTCCGTCATGATTACCTTTTATTCCAGATGTTGTGTCCGTAACCCCTTAAGGACCAAACTTCTGGAATAAAAGGGAATCATGACATGTCACACATGTCATGTGTCCTTAAGGGGTTAAAGACATATGGGCCGAATGGTTCTTTTCTGCCGTCACATTCTATGTTTCTATGACACTAAGCCTACCTGCATTGTCACCCAGGTGAGCTGGGCATTAGAGAAAGCTTTGCTCTGTAAGTTAGCTATTAGTAGTAAGCTTACTATTTTGCTTCGGACTGTGCTGCTTTTTAATGATATATGCAAGCGTGTTTCGGGGTACAAATGTACAAATAGATGCTGTAAATAGGCAAACACACCATGCAGGATTTCAATAAATGGATATTTCCAGCAAAAGGGTCTATCTGTACAGACAAGTACAGTGCCTCAAAATAAATGTATTGCTCTACAATATTTTTACATTTGGCTTGTTGCTACCTAACCGTTTAACTACTTGCATCAGAGCACTATGTTCTGGGGAGTGCCGTGTGTGTGCGCAAAGTTGTGCAGTGATGAATGCAGAAGAACCTGTGAGTAGGTCAATTTTCAGTAGTTTCATCCGATGGCAGCATCAACTTTCTTTCTGGGTTATTCATCAAGTCTGATATTGTTGGAAATTTACCAGAGAATTTAGGCCAAATAGCACTTTCTGCCTAAAATGTTTATCTTTATCTTTCATTGTTGAAATGTCTCCGTTATCTTGGTCTTTGATGACTTACTACAAAGCAATATTACATTATTCTACATGGTGACCACAGCTTCTTGTCCCTCTGAGCTCAATAAAGTGATTACGGTAGGACTTAAATTACCTGGTTAAATAGCATATTGGCAATCTAAGCCATGCAAGACTGCCAGGCCCAAATCGGTCAGTCGGGGAGATCAGAGGATCTACTCAGCCAGCCCAAAGCACCACAGCACCTGGAAAGTAAGGGATTCTGTGGTCTGCACCTCCAGCGGGTGCAGAAACCACAGGGAACTCCCCTTCACAATCCTATGTTTCTCCATGATAAAGATTGTGGCTGTGGGCTACGATGGCAATACTGTCTCACTGGAAGCAGTGGCAGAGGGACGACACACACGTATGAGGTGCACATGGTAATTTGCAACCATTCAATGACCAGGGAACTCAAAGTACTCATATGGGGGCATAGAAACCCAAAAATAAAACTTTTTAAAATTAATATTCAACTCAGAAATTAAGATTCCCCACAACACAACTGTAAACACTTCCCCCACCACAATGCCCACACATAGACAAGGACATGTGTGTCTACTACTACTAAGAACCCACATTCACACATACAGCACACACATGCAAAATAGGCACCTCACACACCCACAAAATGCAACCCCCACTGCAAGCACATACCACAAACAGTCCACGTACACAAAATAGGACAGCGCCCACTTCAAACAAATTCTACAATCAACCCGCCTACGCAAACTTATCACAGACGGCCCACATACTTACAATACCACAGACAGCCATATACACAAATACCACAAAACTGCTCACGCACATACATAACAGGCAACCAGTGTTCATTTTGGCTGCAAATTTCAATTCAGTTTTAGTCATATTCATTTTAGTTTTAGTCTTATTTTAGTCATCTGAATTGTTTTAGTTTCAGTCCGCGAAATCTCCAGAAGTTGTTAGTCGACACAACAAAAATCTAATAGGTTTAATTAAAGCCTCTGTCTGTCTCTTTTGTCTCCCCCAGTCCCTCTATGTCTCTTTATGCCCTCCCAGCCCCTCGATGTGTCTCTCCCAAGCCCTGCTCCATCTCTTTTGCCCCTTCCACAGCCCCTCTGCGCAGTGTTAATTTTGGCGGCGCATTTCAATTTAGTTTTAGTCATAGTCTTTTGACTAAAATGCAGTTTTAGTCATATTTTAGTAATCTGAATTGTTTTAGTTAACTATATCTAAAAAAAAAAATTGTGGACTAAAACTGTCGACAAAATTAACACTGCAAGCAACACATAAAAACGTAACCATAAAAAAAGGCATATGCAACATTGCACACTGCATATACACTCACATAACACCACAGACATTCCACAGCCATGTACACAACCTCACAAAGTAGCCACTGCACCCATACACAAGTTCAGTTCCTCAATATACAAAAAGGTTTTAAACGTTAAGGTCTCTTTAACCCCTTAAGGACACATGACATGTGTGACATGTCATGATTCCCTTTTATTCCAGAAGTTTGGTCCTTAAGGGGTTAATACCCTTTAGATATTAAAGTTAAAATCTACAGTGTAAGGCACTGACATATCCTGTGTTAATTCAGAGGGATATTGACATTTGTAGCTAAAATAGCAGAACGGAAACCACACAGGAGTTAGGAGAATTTTTCTAATCTAGTGGTTTTGGCAAAAACAATGAAATTCACTTTGAGTTCCTAACAATTCACACGTTTGTGGATAATCCCCTATCTCAGTTTTGCAGAGGTCATCAAAACACAAACATTTCCACAGAATCTTGGTCCGATATCATTTTATTTTAGAGTAGAAGAAAAAAGAAATGTATGTTGAAAATTACTGGATTTAGCTGTTAGTTTACGTAGTGGTATGTGGTATACTACACCCCATCCCCGTGCCTTGCAAGACCCGCTGGCAATTAAGAGGTTAAAATAACAAGCTATTTTTTTTCTCAGGCACAATTTTTAATATCACTACAAATATTCCAACATAGGGACAATCTTGGCAACCGTGAAATGTTAACATTTGGGTAAGAAAGATGGTAGAATTTTAAGAATCAGAGACTGTATCTTCGGAACTTCTGCGTCCAAAGTCCATCCAACCGGCGTAGTCACGGTCTTGCTTAGGCTGGAAATGACCTTCGGCAGTGAGAAGTTCTGTTGTAAAGCAGTAATGAAAGGAAAATCACTAATCACATGTAGTAAGCGCTACGGAATCTGTTGGCGCTATATAAATGGCAATAATAATAATAATAGTTGGACCAGCCAGTCACACAAATTTTAAATTCACCTTGAAATCTCACTATAGTGACTAAGCCTCAGGTCAAAACAGTTGAACTGGAAAAATCCTCTAAGTCATCTATGCTTTCAGTTCGATTACTCTGGCCTTAAATCGGAAATTCACTTTGAATTATCTTTAGTAACATAACCCTGACAGTGAGCTGGTAGTGGTAACACTGTCTAGTAGTAATATTGCCACAATTCTTTTTCACATCTGACAGATTATTTTTTTCCCTCCAATAAAAGAGCACTCGCACCATAAAATCTGCGCAGCCTATTGAAGTAGTTATGGTGCTATGAAACTATGGGTGGAGTCCATCTATTTTTTTTTGCCGGAAATCTGTGCTGGAGACATCCATTAGACTTGTCCATAGGGGCAGCGTCCCAACAGTTTTTATTGCAATAATAAAAATGTTTTTCAATTCCTTTTTTTTTTTTTTGCTTAACCACTTAAGGACACATGACATAAGGGGTTAAACTTTCACCTTTGAGATGTATTTTTGATCAAACGTGTTGTTTGTGTCTTTTTAAATTATTAGTACTGCAGTTTTTCTCATGCCAAATATTTGGCTGTTTGCCCCAAAAATCTGATTAAATCCCATGGGAAGCTGCGTGAATCACACTCGGCTGTCTAACTGACCCATTTCCCAGTACCAACTTATCGGGCAGCAAATATGCCGCCCTAAAAGACAGGCTTGCCTACCGTCCTGTCATTAGGTTTTCAGAAAACTTTCACTTGTGCAGCCATGAGGATAACTTTGTTGTGGTATGTGTGTGACTGTTCAATAATTTAACCCACAGTGTCCTGCTTTTGGCCCATTTCCTCTGAGAACTAACTGCGCTACGGTACCCGCTTCAGTCTGCCCCCAACAATGGCGGCAAGTACTGCTTTAACATAAGGTGCCTTCTGCCATATAGCAGTGTCTTTGTACTCCCCGGCGCCACCCCCTTGTGCACTCAAATGAGGTTTATATCTATTAAAGCAGGAACCGCTTGCACCATTGGGTGCCTGCCTTAATATGATGATAAGATGGCCCCTGCCTGCCCCGAGCCTAAAATGGAATCCATGTGGTGAAAGGCACCATTCCAACATTCTATCCCTATAGACTGTAAACTCGTTTGAGCAGGGTCCTCTTCAACCTATTGTTCCTGTAAGTTTTCTTGTAATTGTCCTATTTATAGTTAATCCCCCCTCTCATAATATTGTAAAGCGCTACGGAATCTGTTGGCGCTATATAAATGGCAATAATAATAATAACAGCATGTGCGCTAAATAAGTGTAATTTTAAATATATGTTGAATGTGAATTACTGCCAAAGAAAATCTAGTTATTCTTTGGTGACATCTTGTGGTTTAACTGTGTATTACATCACAAACAGTTAAAGGCACAACATTTTTTTCCTAACGCTATAGAGTCCCTCTGCCTCTGTGCAAAGCTTGAGGACGTCCTATGTCGTTTCACGGCGTAAACTCAGTGAAAATGCGGGAAGTGCCGCTGGTGGCTGTCTGGTAGACATGTGAATAAGAATTAAACCTTTTTTTTTTTTCATGTAAACTGTGTCTGTTGCAGCCAAGGGAGGAGTGGCTAGGCCTGCATTAACAGAAACAATAATGATTTCACTACTATTGTGCAGTGGGACTACAGGGGCATGATCGATACACCAAAACTGCTTAATTAAGCCATCGTTGTTTTGATGTCTATAGTATCCCTTTAACCCCTTAAGGACCAAACTTCTGGAATAAAAGGGAATCATTAACCCTTAAGGGGTTAACTGAGCAGTGTTCACAAAACCTTCATCACTTTATAAACTCCAATCTAATAATACTGCTAATTCTTTTGCATCAAATGACCCACCTAACAGCATACCTCCCAACTGTCCCTATTTAAGAGGGACAGTCCTTCTTTTGGACTAAATCCCTCTTTTCTATCCTAATGCCCTTCTTTTATTGGAGCTCCATATTGTTGGTGTGTCTGAGTGTACAACAGAGCTCCACAGCAATAATACTCTCAGTAACGTGTCTTTAAACGACAATAAATGTGTTTAGAAATCAGTCTGTGTAAATAAGATACATTGTTCTTGTTCTAAATTAAATTTTTGTGCATAAATCATTATTAGTAAGTCTCTTAAAATTTCTCAGAAACACTGGGCCCATGACCGCACTCCTAAAATTAAAGTGTCCCTCTGTCTATTTAAAATATTAGGAAGTGTGTAACTGGGATCCATGCATATCATAAACAATAGCAATGACAAAAAGAAGCATAGCATTTAAAAAACATCTAAATGGATCCTCCAAGAATGCTTTACTCATAACCCATAAACACATTTTACAAGATTAGGCACCATTTGCCAAAATGTTTTTATTGTGAAATAAATGTGTAGAAGATTCTGAATGGTTCTACGTGCCTTTTGTATGGATGTATTTTAGATTAACTGTGGAGATTGATACACCAGACCAAAAATAATTTATCATAACTCAAATAACTGTGTTATAAAGCAGGTGATCCCAAAAGGTAGATCCTCGGATTTTGTAGAACTGCAACGCCCATGATGCTTTGCATGTCTTTAGAATGACAAAGCATCGTAGAAATTGGAGTTTAAAAACATCTGGGCATCTACCTTTTGGGCACCCCTGGTGTAAAGGATTCTGCAGGGGTGCATTTTGATTTGCTTAGAATTTCAATCTTATTTTGATTCTTTTATGTCTATTGTTTATTATTTCTATGGTAACTCCACGTTTCATTTAAGGTATGTGTGTATATATAATATTTTATTATAATATATATTATAATATCAAATTTTACATGAAGGGGTATCTGGTGGGAAGGAATTGGAAAGTCTGCCATCTCGTGGTAATCTTTTAATAGCAAACTTCGTGTTTTACCTTACCTGAAAGTTGAGGGAAAAGTTGGGACATTATCTGCCTCTGTTCATGGGACAGAGACGCCATTAGATCCCGCCTGCTAAGTCCAGAACTGGAGGTCTTTGGGAGATCACTGTGCCTTGCAGATTCTAGTCGTTTCAGTGGCTTGCAGAGTGAAGCAGTGACTAGTATTGCTAGCAGTACACCGACACATACCTTCCTGTCCATATCTACAAAACAGACCAATTACAATAATCACCACAAGTGTCAACGGCTTATAAGCCTCTTAGAAAAATGTAGCTACATTAAATGCGAAAGATAATTGGAAATAAAGGGAGCATGTGTGCACAAATAAGAGACTGAAAGATGGATTAGCTCAACATAAATATCACACAATAATAATAAAAAAATAAAGAATATTGAATAAGACGCAAGACCGACACAGGAAGGGTATTCTATATACACGTTTGAGTTAAAAATAAAATCCGTGAATGAATATAATAAACTCAACCGCCACGTTTGTGGTGTGTAGAGGGTCACTAAGTCCACCCTTCACTCTGTGAGTGGCTTAGAACTGCAGTGATTTGTAAGAATATGTCAAACAGCTCAGTCCCCGTGCACGGCTGCCTGATAAATTATTTGCCTCCTGGGCTAAAGAGCCGAGCCACAGACCACGCTTTTTGATCGCATGGTTCTGCCAATTGGCTGTTTTATAGCTGCTGTCAGTCTACAGTACAAAACGAGAAGAAAAAAAAAATAGTTGGCTCTCAAGCTTGTTAGATTAGTTTTATGTTGTTGGCACATACAGAGTGCTGATTGGTGGCAAATTGTCAAAAGGCTCTAACAAGTGATCATGCCAGAATTGGTTCTCCTGACCAACTGGAATTTTGACCATAACAACATCAGGAGGGGATTTTTTGTTACCCCAGTGAGGAGGAGTATTTTCCAATAAAACCCAACGTTGGAGATTTAGAGAAATCAACTACTCGTCTTCTAAATATTCTTTTATTTTTATTTTTTATACCCACTTCCCTCCTCCCTCTATAACCTTTTAAAAAAATTAACACTCGATACCCCTGCCACCTGTTCTAAAAATTCATTCCACCACCCACAGTACTTTTTCAGTACAGTCTAATTTAGTTATTCACTAAAGTAAGAATTGTTAGGAACTCAATGTGCATTTAAAGTTTAAGGCCAAAGTAGCTGAGCTGGTAGCACAGCTGACTGAGGATTTTTCCAACTCGGCTATTTTGGTCTAAAATGTGAAATTCACGTTGAATTCCCACTCTGGTGAATAACCCGGTTTATCTCAGGGCTATTGAGCAATCTTACCTAGTGATGCCTTCGGGGGATATTTTGTTCCCCCCATCCTGTCCTGCAACCCCCTCCCATCATACCTGCTGTGATCCTCAGAGTAGGTCTTGATGTCTCTGCAGGTCAAGGATGCTCTGTGTCTCCCTGCAGCATGTTGGCTCTTTATATAATGGGCATTGCTGTATGTTTCCTCCTACGAATATTCTTCACCCACCAAACCCCTCCCAACATCTTGTGCCCATGATGTCAATGCACTGCCTTTCCTGCCGTATATGTACATTAAATCTAAGTCTGATATCCGATTCTTGCAGAACAATGAGACGATGCACATGTCACAGATACACAAATTGTCATTTCATTACTTGATATATTTATACGTGTGTGTGTTGGATCTGTTAGAGCTCAAGTAATATCTGTAAGTCTCACATATTTTATTTGATTGAATTATTCATCTAAAAGCAGATAAAAGAAAAATCTCTGCTTTTATATATATATATATATATATATATATTTACCCCCTCACTAGAAAGTTACTTTTAATTACAAAAAGAAAAGATTTATTCGAAAACAAGAGATACCTAACATATAGGTACATATAGATATAGCTAACCTATAAAAAAAATTTTTTAAAACAACAGCAAAGATCTAAAAGGTTCCGTATGGATTGCGAAAAAAAGGAATACAAATTCACAGATACACACTTATCCACAAATATACAAAGCCACAAAAAAAAAAAAAAAAGAATGTGGTTCTAATAAAGATTAACTTTTTAACATTTCTGCGCACCTTCCAAACTGAATAAATTAAAGAAAGAAGAAAAGTGCTGGTATTATCTCCCTAACCCAGTGGTAGGTAACCTTAGGCACTCAAAATGGTGTGGACTACACCTCCCATAAGGCATCTACAGCCATAATGCTGGCAAAGCATCATGGGAGATGTGGTCCACAACATCTGGAGTGCCGAAGGTTGCCTAACTCTGTGACATGTCCACATCCTGACAGAGGTTTAACCCCTTAAGGACACATGACGTTTTACATGTCATGATTCCCTTTTATTCCAGAAGTTTGGTCCTTAAGGGGTTAAGGACAGTGGGGAAGATTGATCAAAGTGTCTCCAACACTTTTCCGTCCAATTTTCGTGCATTTTTGGCGTAACTGATTAAATCTGTTGGAATTTGTCCTAATTTTCTTTCTTCATCCTGTCATTTTTGAATATGCACCTTTTTAATTTTTTTAATTTGCAAATGCAACAGGTTCATGAGTACATCCACCACTTTCTCCGATGGAAAAGTGGTAACCACTATGAATTTGTCGGCCTTTTTAAAATGGACATTTTTGCGAAAACTGGCAAAATTTCCTATAAAGAAAAACGGACACGTTTTAGGCTGCCAGTTTCATAAACATGATCAAAATAACGACAGAATTTAACCCTCACTTTTCAGAACACTTTGATAAGTATTCACAGTTTCTGGATTTACATTGATTGAGGTAAGAAGGTAAATAACAATGATGGACACTTGGATAATGTCTGTATCAATCCTTAATTCAAAGTGGCGCTTAATTGGACGAAGAGAAGACTAAAAAAAGGTAGAGATGAGGCTCTATTGGGGTGAAAACAATGAGCAATATCTTACATTTGAATATACCAAATGTGGCTCTTATTTGAACAACTCAAAAACGTCCACCTCATGTGAGCTTCCTTATGGCAATTGAAACCCTATGGCACCTGTATAGGTAAGACATTGATTTACAGGTTGAAGGACGGACCTCTAGACAGTAAATAGTGGCACAGAAGCTGGACTAGAGCCCAAAGGAACAAGACTGGAAATGTAGTTGGTAAATATGGCCAGGATATGTATCACAGGTTTATGATTGGTATTCGTAATCAATGGTTCCGGTCTGGTAACACAGGTTTGGAGTACCGTAGCGTAGCGTAGATCGATAAATAAAAAGGTCAGAAAGCCACAAAATTTTATACAAGAAATGTAGGAACACAGAGAAAAACGTGGACCGGAGCTCTATACTAACAGAGCATTGAAGAGTCTGGTAGCGTTTACTAGGTGAGGAAGATGCACACTCAATGGGAAGGGGGTGCAGCACAATCTGTACAGGATTACAGCCCATCATCATTAGTAGAGTCACATTCAGAGGTGTTGCTTGGCTGGAAAAAGGTAAATGTATGGAACCTTTTACCCCATGTTTAGTTATTATAGAAAACTATACCTCTTATATGTTAAATCATGATACAATTAGCACATCATTTGTAACTGTATAACCAAGATAACCATTAGAAGGGATTATTTCTCTCTCAATATTATAAATTATAATATTGAGAGAAATTAATACCCCTCCCCTCTTTTCCCCCTCAATTTGACTAAGAGCGCTCTGATTGATTGGTATTATTGGTATTTCGTTTCTTGTCACTGAGGGCCCCCAACCGCCGCTCATGGGTAGGGACTGGTGGGGGAAAGAGGAAACAGTAAGTCCCCCCCCCGCCGCCTATCGGTGGGTGCCGATGCGGGGAAGAATATAGGTGTGTCCCTCTTTTGTTATTTTTGGCCCCCACCCTCCGCTCATGGGTGGGGCTCGCGGGGGAGACAATAGGTCCCCCCCCTTTGTTACTTTTGGCCCCCACACACCACTCATGGGTGGTGGCCGGAGATGGGGAAACAATAGGTCCCCCCTCCTTTTGTTACTGTTAGCCTCCACCTGCTGCTCAAGGGTGGGCTCCGGGGGGGAGACAATAGGTGTCCCCCCTTTTTGTTACTTTTGGCCCCCACCCGCCGCTCCTGGGTGGGGGAGGCAGTATGTCCCTTCTCTTTTGTTATTTAGGGCCCCCACCCACAATCATGGGTGGAGTCCGGGAGGGGGAGACAAAAGGTCCACCCCCTTTGTTACTTTTGGCCCCCACCCGCCACTCATGGGTGGGGGCCAGTAGTATGCCCCCCTCTTTCTGTTATTTAGGGTCTACGCCCGCTGATCATGGGTGGGGACCGTTCCTTTGAATAGAGGTACTTGTGGGGGCTGGGGGAGGGCACTATGTCTTCCCCTGTTAATTATTTTAGTAGATGCCCCACCATGGGGGTCCTGTGCTAGGTCCCCCTTTATTTGATTCTGGGAGTCGGGGCTTTTTTTTGTAGACATGTTTAGTAGACATTAAGCTTCCTTATGCTAATATAGGGGTCATATTGACCCTCATAGAATGACGGGGTGCATAGGGGGAGCTACTAATTTCACATATTTCAAGGAGGGAGCTGCGAGCCAGTAGCGCCCTCCTTGTAGAAAACTAAACATACGAAGAGGTCTTCCTTCATTCGTTTGAAATTTCTATTCATTCATTCGTCTTTAGACGAAAGAATAGACAAAATTCCCATCCGAATTTCAGAGAATAGCGAATAGCCCATGTGTTTAACTGGGCATGCGCGGGAATTTCACAGCGCTATCTAGTGTGGGCAGATGACGTGTCCTACAGAGCATTTATCTGCCCACACAAAGATGGTGGCGCCCAGGACCTAGGTCTGGGCACAAAATAATGTTTTAAAAAAGGCAATATGTGGGACCTAAGGGCATTTGGGGATAACTAGTTGGGCAATTAGCCGGAAGTCATGTTACCTTGAAGTATTAAGGAAGTTTGGTAATGGGACTGAAATACTGACTGTATCTATGGTGTTCTACAACTACCTACAGTAGACTTCTGCAGGGTGGAAATAATTTGGTTCAGACAAATCAATTCAGCTGAACAGAATTTTTTTTTCAAATTTATTTTCAAATTTACCAAATTTACCAAATTTTGTGGATGTGGCAGTTTGTATTGTCTCAATATCGTCCATGAAAATGATATGGGAAAACATCTTCGGATGAACCAAAAGGCAAACGAAAGCAGAACGTGGGCGCAGCATGGATGCATTGGAGGTGAGGAACACTCCCAAAGATGAGGACATGGTCGCGTGGGACCAGAGTTGAAGTGAGTTTAGATCTAAATATTTTACATTGAATGCATTGTGTATCTCTGTGATAAATGATGTATTCAATGCATGGGGGGAAGGAGTGGATTTATATAACAGTGTACCTGTCTGACAGCAAGTAAAATTGACTTTTAATGTATATTTCTAATGTATAAGTACAACGTAATATAGAAGGATTTACATACCTCCTAAATTCGGTGTCTTGTGAAGCTGGACGCCGGTGGGAGAGGTAATAGAGGCGGACCAATGGCATGATTTGTGCCACTGACTACACCCACACTAATTTAACACACACACCAATTTACATACTCTAGTTAATCAGTCCCCCTTATCACCAGATGGACCATGCCTGTGCTACCTGTGATTGGAGGAGCAGGGAACCTGTCTGTAGGAGAAGGTGTCCCTGGTGTCTGAAGGTGTGGGGTGGGGGGCACCGGCTACTTCCTGCTCCCTTTGGAGAGGGCAGCACGGTGTTGTGCTCGGCTACTTGGTTTACAGTAATGCATTTACCGAGCAGTTGCTTGTCGGCGCCAAGGCAGAGGGCACCCAGCATTGGAGATCACTGCGCTAGGGGGCGGCTAAGGAGCCACTCACCCACTGCATCTGCCCCCTGACAGGAGCGGCCCACTGATAAATGTCCTAGTTTTCAAATGGACTTGTTTGGCCCTGGGCTTAGCTCAGGAAAATGAATGGAGGCTCCTAGACAAGAGTTTCCATCCAAGAGGAGGCAGTGAGTGGCATCTGGAAGAACCCAAGCTTGCTGTAGTTGTTATGGTGCTTGGAGCGTTCTTGGTAATAATTATACACGGACCAGTGGCGGATCCAGAGCCTGATCTCGGGAGGGGCACTTGTAGATTATTTAAAGAAATAAACCAGGCACAATAACCACTAAAGCTCAGTGTAGTAGTTATGGTGCCAGTAGTGCCAGGATCCCATCCCAGAGTAAGTAGTCAAACCGTTTAAGAACAGTTTGACAACTTATCTGGGGTCTGCTGGGATATAGGGCATAGGAGCAGTGGTATGTGTGAGGGGTGAAGTGTGTGTGTTTGTGTGTGTGAGTGCGGCAGTGTATGTATGGGGGCAGTGTGTGTATGGGGGGCAGTGTGTGTGAGGCAGTGTATGTATGGGGGGCAGTGTGTGTGTGAGGCAGTATGTATGGGGGGCAGTGTGTGTATGGGGGCAGTGTGTGTATGTTGGGGCAGTGTGTATGGGGGACAATGTGTGTTGGGGTCAATGTGTGTGGGGCAGTGTATGTATGGGGGAGTGTGTGTGTGAGCAGTGTATGTATGGGAGGCAGTGTGTATGGGGGGCAGTGTGTGTGTGTTGGGGCAGTGTGTGTGTATGGGGGCAGTGTGTGTGTGGGGCAGTGTGTGTGTATGGGGGCAGTGTGTGTATGTGGGCAATGTGTGTATGGGGGCAATGTGTGTGTGAGGCAGTGTATGTATGGGGGCAGTGTGTGTGTGAGGCAGTGTATGTATGGTGGGGGCAGTGTATGTATGGGGGCAGTGTGTGTGAGGCAGTGTATGTATGGGGGGCAGTGTGTGTATGTTGGGGCAGTGTATGTATAGGGGGGCAGTGTGTGTGTGGGGGGGAAGGAGGGTAGGCAGGCTTTTTAATAAAAAAATTTAAAATTTAGTTTAAATACATTTATGTCCCCCCTCCCTTCTTACCGTTACTGAGGGAGGACATTTCTGGATCCCTGGTGGTCCAGTGGGGATTCCCTGGTGGTCCAGTGGTGAGAGTAAACTCTAGCCCGTAGCTGCAGGGCTAGAGTTCACTCTCGCGAGATTTGGAGCGTTGCTGTGGTAACCGCGGCAATGCTCCGTGCTCGCGAGAGTAGGACCCGGAGGAGCTGCAGGCTGAGCTCCCGGGTCTTCTCTCACTCCATCCACTGCCGGCTGTCAGCACAGTGCCTGCGGACCGGGGAGAGAGGTCTCTGATCTCTGCTCTCCCTCCCCGGTCTGCAAGCACATTGCAGGGCTGGCACTTGGACAATGCCAGCCCTGCATTAGGCGGCAGGGGAGAATCTCGGGGGAGCAATTCCCCCTGATGCCCCCCCGCCCCCGGATCCGCAACTGACACAGACACATGTCCTGTCCTCGTGCTTTTCTTCTCTAGAGTATGTCGGCATTTTAAAAATCCTAATTCTAAAATAAATATGTAAACAATGTGTCCGTTACTCTCTTAATCTGTACTTGTGAAACACAAGTGCTGGGAATAGGGTTTGGGAATTTTACCACATGACAGCAGGCTTCATATTTTGCATGAACTTTCTTTACTTACTCCATAGCAGCAAAAAAATAAAGAAATAAAAACCAATCAGAGATAAGTACAAGGTATAATAAGCCCCTCTCACTGAGGTACTTCCTCTTTCTTTGCTGCTACAACAGAAGTCAGGTCACAGTATTTTGTTCTCACATTTTCCTTTGGCTTGACTTTTATCTGTTTAGTGTATTATATTTATTACATTTCCATTTTATTTGATATATTTTTATAACCTTTTTATCTGCTTTAAAATTCATTGGGGCTTAGGGGAGACTTTTCACAGGACCTCTCTGGGGTCCATATCCTTTTCACCTTCAGGGGTTGCTGGTTAGTCCTTCTCCTACTCCCCTTCTCTGCCCCCCTTTTGTATTCCCGACACTCTGAGACCAGCCCCTAACGTCCGTCAGCTCTGAGTGCCGGGAAACCTTCCCCCTCAAGTGGCTACTTCATTTGTGGTATGAACAATGTTATACAGCGTTCGACACCGCGTTTGCACTAATTTCACAATGCGCACATTCTGCGCATTTGTTTCATTTCGAACGCTGAACGCGACCTTTCTTACGCATTTGGCGAGATTAATCACCCATTGGGTTCGCTAGTCTGCCCGCAAACAGCCGCCATCATTCACATACTTTGGCTTTCGCCTGTTTGTTCGTTTGGCCGTTTGCGGGAACCGTTTGCCTAGTTCTTAGGCGTTCGTTTTTTTGGTATTTCATATTGTTTTACCGTTCGATAGTTTACTGAACCATTCGCTAGTTTCTCGAGTGTTCGGTTCTTGTTATTTCCACACTTATTTTTCGCAGGCTTTTCGGCAGCCATCTTGGATCTTGTATCTCTTTCCATTCTGGACCAATGGCAAGCAGAAGCCTCTTATTCCGAAGATGTGGGAAACAAAAACCTACATCAGTGATACATTTCTGGGTAAGCCCCAGACATTGGAGGGTACAGTACGGTCGCCACTGACCAACCTGAGAATGAAGTATTTCTCGATTCGACTGGTCAGCGCGTGTTGGACCCCAGAAATATACAACACCTCCATTCTGGGGATTGGTCACCTCCAGATCATCTTATGGAATTCATGCATTTCTGGCTGAGAAAGTCATTAGACAAGGAAGTGTGGAAACGCCTATGTTCGAAGGCCCCTGTCCCTCACAACCAGATAAGGTGGCATTTATGCCAGAGTTCGACCAGCTTATGCTGGTATTTATGGCCAGAGAGGGAAGGGGTCGAACAGGGATTTAAAGGAGCTAAAGACAAGCTTCTGGACGCTAGCGGGCTACTGGTTTATGTGATGACATTAGCAGATGATGCCTACGCTCAAGCGGAATCTTTTACAGTGGATACTGTGCACGGGTGGGTGCACGATATCCACGAATGGGCCCAACACTGCTTTTCTTTTTTGGGCAACACAAATGTAGCCCTTTCATTAGAGAGGCGCCGTGCTGCACTATTTTGGATCGATGCTAAACTGACAGATTTTGGGGCCAAAGAATTGGCCATCAGGCCCCTGCACTTCACACTCACAATCCTTCAACCCAGAAGTGGGAAATAGACAACCGTTCCATTATTCAAGAGACTCAGACAGAGGCAATGGCGGTCGAGGACGATCTAGAGCACGTTTCACTACAGGTAAGACAACTTTATGCACAAGATATTTCACCTGTACTAATCAAGGCACCCACTGCGGGCAGCCTTTCCCTTTCTTTCCACAGTTGGGTAGGAATGTCCGCGGATGCTTGGCTATTACAAATGGTGTGCAATTATAAAATAGAATTAGAAACGGTTCCACATCAAACACTTCAACCACAGATGCACGACTCATAGAAAAAGAATTACATGACCTGCGGGTGAAAGGCGCTATCCAGTCAGCCACAGGGATAGGAGTTTTTTTCAGCAACATATTCCTGGTACGGAAAAAGACAGGAGACTTCAGCCCCATCATCAATTTATGAGATCTAAATGCACACGTGGTTTATCAACATTTCAAGATGGAAGGCACACATCTGTTATGAGATCTCCTCCAGGACGGAGACCGGTTCACCCGCCTGGACCTTAAGGATGCCTATCTCTAAGTCCCGGTGCACATAGACAGTTGTCCCTTCCTGCATTTTCTCTGGCACAGAGCTCCATGGCAATTCACTTGCCTTCTGTTTGGCCTCAGTTCAGCACCATGATGCTTTACAAAACTTCTAAAACCAGCGGTGGCCCACCTCCGAAAGAAGGGGATCAGATGCATAATTTACTTGGAAGACATACTACTCTTTTGTCAGATCCACGCACAACTGATTTCACACATGAAATACACAATGGATTTACTGGAATCCCTGGGTTTTATGGTCAATTTGGAAAAGTCGGCACTGATACCCTCTCGATGTGTTCAATTCCTAGGATTCAACAAAATTTCAGCCATCTGCAAGGAGATTCAAAAGACACTACTTTCTCACTCAATCCTGCTCAGACTCCTCACACGGATCATGGGACTGCTTTCATCATCAATTCAAGCAATATTCCCAGGTCCCCTTACATTATCAGGCCATGCAACGTCTCATGGCTTGTTATCTCCAGAAGAATCCTACTTACGACTAACCAGTCCCAATGACAGTGGAAGTTCACCAGGAACTCACATGGTGGCTCGAGTGCATGCAGGCTTGGGACGGTCAGCACATTTTTGGCACTCGCCCGCACTTCGTGCTGGAATGAGACGCCAGCTGATGGAGCTGGGGAGCCACCGATGGAGGGACATCCATGGGAGGTATATGGACAATGCAAGAACTCTCCTTCCACATCAATTGTCTGGAATTACTGGTGGGAGCTTTTGCAATACGCAGCCTGGTCAAAGTGAAGTTCAACTGCTGTATTCTTCTACGCACGGACACATGGACCAAGTCTCCACTGACCACTACATCAACCATCTCGGTGGCACACGCTCGCAGATAATGATGGAACTCATGAAGGAGATATTAAACTATTGTCTCCCACGCAACATAACCCTGTTGTCAGAACATCTCCCAGGGGACACCAATCTCACAGCATACTGGTTCTCTCACCACTGACGAGACAACAATGACTGGCAATTGAACCCCTAACTATTTGCGAATTTGGATGCGCAAAGGGGACCACTATAACTGGATCGCATCCTGCACCAACCACCAACTACCTTTACAGCTGGTTACCAGATCTGGAGAGTGCAGTGGTGGACGAATTCCTGCAGATGTGGCCACTCTGAGGGGCCAACACCTTCCCTCCATTTGCTATGAAAGCGAGAGTCCTACATCACATTTGCCTTCAGAAGGTGAACATACTCCTTCTGACCCCATGGTGGCGGAGCTAACCTTGGTTCCCTGACCTCTTAGCTCTCTCCTGCGAGCATCCACTTCTCCTGTCGGACAACCTCCTGCTACTCAGGGACCCAGGAGGGAACCCTCATCCAATGTTACAAGACGGACACCACTCTTTAGTGGCCTGAAGTCTTTCAGGGGTTCCTGGAGTATCGAAGAATTATCGCCAGCATCTAGGGACTTCTGGGCCCCAGGAACAAGGAGGTGCTACCTCTCCGCATGGCACTCCTAGGACGACTGGTGCATGGGATGGAATCTTGATTCCTTTACAGCCCCTATTTCCTCTATATCGAACTTCCTGTTGTCCATCTTTTCAGATGGTAAGTCGTATCGCTCTTTTAATGTGGTTTGTTCAGCCATCTCAGCCTCCCATGTTCCGGTTCAAGGAAAACCCGTGGGCCAAGACCCATTGATCTGCCGATTACTCCATGGTATTCGACTACGACGACCACCGGTAAATAAATACACGCCCTCTCCTTTTCTCCAAAAGATGTCACTTTCTGCATTTCCTGACGTACAAAAACGAACTCTATTTCCGTTTTTTCCATCAGAACCTCAAATTTGCATAGTTTCTACGTTACAAGCTTATGTAACGGCGACGTCCGCCCTACGATCATCGTCCTCCCAACAATTCCTGATCTCATATATCAGTCCCCACGGGCCAGTTTCGGTTACTACCTTATCCATACGGGTCCAATGGTTTTAATCCTTAGCCGATATTGATCCCTCGTTTGGCGCACACTCAGTTCAGGGCAAAGCAGCATCTTCACTTTTATAGTTACATTCATGTTTTAGGAGATAGATTAACCTAATTCTTTTATATTATGTCTATATTTATAAATGATCCTTTGTTGTTTATAGTTAATTTCCGTATGATTAGAACTTCTTACATTCTTTTTCAGCTTAACATGCCACATTGACCATACTAATAGACTTATCTCCGCGGATGGTGTCTACTTCTTCTTCGTTAACTGTTTTACAGGATGCTACATGGACATTCTTTCAGTTACCGTTTACGCAGTATATATTGTAGATTATTATGTGCCTTATGATTTTGCTTTGGCAAGATGAAGTACCTTATTATACCTTGTACTTATCTCTGATCGGTTTTTATTTCTTTATTCTTTGCTACTATGGAGTAAGTAAAGAAAGTTAATGCAAAATATTCGCCTCTTGTCATTACTAAAATTAAGATTATTAGTACATTAAAACTAGCATAATCTTTAATTTTCCATTAATTTTAGCGAGACAGATAAATGCAGTGCATAGGTGGATTTAGACGGCATGCCGTCTATGCCATAGTAGGTGGCATAGATGGCACACATAAGGGTTTATTCACTAAACAGTGAATTAGGACGAATTTCAAATTCAAACTAAAATTGCCAAACTGGAATTATAGCGGATTTGGAATTTTGGAACGGCAGCAAAACAAAAGAAAGAAGAAAAAAAATTAATCCACTTTTCAAATTGAGTTCTGAGTCCCAGGAATGGACATGATTTTTTTTTTTTCCATCTCTGAACACGTTACGCAATGAAAGTCAAGTTTAATTGCGATGCTTAAGAGATTCATCAAAAAGATACGTTGCTGACAAGCACATGGCAAGTATTGGTGCTAATCTATTATACCAGGTTATACACGCACACCTGTCTGTATCTGTACCGTGATGGGAAATCTGTCTATTTATAAATAAGTGATTCTAAAATGCAATATAATAGCGTGCAGTTAGTCTCCATTAACCCTGGAAGTGTTGATTGCTTCCCGTTACATAAAGCCACATGGTGTCTCTCCATTCGCAATGACCCGAGGTTTCATGTCAAGTTGTTTGTTTTTATCAAGTATCCAGATCAAAATCAGACTGCACTGGACGCTTGCTACTTTATAGCATAGCCTGTTGTATATAAAGGAGTATGCTTGGTGAATGCATTTAGTTTTGTGTTCTGCTTTACATATTAATATTATTATTATTATAACGCCTATGTTGCAGCAGTGGAAAACTGGTGTATAATCAAACAAATACTCGGAGATGCAAATTAAGGTGAACACAAAGGGTAGGAAGGGTTGTGCGTAAACAATCTTTTTATATAGAGGAAATAGTATTATAAAGGTTCACTCTAAACACCAAAACCACTACATCTTAAAGGAACACTATAGGGTCAGGAACACAAACATATAGTGTTAAAACCACCATTTAGGTGGCTTGCCCCCCCTTCGCCTCCTTAGAAGGGGTTAAAACACACCTTATTTCCAGGGCCACGCTGGTCCGCCAGTGCTGTCCCCGTACCCGATCCGCTCCACTGGAGATGTCCCTAGGGGACAATGTAAACAATGCCTTTTCTCCGAAAAGACAGTGTTTGCATGAAAATGCCTGAAGGGACAACTACATTAAACTGTAGTTGTTCTGGTGACTATAGTGTCCCTTTAATGTTTCAGAGAATTGGCAATTTTTTAATTTTCCAAAGAACACATCTCTTGTGGCTGCCGTAAGAGACACTTCTTCGTTAAGAAGTTTAAAACAAGTTTAAGGTCTTCACATTCTTATCCGTCACACCTATCATGACAATGCATCTCTAGTTGGAGGTGCTAATTGGTTGCAATTGCTAGTTTGGAAGCATTGGACTGGCTGATGATCTCATCGAGCGGAGGCTGGTCAACCGCGAAGAATCAAGCTCAGTAATACTATTTTTTCAGAGTTAAATACAAATATATTGATATTTAACTGTAGAATGTTCCTTAAAGTGGAAGAGGTATTGAAAATAATATACAGAAGAAAAAAAAACCCTCCAAACTGTGCTAGCAGTATCTAAAACTCATTTTTAAGATGCATGAGGCAGCGGTAAATAAAAAAAAGATAATATAAAGTGAAATAAGTTATGGAAACAAATGTTTTATCATTTGCTGCAATATAATGTATTCTCTCCTTAACTGGCAACAGAGAAGCTGACAGTTTGACTGAATCTTTGGATCTAAATGTGCAATTGCCTCGTCAATTCTCTACAATTTCTGGCGTAGTTAACCAAACACTACTAGATATCAATTTCTACAACTCTTTATAATATAAAGATAGTGGAACACACAGAAAAAAGGTGGACAGCGACTAGTGAAGCATGCACACATGGATAAAAAGAGTAATGCCCCCACCACCTACCCACCCACCCCCCAGTGGTAGACAAATATAGATGGTTGTTAATGTGTGCTTTGTGTATGTCATGCGCACTCAGCAATTAAGTAGTTAACATTTTGTAGACTGTTATTGAGCACTATGTCATAAAGATAAGTTATCAGTTCACACTCATCTGAACTCAGGAGTAAAGATTGCATTTTAAAAAGGTCTCCCGGAGAATTAAAAAATGATCTGTTTAGATGGAACCTCTTCCTGTACGTACATATCTGATCAATTCACTGTTTGCACAGACAGGCATTAACAACAAGATGAACAGAATCCAAGGGATTTTTTTTTCTTGTTCATTTGAGCAATGTGTGTGTGAGGCAGTGTATGGGGGGGCAGTGTGTGTATGGGAGGCAATGTGTGTGTGACGCAGTGTATGTATGGGGGGCAGTGTGTGTGTATGGGGGCAATGTGTGTGTGAGGCAGTGTGTGTGTGGGGGGGGAAGGAGGGTAGGCAGGCTTTTTAATATATTTTTTTTAAATTTAATTTAAATAAATACATTTATGTCCCCCCTCCCTTCTTACCGTTACATTTCTCCATCCCTGGTGGTCCAGTGGGGATTCCCTGGTGGTCCAGTGGTGAGAGTGAACTCTAGCCCGTAGCTCCAGGGCTAAAATTCACTCTCACAAAATTTGGAGCGTTGCCGTGGTAACCGCGGCAACGCTCCATGCTCGTGAGAGGAGGACCCGGAGGAGCTGCAGGCTGAGCTCCCGGGTCCTCTCTCCCTCCCTCCCCCCGCCGGCTGCCAGCACGGTGACTGCGGACCAGGGAGAGAGGTCTCTGATCTCCCTCCCTGGTCCGCAGGCACATTGCAGGGCTGGCACTTGGACAATGCCAGCCCTGCATTAGCCGGCAGGGGAGAATCTCGGGGGGGGGCAATTGCCCCGTTGCCCCCCCCTGGATCTGCCACTGCAACCATGATGGTTGTTATGTGCCCAGCGGCCCTGGGGGGCTCGGCGGATGGCCCAAGCATTTAGGGATACCCGATCGGCCCTATATATATATATTTTTTTTAAAGGGGCCAGGTCGCGCTGTTGCTGTTGCTGTGGCCGTGTAACAGTGTGACCGAGCCCCTGTAAAAAAAAAATGCAGCCGCAAGTATTGCTGGGAGGAAGTGACGGCTGGTCACTTCCTCCCAGCTCACTCCGTGTGGGAGGAGAAACAGCCAGGCAGTAAAGAACCAGCCAACTCCCATCAGCCCCAGCCACCCTCCTGCAACAAAAAGGTAAGAATCAGGAGGGTGGCTGAAAAATTAGCTGTGTGTGTGTCAGTATGTATGTATGTCAACATGTATGTCAGTATGTATAATACCAAAAAACGAATCAACTGCAATAAGTACAGTATTTCCAAGTGTACAATCTGGACTAGATAATAAAAATATATAGTGCAGACTATCTGGTAACACCAAAATAGAGATACGGGAATGTGTCTGGGAGAGACTTAAAGGGACACTTTGTACCCCTAAAGCACTTAAGCTTGATGTGTGAAGAGTTTGCCCTTTTTTTTTTCAGTTTTCCATAGAAATTGGCACTTTTATAAATTAACCTTGTTAAATACCTCTGGCTGTCAATCAGACAACTGGTCCTGTTACTTCCTGGTTTGGTTAGCTTAGTGGAGCGAAACTCAGAGTCAGATAATTGCCCAGAGCACCTGCATTACAAAGACTTCTCATTGATCTACATTGAGAAATCTGTGATTGGACAGCGACAGAAAGTCTGGGTGGGGTTAGAAGGTTTGCAGACAAGATGGTTTTAGTTATAAATCCAATAAAAAATACACAATTGAATGCATGCATGTTTTTCTTGGGGGCTTATTTTCTAAACAGTGATTTTCATGTTGTTTTTGTTTTGTTTTTTGCATTTGGGCAGTGGAGTGTCCCTTTAAGCCCTTTCTAAACCCGTCCTAAATAAAACCCTAACATTTTCTATAAAATTACATTGTGACACCAAGTCTTAGATTGAATTTAAAATATTACAAGAATCTATATTTATAAAGTCCACACCTGTTGTATTGACAAAGTATGCTGTACAAACCTTTATTATTATTATTTTTTTATTTTTCATGCATGTATTCATTGGAGGTATATCTTAAAAGAGCTTACAAACGTTTTGGTTCTTATATAAATAATAAATCTTTCCCAGACCTCCCCTTTTTTCCCTGAGAGTGACTTTCTTTGAAGAACCTCTGAAGATCTTCCTCCGAACATGCGCACCTGCTTGTATGCACACTTCCAGCATTCTGATCTGAGGTCTGTGGAAGCTGATCTGATGTCTGATCTGGTCAAGCAGAGAGTGCCTGACAGTTCTGTTAGCTCAGGGGAGCTAACAGAAGGAGGAAGAAACCTCCCTGGCTGTTTGATTGACAGCCAAGGGGGTGTTTTATTAATTATTTATAAAATTGCTGGCGCCCTGTCTAAATGCCAAGACGTTCGAAATGCGAATTAAGCAACGCAAGATCACGGAGGAAGGGTGAGTATTGTGGGTAAATTTCTTTGACCACGGGAAAATGGAGCGGACTTAAACTCTTCCTTTGGTCAAAGAAGGTCAAGCGTAGAAAAAATACATAAGACAAAGAAGCCTCTACTTTGTCTTATGTTTTAAAGAAAACTAGATCAGATAGGAAGAAAAGAAGAACATAGCCTGAGAAAGGAAGAGAAGAGGAATCGATAGTACAAAGGTAAGTTTGGCATGACAGTGCAGCTTTAAAGTAATCTGTCATTAAAAAAAACAAATAAAATTTCTTTGGAAGCTGGTTGTTAGTTCAAATGTGCATGGAAAGAATTTTCAGCTTTGTAAAAAAATAAAAGAAAAAATAACTTTGTCTAAAATTTGTTAAAGGACCACCATAGGCACCCAGACCACTTCAGCTCAATGAAGTGGTCTGGGTGCCAGGTCCATCTAGGGTTAACCCTGCAGCAGAGAAACTGCTATGTTTACAGTGGGGTTAATCCAGCCTCTAGTGGCTGTCTCATTGACAGCCGCTAGAGGCGTTTCCGCGCTTCTCACTGTGAAAATAACAGTGAGAAGACGCTGATGTCCATAGGAAAGCATTGAGTAATGCTTTCCTATGGACTGATTGAATGTGCGCGTGGCTCTTGCCGCGCATGCGCATTCGGCGCTCACGTCAGAAGAGGGAGGAGAGTTCCCCAGCGCCGAGGGAGCCCGGCGTTGGATTAAGGTAAGAGTTTAACCTAAAGACCCTATAGTGCCAGGAAAACAAGTTTGTTTTCCTGGCACTATAGTGGTCCTTTAAATGTCACTTTGGTCAAACAGAAATTCATTAAAAAGTTTTGTTAATTGAACGAATTTCAGTTGAACCATCTCTATGGGTATAAACAGGGCTCGAGTCCTGCAGGAACGCATGGGAACGGCGTTCCTGCACTTTTTCCAAAGCAGGAACGCCGTTCCCGTTACCTGTCCTGCAGGACCGACCCTGCTACCTGCACAGATGGGCCAGCACACGCTGTGTTCCTTCTCCAGCTATAACTCTCGCGAGACCCGCGGCTGTTACCATGGCAACGCTCCGCACAGGCGAGTCTCGCGAGAGTTAGAGCTGGAGAGGGAACACTGCGTGTGATGGCCCCTCTGTGCAGCGGCTGGTTCCCTCCAGCATACCACCGGACCACCAGGCGATCTCCCCCCTCCCTGACAAGGTAAGAAGCAGGGAGGGGGGAATAAAATAAAAAAAATATAAACACATAAAGTAAGAAAAAAATGCTCCCCCCCCCCACACATCATCCAGCACTCACACACCCATCATCCAGCACTCACACACCCATCATCCAGCACTCACACACACATCATCCAGCACTCACACACACATCATCCACTCACACACACCATCATCCAGCACACACACATCATCACACACACACACACATCATCCAGCACACACACATCATCACACACACCATCCAGCACTCACACACCCATCATCCAGCACTCACACACACCCATCATCCAGCACTCACACACACCCATCATCCAGCACTCACACACACACCCATCATCCAGCACTCACACAAACACCCATCATCCAGCACTCACACAAACACCCATCATCCAGCACTCACACACACATCATCCAGCACTCACACACACATCATCCAGCACACACACCCATCATCCAGCACACACACATCATCCAGCACTCACACACATCAACCAGCACACACACATCATCCAGCACTCACACACACATCATCCAGCACTCGCACACACATCATCCAGCACACACACACACATCATCCAGCACTCACACACACGTCATCCAGCGCGCACACGCACACACTGCATTCATTATACACACTCTTCACTCACTACAAACACACTACATTCACTATACACCCTCTGCATTCACTATACACACTCTGCATTTATTATGCACATTCTGCACTCACTACACACTACATTCACTATACACACTCTGCATTCACTACAAACACACTACATACACTGCATTCATTGTACACACTCTGCATTCACTACAAACACACTACATTCATTATACACACCCTGCACTGCACTATATGCATAGGAGTGTAATTTTTTTTTTTTAAAGGGGGCGGGGGGGGGCGGCGGGAATCTTGGGTGAGTTCCCACACTTTTTTCCCCAGGACTTGACCCCTGGATATAAAGGTGACAGTCACAACAATCACCCCTAAAAAAGGGAATATTCCAATTTCTTCAGTTATTCTCAGGTCGTTAAGCTTGAGACCCAGCTCTCTTTGTCCCCGGTTATCTGTACGATACATGATTTTAAATTTAATTCCTTCCTAGTGCTCATATGCAAAGCATTTGATGATTGATTGTCTCAATCACAGTACATTTCTTCATTTAAGAGAGAAAACCATAGAGAGCTTTGAATATGAGCAGTAGGAAGTAGCAAATGGAATTTAGAATTTATGTATAACAGGAAGCCAGTGAAAGCAGAATTGGGAAAGTAGCTGCGCTTAAAGCAATACCATAAGGACGAGGAGACCCATTCAGAACAGTAGCAGACGTTCACCGAATGACCAAGTGCCAGTGAATTAATTTTGGTCATTCGTTAATTTATTGACCTATATTAGTTTGCAGATTAAATGAACGTAAACTCATTTTCGTTAATCATTCCGATTAGTCGGGAAACAAATGCACATATCTACTTCTTAGGGTCTATATGCATGTATAATTTGGAGATAGTCTAATATCCAATATGGAGAAGTTAAGTTAACTAAAATAATGTTAACCAGAAATCCCAAAACGTACTACCGGACCCAAGAATGATCGGTTTTAACTTTAATAATAGAAAAGTATAGAAGAAGCTGAGGTCAGGGAAATAGATGGTACATCAATGGTTAGACAAGCCAAAGATCAAGGAATACAGAAGCTAGAATAGTCAAAGTACAGGCCAAGATCAAAATACAAAAGAATAAATACAAATAACGCTCTCTCGGATAATCAAATATGAAACCAAGACAGGATACTTTGAAATATTCCTTATGAGTTTAAATACCGTGAGAATGGTTCTGATTAGCCAAAGGCGGTCATGTGATATCAGAATGTGCGTGTGCGACGCCCATCTGACAAAGCACAATTGTGACTGGAAGTAGGGGCAAAACTTTTGGAGCCATAAAAGGCTCTAACTAGCAGCGACTGATGTCTTTCTGGCTTTCAGAGGCGGCCCCTGTGTAGGTAAGACTGAGTAGAACTGGTGGCGGTCCCACGGACCTCGTGGGAACACACCACATTGGAGCGCGCCAGTGGGTGCCGTGACCACCCTGCATCAAGGTGCGTCCGTTGGACGACATGACTGAGATGATTGATACTATAGTACCATCTGAGGGCAACATTGTCTTCATCTATTTCCTCTTGCCGGAAGAGAATCTTTGAGATTCAAACAATTCAGAGCATTTACCAACTGAACCATTTGATGAGCCTTGTTTGATTTGGCTTGGATAACTTTATCCATTGAATAGTACAATATTTTCCCTATTAACTCGCTGTCAAATAGAGTCACGTTCTCTTAGGATTTGTCTTATTATATTTTTATTTTATAATATTTTTCTGGGAAGCCATCAAATAAATCCATCTTCAGTTCTCCTACATCCATCGGCTTCATAATAAATCCTTTTGTTGTCCCTGAAATCTGATTTTATTCTGCAATAAGCTAAATCACGTCATGTGTGTGCAATTTGTATTCCAATTTTAAAGTCCTTAAATGTCCATGCAACTGTTTGCGTATGAAAGTTTAAACTCCAGAATCAATTATGAGTTGACCAAGTTAACCAGGAACTGTGGTTCTATTTGAAACTCAACAAGATATTCGAGATTTTCTAAGGCAAGGCCACCAGTGATGCAATAGGTAGGAGGACAAGATGTAATGAGAATTTGGGAGGCCTTTGTATTTCTACATTCCATGATTAACTACACCTGCTGTTCCTTCGCATTTCAAATGCCAAGTGAAGTGATCAATGCCCGGTTTATTATCCACTAGAGTAGAGTGATTTAATTGACTCCAGTTGATATGGTATATGGACTTAGAATTGACTGATAGACTTAAAAATAGAAACAGGTAGACATAGCAAATACTGAATATACCATCATCTAATTGTCATATTACCTCTTCTAATCTCGGAACTAAAAAGTCCAACACACTATTCTCTGATTAAAGTTGTGTCTATGCTTTGCGATTAAACGTATCGAGCATTAGAAAGGTGATAATAAAATGAAAAGTGAAGTAGAACGTGTTTCTTCAGGACCATAGCCACGAGCAGACACTCTCTTCAATGCTGCTCACTGGTAGACACAAGTTCTTCATAGGAATTTGCCAACCTTCATTGTGTATAATTTGGGTTTTATGCAATTAATATATAATCTATCATTGTTATAAATCATATAGTTTATGTGCTTAGGAGATGTGAAACTAATACTTGATTCAGTGGTTTGTCCTCTGTTAGGCCTTAAATGAAAGGTGATAGTTTAAAGGGACACTCCACTGCCCAAATACAAAATAAATAAAAATCACAATTAAGTAGATATAACCCAAATGAAAACTTGCATGCATTTAATTATGTATCTTTCATTGGGGAGAAATTTAAAAGCAGCTTGCAAAAGTTGCAGTTCTCTTGTCTGCTGCCTTTGTACGTCCTCCCCTTCTCCCCCAACCCGGACATTCTGTAGCTGTCCAATCACAGACTTCCCAATGCAGCTCAATGAGAGGTCTTTGCAAGGCAGGTGTTCTGGGCAATTGCTGCCTCTTGAGTTTAGCTCAACTAAGCTAACCAAACCGGGAAGTAACAGGACCTGTTGTCTGAAAGCTGAAGTGCGTTAGGGGTCTGGAGTACCTCCTATAAGGCCAAAGTAGGCGTACTGAAAGTATAGTTAACGTAAATATTTATTTTGTCGATTTTGACTTTTTGAAAATTTACTTTGAATTAATTTTAAATTCTTAATTTAGTAAATATCCCTCTTAGTGTTAACATGTAATCTGGCCACTAAATTTATTTTATTTTCTGCTCTCAGAAATACATATGCTTTCCCAAATAATAAACACACATGACAAACACATCCTTGCATGCCATAGGTGTCCTAAATATATTATTCATCTTCATTTAATTCAATTATTATTATTTTTTAAATCAGATTCTTCTCAAATGGAAGCATTTGCCGTTTGAGAAAACTCACTGGTAGAGAACTATGGTTGACAGCCAGGGGATGTTCCTATTCGGTTTTAAGTGCCTTCTTATCAGTAGCGTAACCAAAGTTACAGTTGCCCGGGGCAGAACAAAATTTTGCATCCCCCCATGTACCACCCAGCCCCCATCCACTCTATTCCTGTGGTTGTAAGACTTATTCAACACACGTAGAGACTTTTGTTGATAAGGTGCATTAAATTTTTTATGGATAAACACTCGTTAATGCAATAGAAGAAAAAAAAACTGATAACAAATTTAAGCATGTTTTGTGTGTATGTATGTATTTGTGTGTAGTGTTGGCATCTGAATGCAGCTGTATGTTTGTATGTACTGTTGCTATTTGTAAGCAGGGGTGTAATCGTGTTTAGTGTACAGTTGGCATTTGCTGGGTGCACATACCCTACAACACACACAGATACACACAGACTCATACACACAGACATACACTGAAACATTCAATGACATATACATTCACTGATTTGAAACGTAATCACTGACAGACACACACTAATAGACACAAACACTGATTTAAATCACACTCACTCCATCACCTCCAAATTTCCCCTGCTACCTCTTGTCTCAAATCCCCATTGTATCCTTCAGATTGTAAGCTCTAGCTAAGCATATTGTATAAAAGAGCTCCAATGGCTAGATATCAGCTTACAGACAGGGCTCTCTCTACCTCTTGTATTTGTCTGTGCAGGGGCGAACTGACCGGTCGGGCACTTTGGACATGGTCCGAGGGCCCGGCCGGGAGGGGGGCCCATCGCCAGGGCTGCCATCAGGGGGCCCGGTGGCAGGGCTGGATTGGGGGCGGCATCTGGGGACTGCAGAAGAAGGTGCCACCGGTTGGCCGGTCCGGTGGCACACTATAAGGGGGCCGGCCGCGTTTCACGCTGGAACCGCCGGGCCGGGTGGCAGCCTCGCCGGTCCGGCAGCACTCCTGTCCTGTCACTAACGCTGAGGACGATAGGAGGGAGGAGCATGTCTCTCCCTCATGCTCCCTTGCGGTTCCCACATCCTTAACCCTGACTTCTGTCGGTTAATGGGAGGGGGGAGAGAGTGACACAGAGAGAGGAGGGAGGAAGAGGGGGAGACAGTGACACAGAGAGAGGAGGGAGAAAGAGACAGAGGGGGAGAGAGTGACACAGAGAGAGGAGGGAGACAGAGACAGATGGGGAGAGAGAGTGACACATAGAGAGGAGGGAGAAAGAGACAGAGGGGGAAGAGAGACTGGGAAAGAGAGGGGAGAAATGTACACAGAGGAGCAGTGAGGGGGAGAAAGAAACATACATAGGGACTGGGGGAGACAAAAAGGCACACAGAGGGGCTGTATATATCACTGGTGGATCCCCCCTGGCCGATCTCTCTCCCCGGTCTGCAGGCACCGTGCGGGCAGCCGGCAGGGGAGGGAGGAAGAGAGGACCCGGGAACTCAGCCTGCAGCTCCTCTGGTTCCTTCTCGCGCGAGCACAGAGCGTTGCTGCGATTACCACGGCAACGCTTCGGCTCTTGCGAGAGTGACCTCTAGCCCTGGAGCTACGGGCTAAAGTTCACTCTCAACACTGCAACCACCAGGGATTCCTGGTGGTCGCAGTAGTGAGAGTGAACTCTAGCGCAATACACACACTGCCCCCACACACACACCCTACACATTCACACACTGCCCCTACACACACACCATACACATTCACACACTGCCCCACACACACACACACTGCCCACCCATACACACACAGACCCCCATACACAACCCCCCATGCTAACATTGCCACACACATACACAGTCCCCCATACACACATTGCCCCAGACACCCTACACATTCACACTACACCCCCCCCACACACACACATTGAACCTTTCACACACACTGCACCCCTCACACATTGCACCACTGGTCCTATGCCCTACTACAGCCCCATATCCCAGCAGACCCCAAGTAAGTTTTCAAACCGTTCTTAAACGGTTTGACTACTTACTCTGGGAGGGGATCCCGGCCCTCCTGGCACCATATCCACTAAACAGAGCAGCAGTGGTTATTGTGCATGGATTATTTCTTTAAATAATCTACAAGTGCCCCAGTAGCCAGCCAGCCCACAGGCCAGCAAGCCAGCTAGCCCACAGGCTAGCCAGGCCACCAGCCTGTCAGCCCACAGGCCAACCAGGCTACAAGCCAGCCCACAGGCCACCAGCCAGCCCACAGGCCAGCCAGGCGAGCAGCCAGCCCACAGACCTACAGCAAGCCACAGGCTTACAGCCAGCAAGCCCAGAGCCTGCCAGCCGCAGCCAGCAACCCACAGCCTGCCAGCCGCAGCCAGCAAGCCACAGCCTGCCGGCAGTAGCCAGCAAGCCCACAGCCCGCCGGCAGTAGCCAGCAAGCCCACAGCCCGCCGGCAGTAGCCAGCAAGCTCACAGCCTGCCAGGAAGCCACAGCTTGCCAGCCGCAGCCAGTAAGGGTGGGGGCCCTAAATACTAATTGGGGGGGGGACCTAATGTCCTCCCCCCTGGCCCCCACCCCTGAGCGGCGGGTGGGGGCCATACAGTAAATAAAGGGGGGCACTTAACGTCCTCCCCCCTGGCCCCCACCCCTGAGAGGTGGGTGGGGGCCCTAAATACTAATAAGGGGGGGACCTAATGTCCTCCCCCATGGCCCCCACCCCTGAGCGGCGAATGGGGGCCCTAAATTGGAATAGGGTAGGAACTACTGTCCTCCCCCCTGGCCCCCACCCCTGAGCGGTGGGTGGGGGCCCTAAATACTAATAAGGGGGGGACTTAAGGTCCTGCCCCCGGCCCCCACCCCTGAGTGGTAGGTGGGGGCCCTAAATACTAATAAGGGGGGACCTAAGGTCCTCCCACCCTGGCCCCCACCCCTGAGCGGTGGGGGCCCTAAATACTAATAAGGGGGGGACCTAAGGTCCTCCCCCCTGAGTGGTGGGTGGGGGCCCTAAATACTAATAAGGGGGGGACCTAATGTCCTCCCCCCTGTCCCCCACCCGTGAGCGGCGCGTGGGGGCCCTAAATACCAATAGGGGGAGGGGACCTATTGTCCTCCCCCCCGGCACCCACCCCTGAGCGGCGGGTGGGGGCCCTAAAAAAAATGTTACCCCCCCAGGTGACTAGGGGTCCCCAAACCCCTAGTCACCCCTCCCCCCCCAAAAAAAAATGAGGGGGGGACCTTTAACTAAGTACCTGTAAATAAAATAAAACTTACCATTCGATGTTTTCTTTCTTCTAAAATCTTCTTTTTTCAGCCCCAGGTCCCCCCCCTTATTAGTATTTAGGGCCCCCACCCACCGCTCAGGGGTGGGGGCCAGGGGGGAGGACATTAGGTCCCCCCCTTATTAGTATTTAGGTCCCCCACCCACCGCTCAGGGGTGGGGGCCAGGGGGGAAGACATTAGGTCCGGGTGAAGATGGATGAAGATGGATTATTTTTGTTTGCGCTCGTTTTTTGTTTTTTTTAATTGCGTCGGTTATTATGGATTTTTATTTGGCCTTTTTTGGGGCTGAAAAAAGAAGATTTTAGAAGAAAGAAAACATCGAATGGTAAGTTTTATTTTATTTACAGGTACTTAGTTAAAGGTCCCCCCCTCAATATTTTTAGGGTGAGGGGGGTAGGTAGGGGGTTAATTTTTTTGGGGGGGAGGGTGTGACTAGGGGTTTGGGGACCCCTAGTCACCTGGGGGGGAGGTAAAAATTTTTTTAGGGCCCCCACCTGCCGCTCAAGGGCGGGGGCCAGGGGGGATGACATTAGGTGCCCCCCCTTATTATGATTTAGGGCCCCCACCAGCCGCTCAGGGGTGGGGGCCCGGGGGGAGGACAATAGATCCCCCCATTATTTTACATTAGGGCCCCCACCCGCCGCTCATGGGTAGGGGCCAATAGGTCCTTTACTTAGTATTAGTAAATTTGGCTGAAAGAACAATTTAGGTCTTTCAGCCTTTTAGTAGATAGTTCCCTAATACCGTGGGATTTAGGGAGTTATCTACTTATTCATGTCATTACATGAATGTGTGTTACTTGATTGTTGTAAGTGTTGCAAATGCTTACAGCTGAATCCTGGCTATGTTTGTATACTTTTTATTTAAAATTGTAAACAATGTTAACATTCTTCTTCTTTCACTGGGTAAGTATATGAGTACTTAGGCAATACTGTGCTTCGAAACTTCGGCACTTCGGAAATTCTGTAATTTCGGAACTTCGGCAATTCGGAAGTACCCGAATGTCCAAATTGCCCGAAATTCGTCTGAATTCATATTCGGACCGAAACGAATTGCACATGTCTAGTCTTGACGCTGACCAGCTACCAGAGTGAATGTGCCTCCTGATTTAGTAGGTCGCAGTAGAAATTTGGTATTCCTTTCAAAAGTAGTTTAACATTTCTGTAAATTATTATTGGGCAGAACATGAGAAGGCAATTCGTCACAGAGAAGAATCCTTTTAGAAGTTTGCTAAGATTGTAGCTTTTGCCATTCGTCGCAATCACTACTTGGTCCAAACAGGAGAATGACAATCTCAAAGCAGTGGTGAGCGGGGGACTCACTTCTGTATTCAAAGTTTAGTATAATTCGGTTGTATGGAGGTGCCTGTCATCTATATGGCTATAGGAACACTTTAAAGGTTAAAACCAAATATTGTTTTTGTAATGCTTGAGTGTTCTGTGAACTCGTGCAGGTCACAACCATACGCCATTCATCAATCATTCTACAATTCTGCACTTTCAACATACATCATATTTACATTTTCAATAACTAGTAGTATCACACCTACCCTACTAGAGAGAAAATAAAAGAAGTCGTAGATACACAGAACTGACACACCGCGCAGGAGTTAAAATAAATAATAAAAGAATCACACAACAAAATAATAACTATAGAACCTGTGCTATGTATCAAAAGTTAAGGAAGCTGACGATACAGTTACTATGTTTAATGAGGTATTTCTTAAAAAAAAAAAAATTCTCCATATTGACAATTTCCTAATTGATTGGTGTAGACCTTGTCCTTCTGGGGCACAGGATACACAAGGAATGCCTTGCATTGATTGCTTGCCTAAGTCAGGAGTGTAAACATATCGTCTACAGATTTTGTCGATCTAATGGGGTGGAAACGAGCAGTGATGCCGTCACATGCCCCTCTGTGAAGCTTTTATGGAATATTATTTTACTATCAGTGATGAACCTGAGACATCAAGGCTGAAGATAAGGAAAATGTATTTTGGGAGTGTGCCTGGGAAAGTCGATGTGAGCGATGGTGTATGATATATGTGGGGTCAGAGATTGGAAGAAGTTATCTCAAGCGAAGGGAATGTAGTGAGAGGTTTTGAAATATAGGGCTCAGAGGAAAATGGTTACAGATACAAGTAGTTAAATAATACAAATTATTTACACAGTACATTTGTTCCCTTGAGGGACTGAAACAGACATGCACACTGTTTGACAACTGTTAAAGGGACACACCACTGGCCAAATAAAAATTAAAATACCTGCTTAGTAGATATACACCATTGTGTGCTTATAATTATGCATTTTCATCGGGGTATATCTAAAAGCAGCTTGCTATAGCTGCAGATCTCTTGACAGCTGCCTTTGCAAGCCCTCCCCTTCTAACCCCACCCAGACTTTCTGTGTCTGTCCAATCACAGACTTCCCAATACAGCTCAATGAGAAATCTTAGCAACGCAGGTGCTCTGGGCATTTGCTGCCTCTTGAGTTTAGTTAGCTCCACTGAGCTGACCAACCCGGGAAGTAACAGGACCTGTTCTCTGGCAGCGGAAGGGTGTAGCAAGCTAAAGTGCTTTTACGTTCCTTTAATATTTCTTATAATTGTTGGAACTATTTTTATGAGTACCTTTATGAGTAATAAAGAATAAAATCGGCTGTACCAGGGCAACCCCCACCCCCAAAATAAACCCAACATACTCTCTTTTTGTATAGATATTTTGAAAGAAAACTAATAATGCCTTGTTTCCACTGAGCGGATCGGTTCGGTCCAGTTTAGAAGGTTTAGAATGGACCAGCCCATTCTGGTGAGCGTTTTCACTGCAAGTCAGACCTTTCAGGGCCATGCGGGGTTTAGAAAAAATGCTCTTCCTGTCCACCAATCAATCGATTGTATAGTAGCTCCGCCATAACCGAACCGTTCAATTTCCTATGGCCCTACCTCTTAAGCAGGACCTAGAATGGATCGGTACGGTTCACTTGTATGGACTACTTTCATAATGGAAACCCAAAATAGCAAACCGTACCGAACTGAAACGACTCGCTCAGTGGAAACGAGGCATAAGCGTTATAAACAATATTGGTATTTGAATGCTATAACTCTGCTCTCTTTCAAACTGCTTGAGTGGTTTGACAAAAAACGGAGAGATCTAAGTAACAACCAAACTTGACCTCTTTGCAGCGTCTCCTGCTGAATTAATGTGAATGATATTCCCAATCATTATCTGTCCAAAGTGTTCAAACCTTGGAAAGGAATACTGGGTGGGTTAACCCAGCTCTCTTAGCTTATCATTTGAGTGACTTTGGATGTATAACAGAAGTGAATCTTTTTGTTATTACCCGAGTGGTTGCAAAAGAACCCTTGGACCTTTGGTGCCAAAGAGAATCGTGGCATTTTTCCAAAATGCTCAGTGATAGTTTATTATAACAAGAAAGGGAGTAGGTTATGGGAAGCTACCAGTGGTGCTCATTCACAGCTACCAATGACACCAGCAAGTAACAGGCATCTAAAAAATGTACTTAGTCGGTTTTGGCCATTCAAGTTGTGCGTAGTCGTAGGAGATACATGCTGTTTCCGACCAAAGCAGCTGTACAGATGGTCATCTCGAAGAGGAAGCGTAATCCAGGAGATGCACTGAAAAGTGATATTAACATGGTGCACTGGTAAAATAGTTCCCTATCAAGCGTTTTCACTGCAAGTCAGACCTTTCAGGGCCATGCGGGGTTTAGAAAAAATGCTCTTCCTGTCCACCAATCAAATCGATTGTATAGTAGCTCCGCCCTAACCGAACCGTTCAATTTCCTATGGCCCTACCTCTGAAGCAGGACCTAGAATGGATTGGTACGGTTCACTTGTATGGACTACTTTCATAATGGAAACACCCAAAATAGCAAACCGTACCGAACTGAAACGACTCGCTCAGTGGAAACGAGGCATAAGCGTTATAAACACTATTGGTATTTGAATGCTATAACTCTGCTCTCTTTCAAACTGCTTGAGTGGTTTGACAAAAAATGGAGAGCTCTAAGTAACACCCAAACTTGACCTCTTTGCAGCGTCTCCTGCTGAATTAATGTGAATGATTTTCTCAATCATTATCTGTCCAAAGTGTTCAAACCTTGGAAAGGAATACTGGGTGGGTTAATCCAGCTCTCTTAGCTTATCATTTGAGTGACTTTGGATGTATAACAGAAGTGAATCTTTTTGTTATTACCCGAGTGGTTGCATAAGAACCCTTGGACCCAAGGAGAATCGTGGCATTTTTCCAAAATGCTCAGTGATAGTTTATTATAACAAGAAAGGGAGTAGGTTATGGGAAGCTACCAGTGGTGCTCATTCACAGCTACCAATGACACCAGCAAGTAACAGGCATCTAAAAAATTTACTTAGTCGGTTTTGGCCATTCAAGTTGTGCGCAGTTGTAGGAGATACATGCTGTTTCCGACCAAAGCGGCTGTACAGATGGTCATCTCGAAGAGGAAGCGTAATCCAGGAGATGCACTGAAAAGTGATATTAACATGGTGCACTGGTAAAATAGTTCCCTATCAAAATATCCATGCCATGAAATGTGAACTAATTAAGGTAATTCAAGAAACTCAAGTACCCACATGTAATAGAACAAAGATCCACGTGCTTCATTAGCAACCTGATCATGGTTTTAGATTTTAGAATGGGAAGCATCTTTTAGACAACAGTATCATTTGTCTGCATCCTTATATATAGCTCTTCTCCTGCACGTTGTATTGAGTTTTTGATTTATGTAATTAATGGGCTGTAAGGGATCAAAGATACATGAGAGAAAGCATATTCATTAATAAAGTTATGGAATGGGAGAAATGTAAATAATTTATGAGAGTTTAAAATGGACATTAACATGGGTCGATTGTTTAACACAATGACGATGAAACCAATTGCCACTTACCACACTCAAAGGTTGAGAGTACATAAACAAGGTTATCTGCTAAAGTGAATTTAATGCAAATTTAAGTGGCACTGTCATGCCAAACGTACCTTTCCCCAATCGCTCTCTCTCTTCCTTTCTCAGGATCTGTTCTTCTTTTCTAATCTAGTTTTTTTTAAAACATAAGACAAATTATGGACTAAATTGTCTTATGTATTTTTCCTACGTTTGACCATATTTGATCCAAGGTGGAGCTTAACTCCGCTCCATTTCCTGTGGTCAAATAAAATTTCCCACAATACTCACCCTTCCTCCGTGACCTCGCTTTGCTTCATTCGCTGTTCGAACGTCCTGGCATATAGACAGGACGCCCGTGAAACTACTGAATTTCGTCCTAACAGAATGAGTACAGTTTGTCCATTCATGATAGGATGAAATTATGTACTTTTTGTTCGGTTTGGAATTTCATTCGAATTAATGAAATTCTGATCCAGTCAGTGCCGCAGCTGCATCTTGTAGCTGCTTAGTAGATAGCTCCTTAATTCCCACGGTATTAGGGAGCCATCTACTAAAAGTCTGAAAGACCAAAATTGGTCCCATCTCTCCCCCGGCTCCCAACCATGAGAGTGTCCAAAGATTGAATGACAATTTATATTAAAAAGTAATAGTTTCCCATCATTGAATTATGGGATCTTGGCGAAAAAATGAAAAACAAAAATTTTATAATCCGTTGTGATAAGCACACCTCCCCAGTTAAAGGGACACTCCGGGCAACAATACAACTTTAGTTGCATTCAATAGGTTTTTGCATCACAAATATGCTATTATTTTTTTTGAATGCTCAAATCTTTATAGCTTTTTGTACACACACACACAAAAAAAGTATTACAGCATGCTGCTCGTCTATCTACTTAGCAACTCCTCCACATGCCAGAAAGACTTCCTTATCACATGTATGCATAGGCCTGAGATTGTGGCTCTATGTTAATCTGAACCTAATGACATCATTAATTAAAGTTATATCATTAAGGGAATATAAGCACACAAGCGGTATAGATCAGAGGTATACATCACCTTTTAATTCCAAAGCTATATTAGCTATGGGATTTATTTTCTTGTAGCTCATACAGTATACAAACAATGGTTTCAGGCTGATGACTTGTTACTCAATGCAAACACCCAGTCACCCACAACACCTACCTGCTAAGTGTCCCTATTAGGATGGACAGTCATTTTTTTAGCCCGAATCCTTCTTTTCTATCCTAGTGTCTATTTTCTAGAAGCTCCATATTATTGGCATGTCGGTGTATAAAAGAGCTCCACAGCAATAATACTCCCAGTAATGTGTCTAAACTACAATAAATGTTTCTAGAAATCAGTCTGTGTAAATAAGATTCAATGTTCTTGTTACAAATTACATTTTAAGTTCATAAATTATTAATGTCTCCTAAAATTTCTCAGAACAGCTCCGTGCCTGGCCACCTACCCCACTCACACTTCTAAAATTAACGTGTCACTCTTTGTCTACCAGAAATGTTTAGTGATATGTAGTATTGTAAGCCATCCCAAATCATGTGCTTAGAGGTTTCAAACACATTGGCCAAGGTGCAGATTAGTACACCTGCAATCCAAAACATACAGGAGGTAATCCATTCTATGAAATAAAACACACTGTCCAACATTGGGAAGTATGAGATTGGGATGGGCGGGCAGGTCCAGTGATTAGATTTGTGTCACTGATGACATCCATAATGGATTTGTGCAGAAAAGTGGTGGGCCCGTCCATTGAAGGGGCTGTCTCCCAACCTACAAGACCTTGCACAGAGCGCTGCTGAATGGACCTCTGCATAAGACTACTGCTTGTTCACAGTGCAAGCATGTCCAACAAAGTATGGACGACAGCACAGGACTCCGGGCCATTGATGGGCTTGCCAAGGGGACAAGGGTGAAAAACTATGCAAAAAAATATAACTACTGCCGATCTCTGTAGTGACTATGATGTTAGTGGTACCCTGGTGTCATTCCCCAGGTAAAGGGGCAAATCATCGAAATTAAACCAAAGTACCCGTTATTATAGCCATGTGTCTTGTAGCAGCATTCCCATAACGCACCTACTGACATAACTGATTTTTGTTTTTCTACACTCACGTGCAGCAGTCATATAACACATTTCACCAAAACTCCACATCAGGGTCTTGAAGGTTCTATATTCCACCAAATCACATGTACTACTCCACCTGAGATATGTGCTAAAATAATTCCCTTTTCCAATGCTGTGGAATGGTAATGCAACATCTCCACCTAGTGGCTCTTGTTGTCTATTTGCAAGTCTGTAGGGAGTGTAACACCAATGACAAATTTCTCAGTATGTACCATTAGGTAATAAATATAAAAGAAACAAATTGAAACCAATGTGACTTAGTAGAGAAGTAAACAAGATATTAAAAATAAGAAAAGGGTATTTAAATCGGTCAGAAGCATCCTATATAAGATATAATGAAGCCTATAATGCTTGCAAAAAGGCATTTAAAGTGGCTGAATTAGAAAATGAGAAACAGATAGCCAAAGATTGCAAAACCAACCACAACATTTTTTTCAAGTATATCAATTCTAAAAAAAAAACTAAAAATTTTATCGTAGGTACACTGGAAACAGATGGGTCTGTTAGCTAATGAAAACCAGGAAAAGACAGAACTTTTAATTAACGATTTTTCTTCAGTATAGATTAATGAGGATCCTATGGCAAGAGATATGCTAATTATTGCTTTAAAAAAAAACTTGCAGATAACTTGTGATTGGATAACGCAAGACAATGTGCTACAGCTGTTAAAGAAAAGTAATCTAAATAAAGCTCTGGGGCCTGACGGTATTCACCCACATATACTTAAGGAGCTAAGTGGGGAAATAGGTGAACCTCTTTTTCAAGATTCTTTTGTTGCAGGTATTGTACCAGAGGATTGGAGGAAGGCAGATGTCGTTCCTATATTTAATAATGGTTCAAAATCATTGCCTGGAAATTATAGACCTGTGAGCTTAACTTCTGAGACTGGGAAAATATTTGAAGGGCTATTAAGGGATAATATTCAGTAATTCATTGGGAAGAACTTTATTAGCAATAATCAGCATGGTTTTATGAAACATGGTCATGTCAAACTAATGCAATTGCATTCTACAAAAATAATCCAGTGGGGCTCCCTCAGCACTGGTGGCACCTCTCCATTGGTCAGCTCCTAAGTGTAGCTGAATGTGCACGTTTGGCCAGAAGCGCACATTCAAACCCACCCAAGGGAACGCATTACTCAATGCTTTCCTATAAGGATTTTGTTTGGCACTGGACTCCGTGAGTACAGCCAGTGTCAATTAAGTGCGATTTACTCTGTAAATCACAGAAGCGTCCTCAGGGAGACAGCCACTAGAGACTGGATTAACCCTGCAGTGGAAACCTAGCATTTTCTCTGTAACAGTTAGGTTTTCAGCTGCAGGGTTAAAACTAGAGGGACCTGGAACCAAAAAAAACCCACACAACAACCCTTAAACCAAATAGGACTTACACTTCTGTTAGTCACACTTGCAAGTTTAACAGCTTTTTCCCCAGACCAAAAAAAACCCCCAAACTGTAGCAGGCCCTACAAATCTTAGGTTTGAGTTTAATTATCAAAAGCGGTACATTTCTTGGTGTGTGCTTTTATCCCCTTCCATATTTAGGACACAGACAACCAAAAATCCACCTTGCATTTGCCTGCAACACAAGCAATATTTGTTCACTCTGTCCTTCATTCTCCCAGCTTCCATCACAACGCATTTGGTTTGAGATACCAGAACTTGCTATGGTAGGTGTGCAAGTATGAACTTCTGTGAGAAGCTTTGCTATATAAATGAAGAATTTCCCCACTAAAAAGGTGGTTTGGTTTAAGACAGGATTTTAAAATATCCCAACTACCTAATGTTCTGGATTGAGAATGTTCAGATACATTTATTCCAGACATGTAAGGGAATTGCCACATTCAGCAGAAAGAGACTTTAAAAGACTTCATTGAAAAGTTTTATTTAAATAAAATGTTAAATACATGTACAGCTTTAAAATGGAAACTCAAAAGCATGTTTCTAGCCAGTATACAAAAGTATGTCAGCTTTGCTTCTACATTAGTCCAAAATAAATTGTTTCCCTTGTCATAAGTTTACCCACAAACTGTCCTTTGATGCATCTTCTGATGCTCTGACAAATAGGCTGACAGACTTTACACCCACTGTCAACATAGTGTGACCCACTATACAGCAAAGATTTGTCCCATCTTTAGGCTTGGTTAGAGGTCAACTTACCTCACCACTATGATGCATGTACAAGTCACATTTTGTATAGTTATAAACCCTGGCCCACCTAGGCCATAGCACCATGGGACCTGTAACTACACAGACAGACTGACATCTAGACATATTCATGCCATATAAAAAAAAAAAAAAAAAAAAACACACACAAAAAACACCCTTTGTTAAAACATGGACTTGTCCCCGAGACAGTATAGAGAGTTAACAAAGTTTATTACAGTCCTTAATGTGGCAGCATTTCACAAGTCAAGTTTTAAACTTGTGACAAGGGAGGAGTTTGTTTTCTATGCATTGCCAGAGGAGGTTCTTTAACTTTAGATGCAGACGACATGTTTTGCTGCTTAAAACCCATGGACCTTCAGCTGGTCGTCCTTGGCAAGTCCAACCTGAAAAAAAAAATAAAAAAATATAAATTTGAGATAAATTTCACAACACCACACGTATGCATTTTAGGAGTTGTAACAAGAAAGCCATTATGTACCTCCACAAGGAACTGACAGGCATTCTTGCGTTGGTCTCCCTGAAGCTGGATCACCTCTCCGTATTCTGGATGCTCAACCACAGTACCATTGCAAGCGAATTTCTGTAACGAGAATTAGAAGATCAAAAGTATGTTATGGGCATCCAATTTTATAGGAACACTCACATGGAGGGACAGTGTACTCCTGGCACCAGAATCACTACAGTGCTCCTTTAACCCCTTAAGGACCAAACTTCTGGAATAAAAAGGGAATCATGACATGTCATGTGTCCTTATGGGGTTAACCTTGTCATACAGAAAATTATATATTTTTTACCTTTTTGAAAGCTTTAACTAGTTTTTTCTTGTCGTAGTCATCAGATATCCCCTGGACAGTTGTAAGGGTCTTCCTGCCGTTCCTTTGCTGAATCCTTATATGGATAGAATCCTCTGTCCCAGCTGGGAGCCAGTCATCACCCTTACTTGCATCAGCAAAGGGGTCTGAAATAAATAAAATAAATTGCATGTTAATTGCTGCAAGACCAAAAAATAAATAAATGTATTCCTGAACACATCAGTTACAGATACAATGCAGTATGTGACATTTTCCCCCAAGGTGTTTGGTTACATTTACATACAAAAATGATGATGAGTGTCACCCAGACCTCAGAGAGGTGACCTGGATACAGTGTCCCTGTCCTGCAATGCAAGACGCGAGCCTGATTCATCCATGAAGCAAATGGCATTTTAATTTAACTAAAGCCATAAAAATCTCCTATAACTGGCCTACAAATAGCAGTCCCCTCCCTCTCAAGCTGTAAGTTCATCTAGCCAGATCTAGAATGCTAACACAAGATCTCTGCAATAGAACTACATATCCCATAGAGGGATTAAGCAATCCTTAGTGGCGGAGCATCACGGGAGTTGTAGTTCGATCAATACCACTGAGTCATCAGGTTACATTAGCGAAATTGTAAAAATTAGGGGGGGGACCCACCCAGTGCGTCACGCTGGAGGGCGTGGCTATACAGCGAAGGCACGCCCTTTGCGTCTGACGTCACGGAAACTACGTCGTAACGGGTTCAAAACAGAAAGGAAGACGGCGCCGCCATTTTATCGCCTCTAAGTCCGCCGTTACCTCACGCAGTACTCCGCCTCCCAGTGAGGTCAGATCACCGGACTAATACATAGTAACATAACACGGTATAACGAGCTCCCACCGCCCCAGTAACATTAACCGTCCGCCCCCCACCCCCCCGGAGCCATTCCTGACAGGAACCCGGGTGTGAGGTGTAAAATGGCGGCTGACACGGCTCGCAGTGATCCCCTGGGCTCTGTGAGGGCTGAGTGTGAGTGTGTGTGATGATGTGGGGGGAGACTCACCGAAGTGTTGGAGGTTCTGGATAGCTGACATACGATAGGATGGGGTATCCTCGGTGGGGACGGCAGCAGAGCTGTGGAGGCCGCGCGGGCAGAGAGAAAGAGACGGTGAGAGAGAGCGCGAGCTGCTGCTGGTAAGCTGTGAGCGCGAGGCAGAGCTGCTGAACACGTAACCGAGGAAATGGCCGCGCGGCTTTATATACCCTCAGCCGGCCCCGCCTCCTCCGTGACGTCAGCGCGCAGCAGTGACGCGGCGGCTCCGCCTCTCGCAGTGACGCCTTGTTTGGCCCGGATAAGCGTCTCTGGGCGCGGCTGAGGCCACGGCGGCCATCTTGGCAAAAGGCAGACATTGTTGTGGGAAAAGAAAATAGAGTCGGGTTAAGGTTGCCAGGGGCTACAGCCAGACTGTGGGAGTGGGGGGGCTAGACCTCTGTAGCTGCACTTTTATAATAATAATAAAAAAACAGCCCCCCCCCCATTTTCAGGCCACAAGGGGCTGACATTGATCTGTCCATCAGCCATTATTTTCAATTTAAAATCCCCCATCCCCCCCCCTCTGTTATAATATAGGACCCATCTACATGAGATTGCGCCACCCAGTTCCTGCTCTGCTAATGTTTTAAATATTTAGTAGATCTCCCCGTTTCAGTTTGGACATAGGGAGGTTTAAAACCTCACTTATAATAATATTGGGGTTTAGTGACCCCCCACGGGATTGGTTTAGTTTTTAATTACTTTTCACCAATGATATCGTGATATTTGTTACTGCGCTAAAATACCAATATTTGTTTTCAGCGGTGTCTTGCAAGTACAGCAGTGTCTGCCATGTGCATGTCTTACAGGGTCAAAGATGGGGCTTGCAAATAAAATGATCTGTACTGTCTGTCTGGGTTGTAAGGTAGGTAGGTCCCTCAACAGTGGCTGAACTGCCGTGGTCACAGCCACGACCGTCCCTCCAGGGGCCCGGCTGCCCTGTGGACCCCTGCGACCGAGGTGCCCACCAGCCATGTGTTGTGGCCCTGGCCCACACGGTGTAACCGCCAGGGCCACATGTTCAGGGGCCCATCCTGTTAGGGCCACCCGATAGAAATTAATATCCAGTGGGGCCCTGCTCAGCACTGAAGCGCTTTAACAGCATGACCTGGCCCCCTGCGAT
>OW240917.1:235079904-235113005 GCA_933207985.1 Pelobates cultripes | reverse complement strand
ACACACACTGCGCCCCAGACACACACACTGCGCCCCAGACACACACACTGCGCCCCAGACACACACTGCGCACCCAGACACACACTGCGCACCCAGACACACACTGCGCACCCAGACACACACTGCGCACCCAGACACACACTGCGCACCCAGACACACACAGCACCCCCCAGACACACACAGCACCCTCACTCACACACAGCACACTCCCACACATATACAGCACACACACATATATATATATATATATAAAATAACCCTCAGTGAGTTAACAGACAAAGAAAATTAGAAACCTAGAATGTGACAGCAGATAAAAACACCCTCACACACAGCACCCCTCTTACATACACACACTGCGCTCCTCACACATACAATAAGTCTGAATATATATATATATATATATATATATATACATACACACACACACTACAGCACCCCTCACACTGCACCACTACACACATTACGCTCCAGATACACACTAGATCCCTTACCCTATATGCACTCTTAATCCTCTACACACACACACACACTGGGTCATTTACACAGTAGATCTCCTACACACACACACTACATTCCTTGTCAGCAAACACAACATTCTCTAAACACACCCTCTCTGCAACCCCTACACACACTACGTCACCTATACACACACACTTCAGCCCGTATGCACACACTCGCTGCATCCCCTATAACACTATGCCCCCTATACACACACTCTCTACAGCCCCTAGCCACACATATAACACCACAAACACAAATTAAATTGACCTATTTATACAATACCACACCACACTCTACACACACGCAATCCCACAAGCAGGCTCCAAACATATGCACCATGCACTTTCCTGGCCCTTTTGTCCTCTGGTATCCCACTTGTGGAGACACCAGAGACAATTTAAAAGCAAACACAGCGCAAGCATGTTATTAAATTTGCTTGCACTGCGCAGAACAAATTCAGGGCCTTTTTCTAATGCCAGAGCTCTTCAGCAGGGCTCTGGGCATTGAACCAACATGCTCATTTTGAGAGGGGGCGTGTTGTCATTAGTGATGACAAAACACACACTCTCTGGCACCGCCCCCTTCTTAGGGGGCCGCTCTGATTGAAAAATGCCCGGGCCTAATTTTTTCCCCAGTCCGGCCCTGTGTGAGGGGACGTATGGGGAACACTATGGGGGGGCAGGGCAATTTTTGCACAGGTGCCCTGTGCTTTCTAGTTACGCCTCTGTCCCTCAAAATACAGCCATCCCAACTCTCCTGGAGATACTGGAGTCTCTCACAATTTTGAACATTTTGATTTCCAGGATAATGTATATGATTGACAATACTTGTGGCCCTGTTGGGCTCTTAAAGGGGCTACGGCACCCAGCATGGGCCAGGTTGGGTGCCACAGCCCTTTAAGAGCACAACAGGGCCACTGTAATATCTGTTAGCGGGGAAGACAGCCTGTCACTGCATGCCAACTTCGCAGAGCGCAGCAGGGGGGGAATGGAGGGAGGCTGAAGGCAGCATTGAGATAGGAGAGGCTGGACTGAGCTGCTGCATGCTCACCAGCCACCATCACCAGGAGCCAAAGCAAGCCACACTCCTGGGCACAAAGCCCAGTAAGCTATCAGGAGGGTGGCTGCAAATATAAACATTTTAACATGCTTATACGTTTCTCTGTGTGTATGTCAGATTGTGTGTATGTGCATGTATCTGTATGCAAGTATGTATATTTGTGTGCCAAGGTGGGTGCGTGTGTACACATTTGTATTCCTGACCCTATAGTGTTCATTTAAATCACTTTGTTTACACAACCCTAGTCACACCTCCTTGCACAGGCTTCCTAAAAAAATAACCTAGATGTTATAGGTTCCTTTACTGCTCAGTCTGTTTAACCACTTAAGGACCAAACTTCTGGAATAAAAGGGAATCATGACATGTCACACATGTCATGTGTCCTTAAGGGGTTAAAGGACCACTATAGGCACCCAGACCACTTCAGCTCAATGAAGTGGTCTGGGTGCCAGGTCCATCTAGGGTTAACCCTGCAGCTGTAAACATAGCAGTTTCAGAGAAACTGCTATATTTACACTAGGGTTTATCCAGCCTCTAGTGGCTGTCTCACTGACAGCTGCTAGAGACGCTTCCACGCTTCTCACTGTGAAAATCACAGTGAGAAGATGCTTACGTCCATAGGAAAGCATTGAGAAATGCTTTCCTATGGACTGATGGAATGCGCGCGGCTCTTGACACGCGTGCATGTTTGGCGCTGACGTCAGAAGAGGGAGGAGAGTTCCCCAGTGCAGAGGGAGCCCGGCACTGGAGAAAGGTAAGAGTTTAAACCCTTCAGCAAGGCGGGAGGGGCACCCTAAGGATGGAGGGGACCTAAAGACCCTATAGTGCCAGGAAAGCGAGTTTGTTTTCCTGGCACTATAGTGGTCCTTTAATCTTGTTATCTCCTGTCGTTAATAATCTTCAGGAGCCTTCTGTGTGTGATTAAAGTTCAATTTACAGAGCATGGATAAAAACTTCTAGAGCAAATTAACACCTGATTGAAAATAAAACTTTTGTTTTTTCATGCAGGCTTTGTTAGTCACAGCCAAGGGAAGTGTGGATAGGGTTGCATAAACAGAATCTAAAATGTGTTTTAACTTCTAAATTGAGAAGTGAAACTGCCGGGACATTAAATAACCTAAAGTTCTTTTGCTGCCTATGGTAGATGTATGGCATCCATCTTCCCATTATTATGGAGGGAGGGGAGGTGGAAGCTTCCCTTGCAGGTTAGCTCCCAGCGCTGCCTAAAACCTTACATTTGAGTTATATTTTTTTTACACCGTAATATTACATATGCTGAAAAAAAGAGAAGCGTCCATCAATTCAGCCTCTCAGCTTTTTTTGCTGTTGATCCAAAAGATGGCCAAAAATCCCGTTTGAAGAGTTTCCCATTTTACTTATAATAAGTTTTATACATTCAGTGCAACTTATTAAAAAAATAACTCAAAATAGATTCATATATCAGTCCTGTTAAATGCTTACTATGATTAGGATCTAATTTTTTTATAGGTAACGCAAACCCTATACCAACACCCACACTAATGCTATACCAATAATATCCCTTACCGTATGCCTACCCTAATATTACCACCCATAACCTTACACTATCTCTAACTCTAAAACAGTAGTAACTCATACCCAGCATTAAACATTACCCTACAGGCCTACACTAACCATAACCCCACCGCTAACCCCAAGATGCAATATTACTTCTGATTTTAGAAATGTGTTTTACCATTTAACACAACATACTGTATAGTGGTTTGTGACCGCCATCTACTGGCCATTTTTATAATTACACTTACTGTAATTAGGAATGGAGCCCTGTGTCCCAGTAGATTACAGAGATCAATGCTGGACAACTGGCAAAGCCCAGCACCGGTCACATTTTGATAGGGACAAGCTGTGAGAACCTGCCAAGGTCTATTCATATCCCCAGAATGTCTCCCTGAACTAGCCTGCAACCCAGAAAAACGGAGCCGAGCGCGATTGCCCAGCCTCTGTTTTATGAATGATGTTAAAGGGCTCTATGCAGTGCTGACTTTGAGCACTCCATAGAGCTCATCAGTGAGTCTGGGGTCACTAAAAATGACCCAAGGTGACTAACAGGAACCCCACCTATCCATTTATACTTTGTGTTAGTGATGTGAGCAGGCATTTAAATGCCTATTTAAAGACCTACTTGCAGCACTGCAAGCAGCTCATCACAAAGTCTGGGGCTACTAAAAATTGCTCTGAGGGGAACCCAAGGTATCCATTTATACTCATGCTCCTTTGTGGGAGTTGATATTTAATCCTGCTCACACCAAACCTGCACTTTGTTCCACGCGGCCCTACAGGCATTTAAGCCAACTCTGTACGCTGGAATAAAATCTCCTAACATCAGGAAGGGGTAAATTACTTTTGTTTTTGCTTAGGACGCCTAGCCACACCTCAGGGAATGTCTGTGATTGGCCAAGGATGTCAGCTGACTGCTTTTATCCTATCACAACACTTATTGCTGCTATGACTAGAAGGAAGTTCACAGTCGCTGCCTTATCCATAGCTCCAGTAGAGTCTGGGCTGGTGGAGGCCAGGGACCCTTATTTAGTGTTAAGCGACACTGTCACTACCCATGAAAAATTTGTATTTCATAAAGATGTAATACTCATGACGGTGTTGGAATTTCACTGAAATTTCAACCCAGTCAAGAGATAAACAGTGACAAAGTAGGGTCTACTTTGTCTTCGTATTTCTCATCCACCTGACTTTCCTTGACACAAGGTGGAGCCTAAGTATCAATGACTGCAGCCAACATCAGGGACAGCTGAGGGTATTGACTTGTCTATGGAGGATACCATAGTCTCGCAGGAGCCCCATAGACCTCAATGCTGTACTCTAGCCAGTGCAGAGGAGAACCACACTGGACCAAGATGGTGGCGCTCGAAAGGGACAGGTTCAGGTAAGTAGACTCACCTTTACCTTCCTTCCCTCCCTGGCCACCGGATCCCCAGCAGTGCTGTCATCATTGGGGACTTTGCCAAAATGGTGACAGTGCCACTTTAAACTGCTTGAAAATGGTTTAACACTGGGGTCTATTGTTATATAGTGCTTACAGTACAACTATAAGTACACTTTGCAATAAGGCAAATAAAAAAATATTCAGGCTTTTTTCCCAAAAACTGTGTAGTAAGATGGTGAGTGCCACAGCTAGGTGAGGTTTGGCTAGAGATCTATAAACAATGCATACCTTCCAACTGTCCCTATTTAGGATGCACAGTACCCCTTTCGGGCCAAAATCCATAGCTCCCTTTATATTTTTCCTATTGTAATGTACCTCTTTTCCAGGTGTGTAGTATCCCTTTCTGATATCTCTCCTGCCTTCTCAACAAGTGTTCACCTAGCTTGCTGACCTTTTTTTCCCCCCCTTCAGTTTCCCCATACACTTATTCTCTGCCCTTATCCCCACTATTACAAACAACCTATATAAACCGTACAATAAATTAGTGTAAATATTAGTCAAGGCTTTGTGAAGTGCCCTTTTATATTCTATTTATTTTGTTCTGCTTCTCTCAAACCTAGTAGAAACACTTAACACTTCTGATGTTAACTCCTGTAGGGCAGACTCAGTCACAGCAGAAGTGTGGCCACACTTGTTGCAAGCTAAACAGCTTTATGTTGACAAAAGGACTGTAGCAAACCCTAAGAATTCCAGGTTTAAATGCCATCATCCAATATGTATCTTTTCCAACAACTGGTTGTGTCTCACTATCGCCATCCCATTTGTGCCTGTGTCTTTCCAATACCTTAGAGCACCCCCCCATATAAATACAGGTCAGATAGTTGTAGGAATACCAATATCAAGGCTGTTGTACCAGTTAAGCAGACAGCAGGGAACAGTTTGCAGATCCCAGGTAAGTTGTGAGTGTTCTTAAACAGTACCCTTACTTTGGAGGATGCAAGGGCACTCTTGGTACTATAAATGACAAAAGCAGGCTTTAGTGGTTACGGTGTGCCTTTATATCTCCCATCTTTGGTCCACAGCCATCACCAAAACCCATATTTCCTTTACCTGCAGAACATCCATTATTGTTTTATTCGGTCCTTCATTCTCCTAGCTTCCATCACATCTCTCTTGGCTTAATACCAGAACTTGCTAGGGTAGGTATGAGTATAAGGGAGAACTTCTTTGGGAAGCCAACTTTTTGCAAGTAAAACCAAAATGACACCCTAGTGCTTATAGAACATCCAAGTTATTGTGTGCTAGATTAGCAGTGCTCAATAAATTGAATCCAGACATATCAGTGAATTGTTACTTATTTACCTTTACTAGAAAGACAGACTTGAAAGGCTTAATTGAAAAAAGTTTATTTAACCAAGATACTGAATACATTTACAGCTTCAAAACGGAAAACTCAAAAGCATGTTTCAAGCCAGTCTACAAGAGTAGGTCAGTTTTGCTTTTACATCAGTCCAAAACAAATGGCTTCCCTTGCTCCAAAATGGAGCATCTAAACAGCAGACTGTTCGAATGAGATGATCAGAGCGGCAGATTACCCCCATCTTCTCTCTTAATGATAGTCCCCTACCACCACAATCTGTGTAGCCTTTGTTACATTCTCAACACCACCCATACTAGACGGACTGTTTCCTCATAATTAAAATTTACAGCTTCCTCCAGTACAGCTGCTCACATCTTCTATGAAACAGGAAAATCTGTTAGTTTGCACAAAGTCAGGGCTAGCTAAACCTTTCCCTCCCTTAGTTAGCAGCAGCCCCATTTCAAGATTATCAATCTGACTCATGTCGCAATTTCTCCTGATTGCCAATATGAGCTTCCAGAGAAGCCATTCTCTTACACCTGCCACAGGCGGTATGGACCCTGGATGGATTCATCCACATATGCACACATGTAGCAAGATGTGCCCATAGTTAAATCTTCAATCTTACCAACACCCATTTTCAAAGTTATCAAAAGCAATACATACAGAAAAATAAAATATTTACCTTGTTTGTTTAAACGCCTGTTTAACTCCTACGTAAAAGACTATTTCCAAGCAACACCAAGTGAGCATGTTGACAGGCTTATCTTTCAGTCAGACGCACTTTACAGCAGAGATTCATCCCATCTTTAGGCATGCTTAGAGGTCACATTACCTCACCACTAAGATGCACGTAAAAGCAATATTTTGTATATTTATAAATCCTTACCCACCTAGGCCATAGCACAATGGGACCTGTAACTGAAGGTACAGACTGACAAGACAAAAACAAAAAAACAAAAAAAAACTTTGTATATGGTCTCCAGGACAAGTTCATGTTTCAACAACGTTTTTTACAGTCCTTAAATGGGCATTTCACAAGCCAAGTTTTAAACTTGAGACAAGAAGGATTTGTTTCTATGCAAGAGGAAGTGCTTTAAATTTAGATGCAGACAATAGGTTTTGCGGCTTAAGACTCAACAACATTCAATTGGTCATCCTTGGCAAGTCCAATCTAAACAAAAGAAAAGAAAAAGGGTTAAGGTACATTTTATAACAAATTAGTTACACAACTTAAATTGTACTGAAAAATCCTGCAAGTTTCTGTATATATTGCTACAATTAATGAGACCTGTGTGTCCAATTGCTATGCTGTTCAGTTTTGACCTTAAAGTGACACTAGTCACCAGAACTACTACAGCGAATTGTAGTTGTTCTGGTGAGTATAGTCAGTCCCTGCAGGCTTTTTAATGTAAACACTGTCTTTTCAGAGAAAAGGCAGGGTTTACATTGTTCCCTAGGGACACCTCCATTGGCCACTCTTCAGACGGCCACTAGAGGTGCTTCCTGGGGCAGTGCTGCACAATGGTCAGAGTCTCCAGGCTTTAATACTACAGGGTCAGGAATAAAGGTTTGTTCTCCTAACCATATATTGTTCCTTTGTACTTGGAAAGCCGGAATTTACTAAAAATTGGAGTATTAAGTACAATTTGCAACAAGAAAGCCAATATGTACCTCCACAAGGAACTGACAAGCATTCTTGCGTTGATCTCCCGGAAGCTGGATCATCTCTCCAAATATTGGATGTTCAACCACAGAACCGTCACAAGCAAATTTCTGTAGCAAGAATTAGATAGTTAAAGCACAAAAACAAAGTATGTTCTGGGAATCCAAATTTTAACACTCCAATCACTGCACTAAAACTACTTAAAATGGCACCATAATCATTACATTGCTTTGAGTGTTCCTTTAACTTCACCATATAGAATAAAAAAAAATAAAAACTAAAAAATGATACGATACCTCTTTGAATGCTTGAACAAGTTTTTTCTTATCGTGTTCATCAGGAATCCCTTGAATATTTGTAAGAGTTTTCCTGCCGTTCCTTTGTTGAAGCTTTACACTGATCACTGGTTGTACGTCCTTGCGCCCCTTTTGGAAGTTACTAATCACTGTACGCTTGGAACACCCCACAAGACTTGCCGTCCTGGAGACACTCAGACCCAGCCGTCTAGCCATCTCTATTTGGCCCTTGTCAAAGTCACTCAGTTCTTTTTTCTTCTCCATTTTTACCGCTTCCATGAAATTCAAGAACTGCCTAATATATCCCACACCTTGACAGTTGGGATTGTAATAATATAATCAATATTTTTTACTTCACCTGTCAGTGTTTTTATTGTTGTGGCTGGTCAGTGTATGTGGATAGAATCATCTGTTAGCAGACGGGTCTGGAAGAAAGTCAACATTGAATATGTCAATTGCTGCAAGACCCAACGTATTCCTGGGCACAAGTTATACACACTATGCATTATATGAAGTTCTGCACATCATACGTTTTTAGTTACATATGAGGCAAGAAAAAAAAATAAACACACACCTGAGTGATACATTTAACAAGACACTACAGTCACGCGATCCACTTTATATTAATGAAGTGGTCTGGGTGCAGTGTCCCTGTCCTTTTAACCTTCCAACGAAGACACTGCGGTTTTTGTAAATAAACTGTGGTTCTTTACATTACAGGGTAAAGTCCACTGCAGCACTGACCGAACTTCCTTCCCACACCCCCCCCCCCCCAAAAAAAAAAAAAAACACCCACAAACCTGTCAAATGACAGGGAAGTCCCCATAGCCTTGACTCATTGCTTTCCTATGGGAAAGCTTGAATGCGCACAGCACTTGACACGCATGCCCATTAGGTCCCCAATGCTCCTCTGAGGGGGGAAGCAATTCTGAGGGATAGTCAGCACTGGAAAATCCAAAACCTATGTTATTTTTTTTCCCTGCAAATGGAAATCTAGTGGCTGTTTCATTGAGAGCCGCTAGAGGTGCTTTTTACTGTGATTTTCACAGTGAGAAGATGCCAGCGTCCATAGGAAAGCATTGAGAATGCTTTCCTATGGACTGACTGAATGCGCGGTTCTTGCCGCGCATTTGCATTCAGCCGATGACGTCCAAGGAGGAGGAGAGTCTCCAGCGCCGGAGAAAGGTAGGTGATTTAACCCCTTCCTCCCCCTTCAGCCTGGCGGGAGGGGGACCTATTAATACTATAGTGCCAGGAAAACTAGTTTGTTTTCCTGGCACTATAGTGGTCCTTTAAGGGCTCGTTACACAGACCTTTCAGGACCCTTAGTAGTTAAAAAAAAAAAAAAGTGGTGAGTGATATGAAATTCCTCATTCATGAAATTGCCGCAGCTCCAAAATTAAAACAGATATACTAAGCCACATAATACTTATTGCAGTTCAATAAATGCAAAACAATGTTTACTTTCGCAGTGCTGGAATCCTCCCGGTAATCAAATGATACTTCACACAGGACAAATTTGTTGGCCCACACATATGTGTAATCCCCAAAAATACATAAAAATTGTAGAAAAAAAAATGCACATTTATTGAAGTAAAAAAAATATAAATACATATAGCAAAACACTGAGACAGCAGTCCTCATATATCCTGTATTGGTCCAATCATACAGAAATGAAAAGGAGGAAATAACTCAAAACAAAGAATACAAAACTTGAGCGCAGGACCACGTTTAAAAAGCACCAGGTGTGGTGCCAAACAGGTCCAGGGCTTTACTAACTTTCTTTTTGGTTGGCAGTCTAGCAGCTGCTGGTGGTGGTCTTGTGGTCAGGTTTTGCATTCTTTATATTTGGAGTTATTCACGCTTTTTATCTTTTCATGTCCATATGATTGGACCAATACAGCATACACAAGGACTGCTGTCTCAATGTTTTGCCATATGTATTTATATTTTTTTTTTTATTCCAATAAATGTACATTTTTTCTACAATTTTTTATTTTATTTATTTATTTTTGGGCATTATCCATGAATGCAGGCCAACAAATTTGTTCTGTGCGAAGTATCTTTCAAGACCCTTCTTTATCCTTAACCCCTTAAAGGACCACTCTAGGCACCCAGACCACTTCAGCTTAATGAAGTGGTCTGGGTGCCAGGTCCCTCTAGGATTAACCTTTTTTTTTTTTTTATAAACATAGCAGTTTCAGAGAAACTGCTATGTTTATAAATGGGTTAATCCAGCCTCCAAAGTCTCTAGTGGCTGTCTCATTGACAGCCGCTAGAGGCGCTTGCGTGCTTCTCACTGAAAAGCCTTATAAATGCTTTCCTACGAGACTGGCTGAATGCGTGCGCAGCTCCTGCCACACATGTGCATTCAGCCGAAGTGGAGGATTGGAGGCGGAGAGCTCCCCGCCCGGCGCTGGAAAAAAGGTAAGTTTAACCCCTTTCCTCGCCATCCAGCCCAGCGGGAGGGGGACCCTGAGGGTGGGGGCAACTTCAGGGCACTATAGTGGTCGTTTAAGGACCAAACTTCTGGAATAAAAGGGAATCATGACCTGTCACACACGTCATGTGTCCTTAAGGGGTTAAAATTATTTTATAAAAAGAATAGATGCGAACTCCCTCACTTCCATAATAGTCAAAGTGACACGGTCACCATCTGGAACTTGGCACAATTTGCAGGGGGTGTGTGTATATATATATATATATATATATATATATTTTGGGGGGAAAGAGGGTGTCAAAAGGTTATTTTTTTTTTACCTGAATCTGTCCATCATGGGCACCGCCATCTTCTCCTGACGGGTCCTCTTCAAAAATCAGGGGCAGACGTCACTGCTGAATTCTCGTGCATGCGTGAGAGTGCAGCATTGAGGTCTGTGGAGGATCCCGCCAAAACCCACTTATCTGAACCTGTCCCTCATGGGTGCCGGGAAGGTCACCTTCACCTAGCACCAGGCGCGAACATCACTGATGAAATCTCAAGAACGTGTGACACTGCAGCTTTAACAGTGGCAAAGCATCACGGGAGTTGTAGTTCAATATTTATGTGGGGGGGGTGTATACCTTTAAGCCGACACATTCCAACAGTGACGTTATAAGGAGAAACTGAAACCAGCCAGAGAAGGCACTAGAGGCCACGCCCATTACGTCACTGGGAGGCGCGGTCATACAGCGAGGACACGCCTTCTGCGTCTGACGTCACGCCGACGTAATGAAAACTACAGCGATATCACCTGATAACCGATATATCAACAGCCTCACACTACCCCGGAGCCATTACTGACAGAAACCGAGATCTGGGTGTCAAATGGCGCCTATTGTTATTACAGAATGTTATTAATGGCGGAGGGAGAGACTCACAGCTGGGCTGGCGGTTTCCTCGCTGTGGGCGGGGGGAGGGGCGGCGGCAGCCGAGCTGGAAATGCCGCAAAGGGGGCCTGTTTATTAGCTCAGCCTAGTCCGTGACGTCAGCACGCAACGGTGACGCTCGTTTGCCCCCTGGTAAACATCTCTTGCTTTACGGCTGAGGCCATGGCGGCCATCTTGGGAAAAGGCAGATCTGGTGCTAGAGAACTGGCAGGATGTTCTGTCACATTCTGATTCCTATAAGAACGTGTTTCTCATTCTGATAGAGACTGAGATCTAGGTCTCCCAGTTCCATAGGCAGGGTGGCAGCTCTGTGCCAGTGTGTGAGGGCAGGTCTCTGGCAATGTGACTATTCTGTACCTCCTATCCATTACGATGGTCCAGTCCTGATTTTCTGGTCCCGTCCCGCTTTTGGGGACGCTGTCCCCAAAGCACAGCTCAAGCTCGTCGGTGCTACAGAATTTGCTGGCGCTATATAAATAATAAAATAATAATCATTATACACTCCGGGCTAAAGGACAAAAGGGAACTGTCCAGTAGTGGGATTCAAAAATGTTAGTAACCCGTTCTGACTTTTCATATGATTCCAACTCCACAGGACTGGCCCAAGACATTGTGCTGCCTGGGTCCAAGACACCACCCCCCGCCCCGTTATGCACGCACACACAAGCACATCAACACAGTCACACATATATATCCTGGGGGGCAAAGGGAATGATATTAATGCATAAAATGCATAAACTTTGTATATCTTGCCAATGAGAATAGTTTACAAAAATATGTATACCATGCAATGAGCAATAAATACATTAACTTGATATATGACGCCAATGGAAAGTAAATGCATACACTTGGCATATTGTGCCAATGAAGCAATAAATACATAAAGTTTGTATATCAAGCCAATGAGCCACATGTGCAACCAAACAGCCTGCCAATGCCATTCTGATCTTAGCCTGTGTGTGCCATCTCTCTGCCACTTGCCTCTCTGTGCCATCTCTCTGCCACTAGCCTCTCTGTGCCATCTCTCTGCCATTAGCCACTCTCTGCCTCTAGCCTCTCTGTGCCATCTCTCTGCCACCAGCCTCTCTGCGCCATCGCTCTGCCAGTAGCCTTTCTGCCTTCAGTGTGTGGGATGGTGACAGTGTACATGGGAGGGTGACATTCCCCCTTTCACCCATGTCTCTCTCTCCCTCTCCTCCATGTCCTCTTACCCCTTTCATCCATGTCTCCATCCCCCTCCCCTATATGTCCTGCTACCTCTTCCATCCATGTCTCTCCCCTTCATGTCCCCGCTCCATATAACCCTACCAGCTATGTCTCCCCCCCTTCTAACCATGTCTTCCCCTACATGTCCCTTTTCCAATTCCATCCATGTCCCCCTCCCCTTCATGTCCACTTACCAATTCGATCTATGGCCCCCTCTCCTCTCCATGTCTCCCCCTCTCCTCTCTATGTCTCCCCCTCTCTACTCCATGTCTCCCCCTCTTTACTCCATGTCTCCCCCTCTCCTCTCCATGTCTCCTCCTCTCTACTTCATGTCTCCCCTCTCTACTCCATGTCTCCCCCCTCTACTCCATGTTTCCCCCTCTCCTCTCCATGTTTCCCCCTCTCTACTCTATGTCTCCCCCTCTCTACTCCATGTCTCCCGCTCTCTACTACATGTCTCCCCCTCCTCTTCATGTCACCCTCTCCTCTCCATGTCTCCCCTTCTCTCAATGTCTTCTCCTCTCCTCTCCATGTCTCCCCCTCTCCTCTCCATGTCTCCTCCTCTCTACTTCGTCTCCCCCTCTCTACTCCATGTCTCCCCCTCTCCATGTTCCCCCCTCTCTACTCCATGTCTCCCGCTATCTACTACATGTCTCCCCCTCCTCTTCATGTCACCCTCTCCTCTCCATGTCTACCCTTCTCTCAATGTCTCCTCCTCTCCATGTCCCCCTCTGCTCTCAATGTCTCCCCCTCCTCTTCATGTCTCCCCTTCCTCTTCATGTCTCCCCCTTTCCTCTCAATGTCTCCCCCTCTCCTCCCCATGTCTCCCTCTCCTCTTCATGTCTCCCCATCTCCTCTTCATGTCTCCCCATCTCCTCTCCATGTCTCCCCCTCTCCTCTCCATGTCTCTCCCTCCTCTCCATGTCTCCCCCTCTCCTCTTCATGTCTCGTCCTCTCCTCTCCATGTCACCCTCTCCTCTCCATGTCTCCCCCTCATCTCAATGTCCCCTTACACATTCTATCCTTGTCCCCCCACCCCATGACACTGATGTTTCTCTCTCACCCTTCTTTCCTAACTGGCAGGCAGCCTGTTCCCTCACCTAACGATATATGGCCCCCCTCCCTGCTTACCTGTCTAAGCAGGGAAGGGGGCCTCTCTTCCAGAACTCTCTGCCTCCTTCACTCTGAGCGCCGGGTAGTCACGTGACTCCCGGCTCTCCTATGCTGAGGGCAAGGGGGAGGCGACCCCCCTGTTTTAGAGTGCGTGCGGTTCCCTATTAAAAAAAAGATTACTATTTAGAGAAGCATACTGGATTAGAGAATTGGGATCCCTAACACCTAGGGGACTCAATCAAGAATATGACCTCAATCCGTTTAAGTCATAGTTTACTTTTATTGTTTTTAATAGTTTCAATTTTTATTTTTTACAGATGACTCTCACAAACTATTGTTATCTGTGATGGCAGTGCTGGTTATCACCTTATTGAGCACATCTTTTAACCTCTTAAGGACGGAGCCAAATGTACACGTTGTGAACGAAACCAAATCTAAACAAAACCTGGCATTTGCGCTACATGTCTGTCCAACCGTAATACACCTCTTTCATATTAAATACACCCACCCTTATTATACATCATTTTATTCAGGGGAAACAGGGCTTTCATTTAATATCAAATATTTAGCTGTGAAACATAATTTAATATGAAAAACATGGGAGAAAATAAGATTTATTTTTTATTTTTTTAGTTCTACATGACATTTTAACGGTCAATGTCATAATACTGTTTGTTTTTACTGCAATAAAATACACATATTTGTATTCAGCAAAGTCTCACATGTAAAACAGTACCCCCTATGTACAGGTTTTATGGCGTTTTGGGAAGTTACAGGGTCAAATATAGTTACATTTGAAATTCGCCAGATTGGTTACGTTGCCTTTGGGACTTTATAGTAGCCCAGGAAAGAAATTTACACCCATAATGGCATATCATTTACAATAGTAGACAACCCAAGGTTTTGCAAATGGGTTATGTCCAGTCTTTTTTAGTAGCCATTTGGTCACAAACACAGTTACAATAATGAATGTACCAACAATGTGCAAATAATAGAACAAAATATATATAAAAAGCCTTAATAGGCAAATGGACCCATAGGTAAAGCAGCTCAGAATAACAAAAAGTGCAAATGTTAAAGTGCAGACTGTGCAATAAAGTGAGAAAGTGCAACTCTCATCACTCTAAAAAATGATATTCACCAGTAATGTCCACAAACAATCTCATAGGCAACAATTTTGTAAAGCAGAAACTGCTGATACCAAAACTGGAGGGTCCCACTGTGGCTCAACGCGTTTCGTCTCTCGGACTTCGTCAGGAGCTTCTTATCTTCATCCTCTTCTTTCCCCCTTTTTAAATCCGCCGGTCCGCCGGTCCCCTGGTGACCGCGCATGCGTACGTCACGCGCAACGTCATACGTAATGACGCACACGTATACGTTCCGCGCATGCGCGGTCACCCTGGAACGCAAATAAACTTTATTGTTCCTATACACAGAAGACAACCGAGTGTCCTACATCAAGGGCAATCGTTTTATATTTGTAAACTGTGTTTACATAAAAAAGCCTGGCGGCTAGCTTAAATACTAACAGTAATAACTAACCCACAAATGAAATATAAATGTGGCTTCATGGGGAATAATAAATGTAAATATGAAGAAGAAAAATATATATATATATAAAAAAAATTAATTAGAAAATATGGAAAAGAGAAATATATATACATATATCAGGATGTATGAAAGAAAATATATATCCAAAAATTTAATAATAGAAGGGGCAAATGAAATACATCCAATATCCATATAAATATAAATATATATATATAGGATCCACCAAGGGTCTATTAAAAAACCATAATAGAAAAAACTGGAAAAAATTAAAAATTAAAAATAAAGAGAAAAGAGAAAATATTAAAAATATATGGGAGAATATAAAAAACTAGAAGCGCATTTATATAGAATAGGAAATACATCAAAAAACGGGCATAAATGATACACAAGATATGCAAAAGGGAGATCCATAATTGGATCTTAAATTGCAGTACAAATGGCAATATAATCAGAAATAGTCCAGCGAATGTACATAATGGATATTAATAAAAATAGAAATAAATATAGATGAGGATAGACAAATAAATTGATAAATAAATTAAATGACAGGAAACATCCATGGTAAACACTTAAATGGCAATACAATCAAAGAAAATTGACCCAATCAGCATAACAATAGATGCACATCTAAAAAAATATATATATAAAAAATCTAAAAAATATATATATATAGTATGTATGTACATATAATATATAGAGACCATAATCAAATCCGGAAACAACCTATATTAAAAAACAAATAGATAAATAAAAACATGTGGCTGCTCACTGTTAAAAAAAAAAAAAAGCGGCGGGTGGGGGTCGTAATGTAAAATAATGGGGGGGGACCTATTGTCCTCCCCCCGGGCCCCCACCCCTGAGTGTCGGGTGGGGGCCCTAAATCAGAATGGGGGGGGGAACCTAATGTCCTGGCCCCCACCAATTTAGGTCTTTCTGCCTTTTGGTAGATAACTCCCTAATACCGTGGGAATTAGGGAGTTATCTACTAAACGGCTGCAAAAGAAGTCCCGAAATTCCTAAGTGTTGAAGTGCCAAATTGCCGAAGTCCCGAATTGCGAAAGTCCCGAATTTCGGAATGCCGAAGCGAACCGGAAATTTTCCCCATGCACATGCCTATCAATTTTCTATATTTAATTAGATTCTGGAAAATGGCATCATTATATATCTATTTTGACATGGTACACTACTACTGTTTCCCCTTACATATATAGCGACTCTTTGCTATTTATATTACACATGTCACTATTTTCTTGATACAATACATACTGTGTTGCATTATATATTATATTATTGCACATTATGACATATTATGTCATGTTTTACACGTCTTACAATATTGTTGTTTTTTCTTACACATATTGCGACTCTTTGCTTATATATGAGTCACTGTTTTCTTGATATAATACACATTGTGTTGCATTACATATTACAGAATTGTATATTAAGGCATATTATATGTCACGTTTGACACTATCAATTATCAATTACAGTATTGGTTATATTAATTTTGTATAATTTGTTTATGTTTTTTCATTGTATTTGTACATATTGGTTTTTCACTTATTTTCACCTATCACTAAAATGATACTGGAATGGTTGTCAATTAGGTAATTATGAAATTGAGGATTGGATAGGGCTATGTTATTTGCTTCTCATATTAAAATATGCCTTATTTAGATTATGATGAGATTATTTATATTTCTCTATGATGAACTTTATATTTTTTCATGATTCACTATTTGGGATGTCAGGTTAAAAGCAGGTTTACAATTAGCCTGAATGTAAAAAAACTGTTTTCATGGTATGAAATCTATAGCTTTATTGTAAAAAATTTTTTTGACAAGTATGAAATCTATATCTTATCTTTGGAAGCACCCCATGATTTATATTTTGATTTAGACATGAATGAAATGTGTATTTAAATGTTTAATTTTATTTGTAAGTGGTGCCCTTTATCATAGCACTGTTGTTGCGCGTCTGCTTTTCGTTTTTTAATTTTTTGCTTTTTAGTGCTCGGTTCTGCGCATGCACTATGTTTCATTACAGTGCGCGTGTGCGATATTTTATTGCCGCTCATGCGTAGTACATTTGATTAAACTTATGCCCGTGCGCTTATTATTGTGACTCTATAGGATTAGATCATGTGACAGTCTGCGTCGGGTGTGTCTTAGACGTGCCCTTGTGACCATACCCGGAAGTGGAAACTCTTAATCCGGCTGCACGATATTTTCCTTACTTCATTAAAGGTAATTTAAAACGATCATTTCACAATTGAATAATTAAACTATATTAGTAATGAATTGCTACTCTATTGGCTGTGTTGTCCTGCTTTTCCTGACATCCTAATTATTTGAGATTGTGATTGGAGAGATAATTATGTTTTTATTTATGTAATAATTATGTCATTAATTAATTGTAATTAGATCACATGTTTTTTCACTTATGAAATGTTACATACACCTATATATTGTGTGTGTGGTATGTGCTTCATTAGCTTGACAAAGGCCCTAAGGGGTCGAAACGTTGCTTTCTGGTTCCTTGTTCCAATAAAGATTGCCTACATTTTGGAATACGCTGGAGTGCCTGTATTATTTTTTATATTCAAATCATCAGAAGTGGTAGCCTGATCCAATCACAATGCTTCCCCATAGGTTTGGCTGAGACTGACAAAGAGGCAGATCAGGGCAGAGCCAGCATGATTCAAACACAGCCCTGGCCAATCAGCATCTCCTCATAGAGATGAATTGGATCAATGAATCTCTATGAGGAAAGTTCAGTGTCTGCATGCGGAGGGAGGAGATACTGAATGTTTGGATGCATTTTAGGCAGCCATGACCCAGGAAGGATCTCTAACAGCCATCTGAGGAGTGGCCAGTGAAGTTATCACTAGGCTGTAATGTAAACACTGCATTTTCTATGAAAAGACAGTGTTTACAGCAAAAAGCCTGAAGGGAATGATTCTACTCACCAGAACAAATTCAATAAGCTATAGTGTCCCTTTAACTTACCATACACAATCTTTTAATCTGTTTTAAACATGGAACCTTTGTTCCCAGTAACCTAGTCTGAATTGCAAACAGCATTATCAAACAGCATAATAACATTTTAAATTTCCTGCCTATTTCTATAGGTTTCTAACTTCGGTATTGGCTCCAACAAAGCAGGCGTATCGAGTATCAGGTCTTTGTTATAGGAATCTTTTTTTTAAAAAGAATGTGTTAATTTCATATATTTAAATATTATATGTTTAAATATTAAACTTAAAGTAAACTTATTTTTTCTTTAAGACTAGAATTTCACAAATCCTCATTAAGCTGTAACCTACACTAATTAATGTCCTCAATACATCACACACACAAAAAAACCTTGCTTTTGTGTTTATTAATTCTTGTGTGTTGTACTTATCTGTGAGCTGTTTATTAGGAAACACTGATAAACAAAGAATATACTGGTTAGGCCAGTTCTTTCGGAGCACCCTGACCTGTTTACACTCGTCCAAGCAATATCTGGGTAGGGTCACAAACTAACTGACCTGTGTCTTTATCTTTCATCTCTGCATCCCTGCCCTGTTATGGTGTCCCTCCCAAATTGTTAACAGTTTTCACCCATTGTTGAGATCAGTGCTAGGAATGATAAGTGAACCAGCATCCCACTTGCTTTGTGACATTCTTCTTACCTAGGCATTTGTATAGACAAAAGCAAATTATAGGTTTTGTGTAAATCGTACTCCTATACAGGGGGCAAGGTTATCAGATTAAATGTGAACTGTCACATTTAATTTTTTTCTGGTTTTATGTTTACTTGTCTCCATACCTAGCAAATATGTATTTGCAAGGTGTGAAAAAGTAAATTAAATGTAGAAATCCACACCTCTCTATCCTGCAACTGGGCACCTCCATTTTAGCTTACTGTCAATCATTCTTATAAGCGCTGTCCTTTGCATCCGGCAGTCAGCAGAGAAAGAACAATGAACAATTCTTTTTCATATCTTCTCTTCACTTGCAATATTTGTGCTAGCTTTTTCCTCTGATCTGGGTTATAATGTCAGTTGCTAAATTTTCAATATAAAGTTAAACGAAAACATAGTATCTCATAAAAAGAATAAAAAAGAGCTTAAAGGATCACTATAGTGTCATGAAAACAAACTTGTTATCCTGACCCTATATAACCCTTAGGTCCCCCCCCCCACCCTCAGGGGCCCCTCCCGCAGCTTACCTTTATCCAGCGCCGGGCTCCCTGGTGACCTCTCCTCCCCTGCCGTCAGCTCCCGAATGGAGCGGAATGCGCATGCGTGGCAAGAGCCACAAGCGCATTCAAATAGTTCATAGGAAAGCATTTCTCAATGCTTTCCTATGGACATTCTGCATCCTGAATGCAATTTTCGTATCCATCAGGAAGACAGCCACTAGAGGCTGGATTAATCCTACAATGTAAACATAGCAGTTTCCCTGAAACTTCTATGTTTACATCTGAAGGGTTAAAACCTGGGGGACCTGCCAACCAGACCACTTCATTGAGCTGAAGTGGTCTGGTTGACTATAGTGTCCCTTTAATACAGTTAATCAGTTAGTTATGAGTGATTTCCCATGTTTTATTCAATGGTATAAATTGTTTTCAGTCTCCTATGTGTTTGGCTCATTTGCTGTGTTGTTAGTGAAAAAGTAATGAAACTGCCCATATAATTAAAGTTGACATTATCGTTCATTATCCAAAAACCTCATATATTTCTAGAAGATCAATTTCTAGAATCAATTTAAACATGTTGGAAAAAAAAAGATTAACCATAATAGACAGAAAAACTAAATTATCAGGCAGGCCTTGTTATTAACTAAAGTGAGAATTCAAGGTGAATTCAAAGTTAATTTCAAATTTAAGGCCAAAATGAAAAAATTCTCCCAGTCAAAAGGGACACTACAGGCACCCACACCACTTTATCTAATTGAAGTGGTCTCGGAGCAGTGTCCCTGTCCACCATAACCCTGGCCCCCTTAATAATATTGTAAAGCTCTGTGGAATAAAAGACGTTTTGAGATACTAAGACTGCCTGTAGTGACTGTCTACCAAACAGACACTAGAGGCCTTTCCTGCTGTTTCACGGAGACTGATTCCGTGAAACGACGCTGAACGCCCTAATACTTTGAATGAAGACTTCCAGCGTCAAGCAAAACACAATAGGAAAGCATTGGTTCAATGCTTTTCTATGGGGAATGCCTAATGCGCATTAAGTTTCCCCTCTGCTCTGACATTGGAGGAGTGAGATGGAGCCTCGTCGATGCAATAGGGCAAGTCTAAAAAGGGTCTTAAAGTCTTTATTTGTAGATGAGGGAGGGAGGGTGGATGCAGAGGAACAACTTAGTGTGAGGAAAGAACTTTTTATTCCTAACACTGTGTTTCGTTAAGCTACTCTGACCTTAAATTTGAAATTTTCTATGAATCAACTTTGAATTCTTACTTTAGTAAATAACCCTCTGTGTTATAAGAGATATAAGAGTGTGTGCACTTGAATAACACATTTTGCACAGACTGCATTGGAAAAATGGCTACTAAGTCACCAGAGTTAAGTTTATCGCTTGTCAATGAATTTAGAAAATCCACCACATTGTAGGAGACCTTTACCCATTGTCTTACATATCTTATATAATCTACTCTCAGTTATTAGACACAGACATTTTCATTCTTTTTGATATCTCATATCAAGTTTGTATAATTTACAAGTTGTTTGTCAATTCACCGGGACTCAATTTATGTGTATTGTACCTGCAAATGTTTTTCTTATAGATGAGAAAGGAAACTAAAAGGAGGGGCAGACAGAAATAATTTCTAGTTAGAAATTATTAATCCATGTTCATATACTAAAATAAAAGGTGAACACTGTTACACAGACCCAGACTGGCCATTGAGCAAACCGAGCTATTGCCCAGCGGGCCGCAATGACCATCAAAGGATCTCCCCTTCTGGCCCATGCAGGGCTGGTGCTTTCCAAATTAAAGATGTCCCTAATTGTCCCACTGACACTTTGCCGAGGAGAGTGAGGGGAGAGGGGGATCTGGGAGGCTGAATTTTCAGGAGTGAGGCGTGAACCCCCCTCTCTAGCCAAAGGTAAGAATGTGGGGGGGAGGGGGTATAATTAAAAAAAATAAAAAATAATGAAGAAAAAGACATGCATATTTGCTCTCATCTCCCTCCCTCCCCCCATCCCCCACACACACAATACAGGCCCTATTCCACCCAACACAGTCACACACTGCAGCCCTCGCACACACTGCACCACCTACATACACACTAGATCCCCAGATCCCCCATACGCACTCTGGATCCCGCACATATTACACCACAACACAACAGATACATATTTACACAAAACACCACACCACAGTAAGCTCACCCTACATACATGCAATCACACAGGCAGCCTTCAAACATACACAATACTAATGCCTGTCCCTTTTGTCCTCTGGTATCCCACTTATAGAGACACCATAGACAAGCTACAAGCAAATGCAGCTCAAGCGTATCATGAAATCAATTTGTGTTACCCAGAGCAAATATAGGGCCCTGTGAAAATAAAAGCTCCCTAAGTTCTGTTGGCTAAAAGGAACACTCCACACACCATAACCACTACAACCCTCTGTAGTAGTGATGGTGCCAAGAGTGCCCTGGCGATCTATCAGGATTAGTAGTCAATCTCTCAAACTCCCACTGCTCTTGGGCAACAGAAATTGCTATAGTTTTCATCAGCCCAAATATGTAAGTAAAAAAAAAGTTACATGCGCACTGTCTCAAATTCCTATTACACTTTAATGGCCATTGGTGTGGTACTAATACCTTTATTTTTGGATAAGTAGTCAAAACATTTGCAAACAGTTTGACAACTTGCCAGGTGTCGATTGAGTGATGGTTAACAACTCCTGTCCAGCTGTACTGATCTAATGTTCTCAGCCAATGAGATCACTGCTTAGTGCAGAAGAACTGAATGAAGCTCATTGCAGGAGTTGAATGAAGCTCCTTGTAGAAGCTTCTGGCTCCACAGGTGGCTGGCACCCTGGTGACAGCTGGCGAGTTTTCAAACCATTCACAACCTGGTTTACTATTTACCTTGGGAGGGAGAAAGAGCACTCCTGGCACCAAATTTACTACAGCAGATTGTAGTGGTTATGGTGCTTGTAGTGTTACACTGATCAGCCACAACACTAAAACCAAGTGCCTAATATTGTGCTGCTTAAGCAGCTCTGATGTGTTGAGGCATGCCTTCCAAAAAACCTCTTAACATACCCTGTGGTATCTAGCACCAAGAAGTTAGCAGCAGTCCAAGTCGCGAGGTGACGTATCCATAGATGGGATTTGTTGTTCCAGAACATCCCACAGATTCTCAATTGGATTCAGATCTAGGGAATTTAGAGGCCAAGGCAACACCTTGAACTTTTTGTCATGTTCCACAAACCATTCCTGAACAATTTTTGCAAGGTGCATTATCCTCCTTAAAGAGGCCATTGCCATTAGGGAACACCGTTGCTACGAAGCGGTGTATGTAGTCTGCAACAATATCTAGGTAGGTGGCACGTGTCAAAGTAACATCCATATGAATGCCAGGATCCAAGGTTCCCAGCAGAACATTGCCCAGAGCATTACAATGCCTTTTACGGCCTGCATTCTTTCCATAGTGCATCCTGCTGCCATCTCGTCCCCAGATAAACAATGCACATGCAACAGGCCATCCACCAGATTCATCAGACCAGGCAACCTTCTTCCATTGCTCTTTGGTCCAGTTCTGAATTTCACATTCTCATTAAAGGCGGTGGACTAGGTCATCGTGGACACTCTGAACGCTCTGTGGTTACGCAGCCCCTTATACAGCAAACATTAATGCACTTTGTATTCTGACACCTTTATATCATGGCCAGCATTAGTTGCTCTTCTGTGTGATTGGACCAGACAGGCTAGCCTTCACTCCCCACATGCATCAATGAGCCAAATCAAGCGGTATAACAGCAAAAAGTTGAAAAACTCCATAGCAAATGTTCAGAGTTCACAAGAAGTTTAATTGACACAAAACAAGAAAAAACAAGCAGGGGAAAAGTCACACTAAACACCTAATACCTCTCGGACCTCTGTGTACTCTAACATAGGAGTCCAACACTGCTTCTAACACATGAGATTCAAGAACTGTCTGTTCACTTGCTGCCTAATATATCTCACTCCTCTCCAGGTGCCATTGTAACCAGGGTGACCAGACATCCCGGTTTTACTTAGATAGTCCTGGTTTTCGGTAATATGTCCCAGCATGCCGAGAAACATTCTCGGGATGCATAAATGTCCCGGTTTTCATCTGAAAGGCAGCCAGTGCCGTAAAAGATCCATTGCAGAAGCCTTGTTGGTGCAAGTTAATAGCGCTCTATAACCGGTCTCGTGCCTAGTTTCTGAAACTCTGCTGGAGACAGTATCCTATTGTCCACGCTGAGCCTCCCTGACCAATAGGGAGAGTCAGGTGTGTGTCACAGAGGAGCGAGGCGTGCAATGCATGGCTGCGCCCCAGCTGATGGCACAGTGCAAATTTATGGAAGCCAAACGGTTATCGGGCCCGCGGGCGGGCTGGGGTTTTAATAGTTTGCAGGTTCAGGTTTGTTTGGTTAATTCATGGAGCAGATTGTAGGGAACTGTGAGGAGCCTCCGGTGGTCAGTGAGTGCTCGAAACTGGTCTCCCCCACCCCTATCACACTAAAGCAACAAATCTCATACAGGAGGGCTCTAGCCAGTGTGACAAGTTATCCGACTTTTTTTATTTCCAAATTCTGTTGACCCTGCTTGTAACGATATAATGAATGTTATTCAATTCACCTGTCAGTGGTTTTAATGTTGTGGTTGATCAGTGTTTATTACCTTTTTAGTATGCTTTGGACATCACATATCATTATGTAACCTTCAGAGAAGCTCTAATGCATTTATGATTGTGACTAAACTGCAAGTCCTTTGGAAAATCTGATAATTGTCTTTTGTTTTTCTTATGCTGAGAACTTTTTTTTTTGCTATGGTAACACTAAGTAAGTAAGAAACATGTGTTTCTTTCACTGACACTGGGTGTTTCACAGACAAAAAAAAAGTACAGACAAAATAAATAAATCAAATAAACAAAACACTTCCAAGGCTATTATTATTTTTAAAGTTGGGTGTTTCTTTAACATATCCTACGGGCTTAGAAATAGGTGATTTACTGTCTATTTCCTGTTTTCATTTTAAAAATGTGTTACCTTTCCTCTTATCGACACTCTGACAGTGGGTGAGTGACACTGAGCACGTTCAATATTTCTGAGTAAATTGCCTGTGGCTTGTGACATTCCACAAAATTAGTGTTAACGGTATTCACATGAAAGAATGACACCTGAAGGCAAAATCGCACCAATGAGTATATGGCCACTGGTGTGGGTGAAACCAATTAATTAAGCTCGCAACTTTTAAAATGACCCGCTTTAATTTTAGTGGTGCAAGTGGGGGTGTGGCCAGGGGCAGGGCTGTTTTGAGAAATTTTAGATGATTTACTAATAACAATTTATGCAACTAAAATGTAATTTAGCACAAAACAAATTGTCTAATTTAACATTGTAGCGTTAGGAATACAAACCTGTATGGTGTCCCTCTCCTTATAACTAAATGGAATATTGGAAAGTATGCAGATATATAATCTATATTATAATACTGTAATATAATATTACACACAATTTCAAACAGTCTCCTACCATAGGCAAGAAATAAACCCATTTTACATTTAAATGACACGTCTGGTACAAGCTATGTGGACGTCTTCCCTTGATTGGGATACCTCCACATCTTTTCCCCCTATTAAAGAAGGTAGGACTTATACACTTACACCTCGTCCAATAATATATAAATATATTAATATTATATATCATCTTCATCCATACACAGTTGCTACATAATATTTAATGCAACAGAAATCACATATCAGAATTAACTTAAAGGGACACTCCAAACACCTAAAGCAGATTTCAACAGAAATTGGCACTTTTATATATGAACCTTGTTACACTTCCCCCCTCTCCCACCCTACTGCCAGGCAACAAGTCCTGTTGCTTCTTGGTTTGTTTAGCTCAGTAGGGATTAACTCAAGAGGCAGCAATAGTCCAGAGTAATTGCAAAGGCTTCTCGTTGAGCTGCACTGGAAAGCTGTAATTGGACAGCCACAGAAAGTCGGGATTCTAGATTGTTAAATGCTTCAGCTGCAACCTTATTTACGACTTCCATTTATGGCCTTCTATGCTTCCCATTAGATTGGGACAATCAAATTAAAGGCTTTGTGGCTTAGTCATAGATTTTTTTTTACTTGTCCTAACTGAATTGATTGCTTTACTCAGTCAATAAATACCTTTTGTCAGTCTCGTCCTTAATTGTCCTTTAAATCCTTTTACCAGGTGTATCCCTCCCCAACTTTTATGCTGTAAAATGGGATTAACCTCTCCCAGCTCTTCAACTTCAAATGAGTCCAGATAGAAACTGACCTTCTACATTGTTTAGGGAGCTGCTTGGGCAAAATTTGTCATTTAAACAAAGCACAAACTGACCTGATTTATACAATATGACCAGATAGGGTACATTGAAAACTAAATAAGTCCAGATTTTCCATGGTGTATAACTAAGGAACTAAGACAACATCTTATCAAAAGCACAATTGTATCTGACATCACACTATCTGCTATATGTACAGGCTGTCTGTTAGCATGTTACATCATACTGCATCATTTATTACACAGACAAGCTGTAAATATAATGTAACAACTCATTGCACTTCTGTAATTATTGCAGTATGTACTGCAGTATTGTCCATGACATTCCCGGATTATTGCCAATATTACATCCTATCACAATGTCCCTCTTTACCAGACTCTCCATGTTTTTATTGTGTCTTAGTGTATAACAGAGCTCCACAGCAATAATACTCACAGTCTTTAAAGAAACATTATAAAGTTAGAAACGGTATTCTTAATGCTACAGTATGCCCCTGTCACTAACTTTAGGTCTCCCTCCCGTCGGCATGAAATGGTTAAAAAAACCAAACATTTTTTAGTTGCAGGGTAAAGAAGACGGGCACTTCGCCCAGACCACTTCAATGAGCTGAAGTGGTCTCGCTGCCTATAGTGTCCCTTTAACCTACAATAAATGTGTTGAGATATGTCTGTGTAAGTAACATGCGTTGTTCTTGTGCTAAGTTGTCTAATCATTTATGTTGCATAATTTATCAGTAAGTCACCTCAAATTTTTGAGGACAGCGCAACCCTGGCCACACTCTTCCTCACACCCCTAAAATGTATTTTTTTATAAAATATTTTTACTTATAAAATATTTTACCAGGAAAGATACATTGAGATTTCTCTCGTTTTCAAGTATGTCCTGGGTAAAATGAAAGTGTCCCTCTTTGACCATTTGAAATGTTGGGAGGTATCGCTATGTATGTGTGTTTATGTGTGTTGTGCAGGAATGCTATACGCAGTGTGGGAATAGTGTATGAGTAGTGTGTGAATGCTGTGTGTGTGTGAGATCAGGTCAGGGTGGGTAGTGTATGAATACTATGGCATTACGCGAAATTCGCAGGCAGTGTGTGAATGCTGTATACAGAGCGTGTAGCATGAGTAGTGTGTGCATTGGGCCAGAAAAGTATGGTGGTGATCATGCTTCTACTACACCTCGGTCAACTCCCTTTGGACCACCACTGCTGGAAGCAGCCTCTTATTCCCTCTTTACCATGCTTACACATGTTTTTTTTAAGTCCAACATATCTACCCCAATTCTCTAATACCGTACTGCCCCATGCTCTTTCCGTCTATCTCTCTCTCTATCCCATTTTTCATCTGTCTACTAACTCATAATCTCTCCGTGCTCCACAGCGGTTTGTCTCCACCTTAATCTTGTGTTTTACCTCTTTTTTACCCTTCTCATCTAACCCATACCCTCTCTGTCCTCCCCAGCTGTCTGCCTGTCAAATATAAGTTGTTACGGGGGCATCGTTAATATCTACTAGAGAGAGGGAAAGTCTCGGTCTTCTCCAGAAGCAGAGACAGATTTCACAGCACCCCTCACAAAACGCAACACAGTTCAAATAACAGCTGAGTGAGATTAAACATTTCAAAGGCTTCCATGAAGAATTTTCATGTGGTTACATAAAAAAAATGTAAAGGAATACTCCAAGCACCAAAACCACTTCAGCTTGCACCAGGCAAGCTATAGCACCATTCTAGTGTAATTTATCAAACCATTTTGGGTTCTCGCCAGGCGCCTTTGACTGTATACCCTGCTTTTTGGCTTCTCCTTTACGAGAATCTGGTTAAGGTAAATTATCAACAGTACTGAAATGGTTTGGCAAAGTACACCGGGACAGGCAATAGTGTCTATGGTGCTTGGAGTATTGTTTTAATATCAATCTAATCTGCCTTTTTCCTTCCCTGCGCATTTATAAAAATTCATCATGTAAGATATTTCAGATCTTAATTTAGTCTTATATGATAGATTTTCCGTAAACATCGTAAGGTCATAGAGATTGTAGTTACCATTCTATATCCGCTTCTAGGAGGGAAAAGTATATAGATATACTCCAGGACATACTACTTAATCTGGATAATCTGGTTTATACTGAGAGACCGTAGAGATTCATTGGACTCAAGGCAACCAAGTGGGTTTACCAGTAGATACAGCTATTACCTGCTATTCACGATTTTCTAGCTTTGCTAACATCACTAATTCATCCAAGGCTGCAAAACTCCCTGGAGTGAAACAGGTTACAGAATGAGGTTAATTAAAAGGCTAGCAATGGATGGTATTTTCCCTTAATAACTGGTTTGTTTGCAAAACCATCCCCGAGCTCTTTAATTCTTTGAATAAAATATCAGAATAATCACAACCACCGTAGACAAATTATGCTAAACTATCCTGCAAGTTGAGATTTATAATATAGAGCAAAACTGGTCAATATAATGGAGTTTAATGTTGGTAACTTAGGACAACATACCATATTTTAATTAGATGGAGAGTGGAGTGTTTGTAAACAGCATAAAACGGGTCTGAAAGCAAGAGATGCGGGGGTTGGTAAACAGGCAGGATAGGGGTCAAGTAAACTGAATGAAATCAGAGATTAACATCCAATTATACATCTACATTATATGTCTAGTAAGGGGTAGAAGCATTTAAAGGCATACAGATTTCAACATATTTGAACAAGCACTAGTGAATTATAGCATATAGATGTAGACTACATAAAATTCTGGTAATGAGATAAAAAAACAAATCTGAATCCACACATAGTCAGAGCTGTCATAACTCATGGGCACGCTGAGCAGGTACCCAGGGGCCCCACGGGCACAGGGGCCTCCTAGGTTTGCCAATTTTTCAGTATATTATTCTGAGAAATTCATTCAGAACCTTCAAACCCTCTTTATTAGGTGAGCTAATCACCTCAGTATCAGCTATTATCTGTACATGTGATCATGCGACTATTTTTTTTCAAAACTGCTAAAAAAAATCATCTTTGCAGCAACATAGGGCAGCGTTTTGGCAGCTTTCACTCGTGTATGGAAAATGACATTTTAAAGACCATTGATTTCAAACCAATATTAAACCAATTCTCTGCAAAGAAATGACCCAGAACCTTATCTCGGGAGGGGTACTGGTAGATTATTTAAAGAAACAATCCTGGCACAGTAACAGTACAGAGAGCTGTAGTGGTTATGGTTCCAGAAGTGCGGTGGAGCCCTCCCAGAGTAAGCATTCAAACCGTTTAAGAACAGCTTGACAACTTACCTGGGGTCTGCCGGGATAGATACACTAGTATTGTATGGGGCCAGTAGTAGGGGATAAAGGCAGTAGTGTGTGAGGGGTGCAATGTGTGTGTGTGAGGGGTGCACTGTGTGTGTGTGAGGGATGCAGTGTGCGTGTGCATGAGGGGTGCAATGTGTGTAAGATGGGTGTAGTGGGTGTGTGTATGGTAAGCAGGGTGTATGTCAAGGGTGCCATGTGTGTGCGCCAGGGATGCGGTGTGTGTGTACGTGGGACAGTGTGTGTTTGGGGCAGAAAGGGGTGCAGTGTGTGTTTGAGGCAGTGTGTATGGGGGGCAGTGTGTGTGTAGGGGGGCAGTTTGTGTGTGTGGGGGCAGTGTGTGTTTGGGGGGGCAGTGTGTGTTTGGGGAAGTTTGTGTATGAGGCAGTGTGAGTATAGGGGGCAGTGTGTGTGTGGTGCAGTGTGTATATGGGGGACAGTGTGTGTTTGATACAGTGTGTGTATGGGGGCAGGGCTGTCTATAATATTCTTTAATATTGATTGGACCCTAGGCTAGAATTTACTTGGGCCCCCTGGATCCTGCCCTCCCACTCCCTAGCATGCAATCCCCCCTCTCCCCCACCCCCCCCTGTTTTGGTGCCTAAGATAACCCTTTAGATTAAGTATATTCTGGTAATCTTGTTTTAAGGACTAGTAGAATCATTTGAAAAATTGCCAGCTCCAAAACAGAGGTAAACTGATTTTCATGATTTTCATGATATTATATAATATAGACACCACATTAAAAACTAAGTGGAAAAATATGAGGGAGCAGGAGGAATGCGATCTTCCTATTCAGCGCCACTTTGCATTATCAGGCATGCGCTTCACGACTATGGTAGGACATCGGAGGGATACATGTCATGGAGAAGAAGCCTCTGCTGTCTGCACAGTGTCTCTCATCAATCAAATCACACTTCGCGTTTGGACTTACTTTTCCTACTGTCTATTAATGACTGATGAGTTTCGGAAATCAATGACTTTGCACTGTAAGATTAGAAGTTACTAATCTACCTTTCCGCTAAGAATCCATATTGGATCTAATATGGAAATCGTTTTTTAGGCCAACTAAAATCATAATCAATTACTTGACTGCTGTCTAGATGTAATGCCCAAACCCCACTTGTTGCCCCTTTTCCCAATGACACACGAGAGACCATATTAATTTGGGTAAGGGCAACGGCCACAGCTTTATTTATTCTTACATGCCAGCAACAAAACCATACTCTCAGCTGTTGGGGGCACCGGGGCTCAAGAGGCAGCTGCCTTGGCCCCCCGGGAGCAACTGGGCCCGGGGCAGCTTCCCCTTTTGCCCTGCGTTAAAGGCGGCCCTGATGGGAGGCAGTGTGTGTGTGTGTGTATAGAGGAGCAGTGTGTGAATGTGTAGGGAGTTATTGTGTGTTGGCGGCTGATTTAAATTTTTTTGTTGTTTTATTAAATTAAAATAACTATGGTTTATTTCCCCCCTCCCTTCTTACCTTTGCACAAGGAGGGGGGATATCGACTGTGCTCGGATAGCGACGGCCCTGCATTGGCTGCAGTTGCCCAAATCCTCCCGCCCGAATCCGCCACTGTGTCCAATTGGGGGTGCAATATCAGTTTCCTTGTGGTTCTTGATAGAATGGTTATGTAGGTTCATTATTTAGCAAGTATCCCCCAAAGTACGATTCTTTGTTGCGTCATGTATAACACAATGTGTAAATAATATAAGCAATGTATACAGGAAAATGTGACAGTATAAAGGGGTAATGTTGGGAGCAATATGCCTATGTATCTGGAAGTAAATATGGGAGTAATATAACAAGATATGGAGCAATATCAAGATGTGTAATGTGGAAGACAGTATCCCTACATATGGAGCAATATATGGGGCAAAGTAACAATAAATCAGGCAATGTGACAATAAAACAGAACATATGGAGCAATGCATATGGGACAATGCGATAACATGTAGGGTTAATGTGGAGGGCAAAGTGACTATATTCTGGGGGCTGTACGACAATATATAAGGCAATGGAATAATTTGAGGAATGTTGCAATATGGAAGCAATATGGTGCTGTTTGATTACATGGGGAAAACATTTAAAAAAAAATATCAATCTTTACATTGTGGCTAAACCATTCGTTGCATTGTCTGTCTGACAGCCACTAGATGCACGTCCTCCTTAAGCCCTTTAATTTCAAAAGTCTTCACCCTCTGTATTATCATGTTGATCGCCATTAAGCTAAGCTTTGCAGTGCAGGGCTAGTTCATTGACAGAGAGCTGACACCAAATTAGAAAAAGGGGAATTGGGGGCACACCCGGAACATGCATTCTAAGCTGTGGTCCTAGTGTAAAGACTAAACTATATACAAAATACAAATTAGGGAACAGTGCACACACCCCCAAAAAAATACAGTTTCATATTTTACAAAGCTGCTTAAAAATCACATATCTTAGGAAACAAATATGGGGATTCAGTTACACCACCATATGGTCATATTGTGATAAGCCCACCACTGTGTCGCAGTGCCTTAATATAAATTATGTCCTAGTACACCAATATAAAGCAAATCCGCTCTAAAATAGTTTAACTTCTCACAAAGTGGAAGGGGGTACATTGCACTTTAAAAATATACTTATTTTTAACAGTCGAGTATTTATTTTTAACGTTAGGGTGTTCCTTTGATCCTCACATATAAGCTCCCCCTTTTTAAAACCATTCGATAAAGTGTAAATTAGTAAATGATTAGTAAAAATATTCCTTTTTTTAAAACAAAACTTTTTTACACAGCCCCCATATGGTTACCCTAATGTACTAATTGCATAGAAAATATAACAGTGACTTAGTGATTTAATTTTTCCCCTTTAAACAAAATCCCACCAGCCTGTCTTACTCCAAAATTACAGCAACACAGATCAAATCAACTGACAGATTCCATTGGGTGCATTCCACAACTGATCAGGTATAGAGATTAGGCTTCTGGTTAATCGGGAATTCCCATCAGATAAGAATTCTCATACACAATTACATTGAGGAATTCTCTTTTGTTTAAACAGTGATTGTGCTATGTGGGTTTTCCCTCTGTAGATAAAGTTACACATGCAGATACTCCCTCTAGAAAGGGTATATAAACCAAAGCAGAATGGGCTGAGGGACCCAGCTCAACCTCCAGCAGACAACTCTTCTGTTCTAGAACTCTCACCATCTCTGCAGAACCAAAATGAGCTTCTCAAGCCGCAGCGCTTCCCAGTACTCCCGTTTTGGAGTGGCATCACCTATGGTGCACAGAGCCGGCAGTATAGCTGGAGGCGCTGGGAGTTACAGAATTTCCTCCTCTAATGCCCCTTTAGTTAGCTCGGGCATTGCCGCAGGATTTAATGCTCATGAGAGTATCGGCTTCCAGAACAATGGCAAAGAGACCATGCAGAACTTGAATGATCGATTGGCCACTTACCTGGACAGAGTAAGTATAAATGCAAGGTTTGGGATTTTATTGCCCACTGAATTATGTTAAGGTCTTTTAGAAATATTTGCTTATTGCATTAATGTTTAATGTAATACTCAATTTAACCTCTCTCTATAACTCCTTATATTACTCCATATAACCTCTCTCTGTAACTCCTTATATTACTCCATATAACCTCTCTCTATAACTCCTCCTATCACTCCATATAACCTCTCCCTATAACTCCTTGTATTACTCCATATAACCTCTCTCTATAACTCCTCCTATTACTCCATGTAATCTCTCCCAATAACTCCTCCTATTACTCCATATAACCTCTCTATAACTCCTCCTATTACTCCATATAACCTCTCTCTATAACTCCTCCAATTACTCCATATAACCTCTCTCTATAACTCCTCCAATTACTCCATATAACCTATCTCTATTACTCCTATTACTCCATATAACATCTCACTATAACTCCTCCTATTACTCCATATAGCCTCTCCCTATAACTCCTCCTATTACTCCATATAACCTCTCTCTATAACTCCTCCTATTACTCCATATAACCTCTCCCTATAACTCCTCTTATTACTCCATATAACCTCTCCCTATAACTCCTCCTATTACTCCATATAACCTCTCCCTATAACTGCTCCTATTACTCCATGTAACCTCTCTCAATAACTCCTATTACTCCATATAACCTCTCCCAATAACTCCTCCTATTACTCCATATAACCTCTCTCTATAACTCCTCCTATTACTCCATATAACCTCTCTCTATAACTCCTCCTATTACTCCATAT
>OW240917.1:234837116-235072971 GCA_933207985.1 Pelobates cultripes | reverse complement strand
TGGGAGCCCAGTCTCCATTCCCCAGCGGCAGTATGATTTTTTGGGAATTGGGAGCCCAGTCTCCATTCCCCAGCGGCAGCGCAGATTATTGGGAATTGGGAGCCCCGTCTCCATTCCCCAGCGGCAGAGTGTCCTACCGGGAATAGAGAGCCCAGTCTCCTTTTCCCAGCAGCAGGACTCTGTATTGGGAGCAGAGACAGTCGGTCTCCCTCCCCCGCAGCTGGAAGTATGTATGGGAGAGGAGCCTGTTATCCCCTCTCCCCAGCGGCAGCTTAATGTACCAGGGGGAGACAGTAAGCCCCACAACTGCGCAGATGGGACCGTGGTCTCTACACTGCCAGCACAGGGGGTAGGGACGGTCGGTCCTGCCCCCCAGCGACAGGGCTGTTTAGCCAAAGGGGAGACAGTCGGTCTCCCCCTCCAGCAGCAGAGATGGGTAACCAAAGGGGAGACGGTCGGTCTCCAGCAGCAGGACTGTGCATCTAAAGGGGAGACGGTCGGTCTCCAGCAGCAGGACTGTGCATCTAAAGGGGAGACAGTCAGTCTCCAGCAGCAGCAGCAGAGCGGTGTATTTAAAGGGAGACAGTCGGTCTCCCCCTCCAACAACCAGGCTTCCACCAGGCTACCCTCCCAGTAGCACTGGCAACAGGGCAGAGTGCCGCTGGTCTCTGCCCACGCAGCAACCCACCAAGTCAGCGTACCCGTACCCAGCCCAGCCGTGGTGAGGCACCTGGACATGGACAAGCTTCTCCTTTACCCAGGTGTAGTAACCATTTATTGTGGGTGGGCTGTGCTGGTGATTATTTGTTGTGGGTGGGCTGCTGGACTAACAAGGGCACTGACCGGCAGGAGGTCAGATACCCTGTTAGTCTGTTTGGAAAAGGGGAGAGATGTGACGAGACCAATCTCGCCACATTGCATTGGAGAAGCCTGGTTGCTTTTAAGCCTTGCTGGACTATGGCCCCCTGGTAAGAATCTTTTACCTGCAGAAGAAGCATTTGACTGCTTTTCTGCCTGGGAGTTCAGGTAGATTTGTTTGAATGTATTTATATACCCCCCAGATAGGAGTCCATGGATCCATTAGTATGAAACAGCTGTAAAAAAGACTTTGGCTCCATGGCGATTCAACTGTATTCGTGTGTGGTCTAGAGAGAGAGAGGAGGCACATTTATTTGAAATATTCTTAGCTCTGACCTGAGCTATCTGGGGATATGTTACATGTCTGTGTTTTATGTAATAAATGTGACTTTATGTATTTTAAAGTGTTTTGTGTCTTTTTGCAACCATGTGCTTAATGGAGTCTTGTGTCTGTCCTGGGAGATAATTGAATTACTTATCTCCAGGATAGAGGACTCTGAAACTGGTTTGGGCCGGAAAGCCATGCTTCATTTAGTCACAAAGGACTTTTTACTAACTTTTGAACCCCTGGTCTGATTCAGGCCATTTTTTAATATGTTGTTCCCCTGAATGGATTGATTGTGAATGTGTAATTTTATGTGAATGTGATGTATGGTTTTAGAGTTATGAAAGTTGGGTAGAAAGTATGTTTTAACTGTATGTGTAATTGAGTTTCCTCTCAGGATAAGGGGAGGGAATATGTGGGATATAACTGTGATGTGATTGGTTGTTTTATACCTCCCTGTGGGCGGTCCTGTATTTGCAAGACTGTAATAAAAACCAGGCTGGGTGTACCAGCACCTCAGACCACTGCTTGACCCTCAACACAGAGCCTTGTCTCGTTCTTGGGGGGATTCACTGTATGCTGTTAGAGACTGATTGCCAGGAGTGTAAGCGGATTGTCTGCTTTTCCTGTTCATCTGCTAGCAGCTATTCGTATGGTTCCTGTTCGTTTATTTGAAGTGCTACCTTATTCCCTTGTATGCCGTTCGGGAGTTTGGAGCATTCACTTATTGGCGGTTCGTGAGTTTTGGTGATTATACAGTAGCTGTGCCTGACTCTGAAAGGGGGATTATCGTCTAAGCGGTTTTTTCCCCTTTTGTGCAAAACGGTCCGTTACAGGAGTATTACGGGAGATGTAGTGCACGTCATATGGAATGTCGAAGGGTTCCTATACCTGAAGTAGGGGCTTGATGATAGGTCTCCACCTATTTCTATTAGGTGAGCCACAGCAGAGACCAAAACAATGTGCTGCTCTCCCATGCGACACTAAAACACATAAATATAACTATACAAGCCAAGTATGTCGTTCTCAAATTATATATTTTTTTTTTAATATATTTTTATATTTATCATCACAGATGAATATTATATATTGGTAATATAAACAGACTTTTTTTTTCTTAGAATTAAAATGATATTTTAGAGAATGTTGTCACATTTAACCAAATCGATACCCGATAAACTGATGTTTACAAAATTAAAATATGCTTTGTTTGTATATCTGCAATTCATGAATACCTACGTTATTTAGTTACTCTTACAGGGTTATTCCCAAATGTGAGAATTCAAAGTGAATGGATTTCAAATGTTAGGCCAAAGTAACCAAACTGGATTCACAGCAAGCGTCCAGTTGGGGGGATTTTAGCCTTAAATTCTAAATTCACTTTGAATTCTGACTTTTGTGAATACCTACGTTAGCCGTTCTCAAAAATATCAAACCAATAATCTCTTTTTTACAATGTTTCCAAGATGTTGTACATTTCACAGTCTACATTGCCTGTAGTGGAGGTAGATTTGTTTTTTGTTGTTGTTGTTTATTTGTTTGTTTTGTACACTATAAGTATTCTTAACATTTAAAGTTGATCTGTCTTAATTGTAATTATTAGCACAGTAAATATATTTTCAGAAACTGACTATAGTTTGTGTTTTATTGTTCCAGCAGTGCAATAATGTGTGTGGGTTTTAGGGGTTTATTCATTCAACTCCAAACAGTAGTGAAAACAAATATTACTAGCTAAATTCAGGCAATTCAATTCTAAAATATTTGAAAAGCTGAGAATCCAACACTTTATTTCCCACACGGTAATCCCCCCTTAAGAGGAACTCTTACATTTCATAATACAAAATACAAATACACCACCGGGTTTGCAGAAGACAAAGAAAAATGATTTATTTTATAAGAATTGTAGATTCAGTTACAATAAAGTTGTAATTATAATACAGTCCAAAAGTTCCCACAAAACTTAAATCCAAACGATAAATATATTATTATTATTTCATTATTATTTTTCGGCATTTATATAGCGCCCACGTAATCCGCAGCGCTTTACAATATTAGTAAAATACTAGTTTACAAAAAAATATGCAGCAGATCAACATTGTCTTAGAATTATAATTTCGTGAAACAGTTATAAAATGCTTTCAGTACTTGGAAATTCAAATGTTCTTTCATATAATATTTGCTAGGCAAACCATTAAACACCATCCTTCGATAAAGCTGCATAAAGTCATTGTAAATATTGTATTGATATACAAGCTGTTGATGAGTTCTATTTTTTTCAGGAACAATAGGACACAAACAGTGTCCAATAATTCAGAACAATATCAGTTTTACTTGTACACATAGCTAATATATTTTGTGTTGGATTTTCACTTGCATTTAATCAGTATCAGTTTAGGAATGGAAAGGGAATTAAAGAAAGACAATAAAGGCAGATTGCTAATTCCAGAGAAGTTGATTTCATAATGATTCAATTCATGTTATTCTTTTTCTAGAGAGGCATCAAGAGCTTATTGAGAAGCACACGGCCATTACTTGCACTTGTTGTGATGGGATGCTAGAACAGAGCAGACGTGGAAAAATTAGATGGGCACACAGACTTTATTACATCTTTTATTTTTGGGTTGATTAAATCTTAAGAAAGTAGTAGAAACATAGAAACATAGAATGTGACGGCAGATAAGAACCATTCGGCCCATCTAGTCTGCCCAATTTTCTAAATACTTTCATTAGTCACTGTCCTTATCTTATAACTAGGATAGCCTTATGCCTATCCCACGCATGCTTAAACTACTTCACTGTGTTAACCACTACCACTTCAGCTGGAAGGCTATTCCGTGCACCCACTACCCTCTCAGTAAAGTAATACTTCCTGATATTATTTTTAAACCTTTGTCCCTCTAATTTAAGATTACCTCTTGTTGTGGTAGTTTTTCTTCTTTTAAATATAGTCTCCTCCTTTACTGTGTTAATTCCCTTTATACTGTATAACAGTTGGATCAATAAGCAAGGTTTAGAAATATAAAATATCATTGCAATACATAGCTAAGCATTTTCATTGCAAATTTAATTTTTTTATTGTGATGTATATTACTCACCTCCAGAACTGGTATGATCGGCAATACTGTGAAAAGATTTAGAGATGTTTAGAAGAACTGATATGAGAGAGGTGTGTATTATATTTGTTATCAAAAATACACAATTACCTTAGGTGAAATTAACTGTAATATAGAGCAGCACATATTGTATTGTACTTAAAACTTCATACTTCGTAATATGCGTTCAGGATTACTAATATACTAATTAATAATGCTTTAACTAGTAAAAAAAAAATGGATGCCCAGCTATTGCGGACATATAATCCCAATGATGCTCTGTCAACCTTACAATTAGTAAAGCAACATGTGAGCTGTGGTTATGTAACAGGTGGGGATGTGTTTTGGCCACTTCTGATTAGCATGTTGCACTTCCCTTCGTCTTCTTATTAATCTACTATGTAAACTACGCTCATCTCTGCTTTATTTACATCCTTACCACCAACTTCCTGGATTCTTCCTAGTTGCACATATTCTTCCTTCTAAACCCTAATACTAAAACAAACTATCTAATCAGCCACCTCATTTATAATTTTATGTTCCCCAAAACCCATCTATGCACATATAGCTTCTGTGAAACCCCATTTTGTAATTTATTTACGACCAATAATTATCTCCTCCTTAGTTGTCTCCCTCGGTCACCTATCTCATCTATGCAATTAATATAAACATTTAACTGCCCACCTCAGTTACAAATATTATATTTTACGTTATGTTCTATAAGGTCATTTAAAATATTCTATTGTTTATTATGCTCACTTGTGACTGTATACTCATTAATGTAGGTAAGCGCCCTATATATTGGTGTTATACATGAATATGAAGATATATCAATAGCCAGGTTTTGTCAACTTTTCCATCATGATGACTACACTTAAACCAGCATTATTTTGTTTTTCTTCTCCTTTTTTGATATGAATACTTAACAACTAAATTTGACAAAAAATTGTAATACACACTGAATGTCATGTCCATCCAGCAGATGTCTATAGGTGTTGATTTCCATCTCTAGATGGGTCTTCTGGTCCATGAGAACTTGGTATTCATGATTCTGTTGTTCTAGGTCAGATCGGATCTGTGTCAGCTGACCTTCAATGTTATCAATCATGCATTGTAACTGGGAGAGCTGAGAACCAAACGTTGCCTCCGTCTCTGATAAGGTGCCCTCTAGAGCTGATTTCTGCCAATGATGACACAGCAATATTACTGAACTAAATAAGTATATGATCCTTTATTCAGGGATTTATTTTTTACATCATATTATTGTACTATTGTTTAATATATTTAAAAGTTCGAAACATTCCCATATTCCATCATGATGATATTAGTTAAAATAGCTGGCTTTGCTTCTTTGTGTTGTGTGTCAATGGTTGGATATATTGTAGTGTACTCACAATAGATTACAAATGTTGAAAGTAAAGGTTGACGAGTACCACCACTACACATTGATACATTTGTGTGTTGTCTAATAAAATGCTCACCCAGAAATATTGGGAGATTCAGTGCAAACGCATTAAGTAACTCTTAAAATTGAGAGTTAACATTCAACATGCCTTTAATCTTTTATATATGAATGAGATATAATTTCCTATACAGCAATGGAAACATTTCTTGGGAAAGCATTCAGCATAAACTAGAAGGTCATCATCGAAAACACAATTAAACCAAACTTTATGTAGTCAACCTCCAAAAATAGCAGGACTTGTTAAATATCATATTATAAAAGGATTTTATTTTATCTCCACAATTATTACTTATATAAAATGCACATCATCTAAAAGACACAAGTGCAGTTACTATTACTGTCACAACTTGGTGACATAAAAAATTGCCAAGCGTAAACTTTCTTAAACTAAAGACTTACACAAGTGACTTTGTAGTCAATAAAGCATTATTAGAACCAATTAAGACAGCAAATGCGGAATATAGTCATGGTGTTGCTTTATATATGTTTACATATTTTAATTCATGCTGACATACCATACTTAGGTGGCTCTGCAGCTCGATCTCCAGGGTTTGTAAAGAGCGCTTTGAATCAATGATATCATTATTAACTGACTGCAATTGTACGGCTCCTAAAGACATCTCACGGTCCAGTTCTGCACTCTGCAAGAAAAAAAAAAATTCACGTAAAAATATAATACTGTTCTTACCAATCTGGTATGGGCCTATAGTTTTAGTGTTATAGTTTACTGTCAGCTAGTTGCTTCATGATATTATGGTTAGAATTACCCTTGCCAAGAACATGCCCTCGACTTCCCTGAGGTTCCTCTCCATCATATTTTCATATTCTTCTCTGAGGTCAGATAGAGCTCTGTTCAGGTCGATGGATGGCGCAGCATTCATTTCTACGTTGACTCTGGTTCCAAGCTGAGCACGCAGACCATCCAATTCCTTTGAAAAAGACAAAGGACTAGGGTAAGACATGAAAGAAAAAAAGTAATTTATAAAGAAATAAATAACCCTTAGGTTTGAATGTGTAAACAAACACTCACGATGTATGTAAGAAAGAGATCCCCAAAACTGTTCACTTTTATTAATTAATGGAAAAAAATTAACCGGACATTTGTAGTAATAATTTAGCCCTGCATCGTACAAAGTAACCACAGGTAAAAGTGCCAAGGATTCTCTAGGCTGCAGTGGCAAAAAACATTTGAGGCCTGGCTAGGAGCTTACGACTTGACATTTGAAGTCCTGTAATTATTCCAAATACATCTTTGTTCTCAGTAGTGTTTTAATAAATTATAATAATAGGCCATCGACATCTTTCCACTTTACCCCTGAATGGTTGTTCCTCATCTGGAAAAGTTCTTGCTGGAGACATTGGACTTCTCCGGATAAGGTTTGCACTTCATTGTTAATTTGTTGTAAGACTCTTCTCAAAGAACCAGTATCTCCATCCACATTGTTCCTTGTGTTTATCTCCATCTCACACCTAAATTGATAATAATAATAATAAAAGAGCACACTATATTATATAATCAATTCTGAGAATAGGCATGGAAATCAACTCTTTATCACTTTTCAATTTAACGCTGGTTGAAAGTCTTTTTTTCTGTATGGAGTAACATGACAAAAACGCAGCTTGATGATAACTACGGCAATGCCATGTGCAGTTAGTAAAGGATTGTGTAAAGGTATTTACAATATATTGTACTGTGATTACATGGCATGCAACAATATAGAGAAATAGTTATGGATAAATTATAATGCCTTGATAATCCTAAATTAGCCAATAGTCTACCATAAAGGTCAACACTATCTTCTAACCTATGGTCGTAACTCAATCTATTTTAAAAAGTGGACATTTAAGAAAAACAAAGACACAGACAACAAAAGAAAATCCACCAAAGAAGTTATGGCTTCTAACAGTTAAAACCATACTAGACAAAACTAATGCTTACAATCAAACACAATAGACACCTTAATAGAACACGAAAGAAAGTTTACAGCTACTGCACTAACTTTCCTCAACCGAAAACTTAGTAAGAACATTACTAAAGCAGTTACTTCAGTGCTGGTAGACCTCATCATTGACTCGAGAGAATTTTCATTAAACTGAATTTATGTACAATTCTATGCTGAATGTTTTGCTGTAACAATATAAAAATAGGTTTGTTTGTGAGAAATTAGAGCTTTTTAGATTTATTTTAATATTGTGTTTTTTAATTATTCATTTAATACTAAACACCATACTTGATGAATATATGTTTATATTTATATTTTGCCACACAAAGTCACCTTTACAATATATATGCTGCTACAGCTGTATAAAGCAAAGTCTTCACTTGTCTCTTTAACTCTCATAACTTCATAGACTTACCTGCTTCTGAAGTCATCTGAAGCTTGTTGAGCGCTGTCTATCTGTAGGACTATCCTTCCACTGTTAATTGTCGCCGAAGAAATCTGGTAAGCAAAGTCATTCTCAATTAATCTCTAAAAATAATTTATATTACTTATTTTGCTTAAATATTTTGGTCTCCGTGAACTATATTTGACTATAACCAAAGTTATGAGAAAATGTTCTGTTGATTATACACACTGATATTATATTTTCTATGTGAGAAAAGCTGAACCACATGAGATTTTTAAGGCTCTGTGTTCAGAATTTGAAATGCTGCATTCTTGAATGTAACAACATCATACTATTCATATAGTGTGTATAACATTTTTTATTATATAAGTTATATAAAACAGTTTTGAACATCTCTGTATCTCAATTATACAGTAAATTCTACATGAGCTTTTAAGACTAGAATTATTTTACAGAATGGTACGTTTATTAAGAAGGTAAGTCATTAAAACATACATTGTAAGTAGGATCACCCAACAAATAACCACATTAGAATAAATCTTTAATGGCATATATATTGGTTTAGTTCAAGTCAGAATGAAATGTATGCAGTGTATATAATATATTTTCTCATGTAATGTGTATAAAATATTGTAGAATATTTAACATTTCTATATCTCTATTACACAGTCATGTCTACAGTCGTATTTTCAGGGTTTGCAGACACTTTGGTCTGGATATTTTATTGAATGATAAGTTTACTTTAACTCGTTAAAACATGCATTGTAGGTAAGATCATCCTACAACTGACCACATTGGAGATAAACTCATACATCTCTTGTTTTACCTGGTTCTGTAGCTCCTGAATTGTCCTATAGTACTCACTGGAGTCAGGGAGTGAGCTTGGGGCATTGTTTGCATACCATTCACATATCTTCCTTTCCAGCTCAGCATTCTCCTGCTCCAGCGAATGGACCTTGTCTAAATAGGAGGCAAGACGCTCATTCAGAGCCCTCATTGTATCTTTCTCATTAATACGAAGTAGGTTATGAGCGTGGTTGTTAGAACTCTTGAGATGACTTGTAAGGCCACCATGGCCACTTCCACCTCCATGTGCAAGACCAGCAGATGAACTGATAGATAGTTTTGAGTTTCCTCCAAGGTGGCTGGATGATTTATAGGAACCACCAGTATTAGAGCAGCTGAAGCTCTTATGGTGAAGTGTATTGGAGCTTCCATGATGAAGTGAAGAGATGCTACCAGAGGAACAATGGCCTCTAGAGCTGTGGCCTACCATGAGGGATCCAGAAGAAGAGTAGCTGCCTTGATGCTTCATGTTGATCTCTGATTGAGTTATATGAAGAATTGGAAATGTTTCTTCTTAAGAAAGTAAACTGCAAGTGTCTCTTTGACTTCAACCTTCTTATATATGAAGCAAGTTTGGTAGAATAAGGTTACTTTTATAGGTATTTTATAGGCATCACATTCCTTCATGCAATGTTTGTATCTGCCTTAAATGTGATTCAGGTATAAATAATTTGTGGATTAATGAGAACGCTTACAGGTGGTGAATACAATTATTAATATACTAATTTATATTATAAATGTACATCAAAGGTATAGATCATCGCACCTTGTCATACCGAGCTTTTGCAGTTTGGCTCTTATAGCAACATAGTTGATATCCGATGCATGCAGACTACACCAGACACAGACTTGAATTAACTGATCAAAGGGATTATATATTTGTTGAGATAGCGACAGATGGACAACAATAAAACAAATAAAAAGTGGCTGAATTAATCAGTTCTTCACTTGAAGCTCAAGAATAAGGAACTTGAAAGTTGGCAGCCAAATGAATAAAAAATAAATATATATATTTTTTTTTCACGAGGAACACATGGATATACTAGACTTGTCACAGAGAAGCAGTGATTCATGCAGCAAAATACACCATAAATGCAATATGGACTGTTAAATGTTGGTCTCTTAGAGTAGTCCATGTACATGGTTCATAGAAAACATAGACAAACAACTAATAATGAAAACATATTACCAGGTTTACACATGGGTCGTAAAGGGCTGAACAACAAAATGAACTTATTTTGGCAAACTATTCAAGAAGTATGAGCAAGGAAAGTAAGTAGTGGTGGTAAACACTTACGATGGTTGGAAAACAGTGACAATGTATCATTGACAATCTAACACATGACACGTAAATACATCTAAAACAACAAGGAATATGGTGATTGTGCACACGGTAGATGATATCCTTGTATTAAATGAGATCCCTAGGTTCTGTGGGTACAAAAAAAACATCATAGGGTAATACATCTCAATACAAATACAATCATATAAAACTTGGAAAAACTCACAATATTTAGAGCCTTTCTTAGTTGGCTCTAAACTTTAGAGGCAGATACATCAATCAGATGTGGATTTGAGCTTTTAGGTCCCTTGGAAGATATCTGGAGTCTTCTTTCTTATAACAATCAGGAACCAGGTTGCCAAGTGGATAAAAGGTAAATACTTTTATTGAAACAAAATAAAATAAAATAGAGCACAAAGCGTTTCGACCTAATGCAATAGGTCTCCCTCAGGTGCATATCATAACTAGTGGAACAACCTTCTTATATAGTATACATAATAAATATAATTACATTACAAATATTAACAGCTGTGGATTGATGGTCCGTCCTCTTCGCCATATATGGAGTGTTTCTGGCAATCATCTGAGTATATCCGCCTCCTCCAAGATGTCTACCATGCCATTATTCTCTATAAAGGTACATCAGACCTTCCAAAGATGGCCGCATGTCTTTGCCGTCAAATTACCACATTTAAAAATATGGATTGTCGACCTTGTTCCTGACATACAGTATCAGGTACTGAAATCTTACTCGTTACGATTACCTCAATTTCACAAGGCCTCACTTAGCCTTTTGTCGTTACGTTCAGTTCCCCATACAATTATGGACTTGTCTCTGTCTTTATATTGAATTCTCAATTATTTATATATTTTAAATAGAGAAACTCTTACAAACTATATAATATTATGGCTAGGATATCTGTATGGTTAGCCCTGACATTATAGTGGTAAATAGGGGAACCGGCTGTGGTTACGTATGTTTCTTTGCAATTTTGTGATTTGTGATTTTTACAAGCTGCCCTCATGTGAAAGGATTACTAGGCCAGTGACCCCCAAGTAATTTGAATTGAGACCACTGGTATAGAGAGTTTCACTATTTCTGATTCTGATATACTGTGTAATTTGCACATTCCTGTTCCAGTGTGGGTAGACTGAAGAGGAAAACCCCAAGCCTGCTTGATAAACTCATCGTTAAATGACCACCCTTTCATTTATTTTGCATTACATGCAGGCACTAGCTATCGTTCACTCATCCACTCCCAACAGAGGGGCAGTATGAGAAAGAGTACAACCTAAAAAAGTATAGTAGCAAAACCAAAATAAATTGAATTAAAAACCTTTATTAAGACTATAACATAGAGCCACTATATCTAACTAAGGGTCCTAAATAGGAAAGACAGTGTCTGAATGCCAGGTAGAGGGTAGCCCTATAGGACAGATGAGAGGCACAAAAGTAACTCCACTCTGGTTAGATATCCTGCTAATATACAGGTACTGTCAAAGGCTAGATGGGGACACAAGGGAATTGTCTGCATATCACTCAGAAAGAATGCCTACCTAAACCATAGATCCTGCAGAGATAACTCAAAGAAAAGGCGAAGTGCTACCTAACGTGAAAATAAGTGCATAATTGAAAACAGTAAAAGAGCCTGACGCGCGTTTCGGTGTGATACAATGCCGACGTCAGGGGCAAAGTAGTCTGTCTCATCCAGTAGTCTGTTTGAATACCATATAAACAATTAGCCATAACAGAATCAGCTGGTCAGGGGATGGTGCACAACGATGTCTCATCCAATCCCCTTACTTGAAGGGTAGCCAGACCTAACAGGGAGGTGTATAATCAATGGGGTTGGGAAGACCACCAATAGGCATTCACCACCTGTGACTAGCATAGCTGTAGGCCAGTTAGGCAATATTTGTTCTCATTATCCATTACAGGAAAGCAGCATCCATTCGCCCATATCGAACTGTCTGCACAGGAGACGTCAGTATGCAGCGTCATAGGTCCGACCCAACGTGGGACGTGGGCAGCATCCGTGACGTGCGCAGAGTGGGTCTGTTCAATAGTAATGGGATGGGACATCCCATCATCAAGCACTGCCCACATGCGATTGCTGCAAACCAACATACATAGCGGGCAGTTACCATAATATTTTATACCCTTGTTTATACCACAACGAAAAGAAAGTTATATTATGTCCTAGTTAGCTGTAAAGAAGGGTTAATACCATTACTTGAAATGATTATAAGGCAGGTAAAAGACGAATACATGATGGGTGAATGCATTATGGATGAATAGTGCCAACGTGGGTTGACCCATTAGAAGGTACCTCCCACATGTAATCATAAGTATAAGCTGTAAGTTGAGTATCTATAATAAATGTTACATAAAGTGGTATAAAGAGCCACTGAACAATACATGAACTACTATAATGTCACAAGTAGTCAGTCATCATTATACATATTTAGATGAGAGCAAAATTAGTGATTAAAGACACCAATTAAAAAGTGCTAGTAACTAAAAAGGTTAAAAAAGGTTTAGACAACAATTGTTGTATAGCATACTAGCTTACAATAAAAACCCACATAGTCACAGAATCAGTCCCTGTATCATATGAAGGGGGAGTAAGAAAACCCTTTATTTAAGTGGCGATAGTGTTTTTGACCTATAAATCCAGAACGCCTCTCTCTGACAAAGTGTAATGTACCAACCCCTTTACGCGTTGGTTGAGGTACATGTTCCAGACTCATAAATAAGAGCTGAGGAGTGGTCATGATGGTGATGTAGATGCCTGGAAATTCGGGTTTCCAGACATCTCCATATTGAATTAATGTGTTCCTGGATTCTGTATTTAAATAGGCAAAATGTCTTACCCACATACATCAGGCCACAAGAACATGTCAGTAAATAGACTATTCCAATGGTGCAACAACTAAAGAAAGAGTGTGATCTATACATTTCCATATTGGTGCTACTGGAGTAGGCCTTATAATGTCTGTTGATAAAGGGACATGCACTACAATGACCACATTGCTAGGAGCCTGCTGGTAAGTAGTTTTTAGCGTGACCTGAGGTGGCACTAGCGGGGAGATGACTGGGTAACAAAAGGTTTCTCAAATTTCTCCATCTGCGTTCCGTAATAGATGGATGAGGTGTCACGACATCCTTAAGGTGTCTATCTGATACTAGTGTAACCGCGGCTGGTTCCCTTATTTACCACTATAAGGTCTTAAAGCATAGAACTTAGCAGGGCTAACCATACAGAAATCTTAGCTATAATTTTATATCATTAGTGTAAGAGATCCTCTATTTAACATATATAAATAATTGAGAATACAATATAAAATAAGGATTGTCTTGGAAGCAATAACGTTTTGTCTTTTTGGTATTTATTATATAAAAATATAAATATAGATATATAAAATCCATTATAGCAGAGTTTATAAGATTAAACTAAATGCTTGCAAATATCATTAATAGGTTAACATACCCTTCTTACCCTTCTGAACATGTCATCATGTCAGCCTCACTGTCATTTTAAGATGGAGCTGCGTCTGTCTCCAAGTCTCTGCTCCGTTCCTTAACATTTAAAAGTACACCTATTTATACCTTAAGTGTCTCCATTTTAGGGTTACCGTAGTTCATATATGAAAAAGTAACACTTCTTTTACTTTATTCATTTTAGGACCTCGCTTAATTTGGCAAACATACAAGGCCATATCTAAAGGGTACATATGTCATGGAAATTTTCCTGACTTAGTTCAAGATGCCATCTTAATCTGAACATCCTTATCTACTAAGGTTACCACAGTATATTGCATACTGAAAGAGTCGTAGCATAGCCTTGAAGCTTGCTTATGCATTATTGCTTTTTTAATTAGTCTGGGACAAAATGGCGCAAACATATTATGCACTGTAGGTAGGTAAGAGGTTATTGTTTAAAGAAACATCTATGAAAAACAATATGTTCCATTTCTAACACCTTGTCTGTTTGCAATATCTCTTAAAGACAAAGTACACAGTTTAAGAAATACAACATTTCATTCTAAAACTTGTAATATTTGCATTTGCCCATAACACTAGTATGGGCCAAAACATTTTGAAGATACCCATTATCATTTCCCAACATGCATCAAAGGTGCCCGTGCAACATATGATGCTTCCTTTGGATTTTTGTTGTTTTCATCGATTAGAAGTTGGCAATAATATTCTTTTCAGTTACCATCATTCATTCATGCAGTCCAATGTGTGACTGACTTATTTTCCATGTTGTCAGTACATATATTTGCTGTAAGCTGTTAGAGCAATTAGAGAGAGCCATGTGGCTTCATTACACTGACAAAGACATTTGTCCGTTTCTTAAGAAAACATAATAAAGGAATAAAAATTTTAGGTCACCTGTGACCCTAAGATACTAAGTAGGGATAGACATCCTTCAGCACTTCAGATGTTTCGGACTACATCCCCCTGATGCTTTGCCAGCATCATGGCTGTAGGAGTATTACGGGAGATGTAGTGCACGTCATATGGAATGCCGAAGGGTTCCTATCCCTGAATTAGGGGCTTGATGATAGGTCTCCACCTATTTCTATTAGGTGAGCCACAGCAGAGACCAAAACAATGTGCTGCTCTCCCATGTGACACTAAAACACAAAAATAAAACTATACAAGTATGTCGTTCTCAAATTATATATATATTTTTAATATATTTTTATATTTATCATCACAGATGAATATTATATATTGGTAATATAAACAGACAGTTTTTTTCTTAGAATTAAAATAATATTTTAGAGAATGTTGTCACATTTAACCAAATCGATACCCGATAAACTGATGCTTACAAAATTAAAATATGCTTTGTTTGTATATCTGCAATTCATGAATTCCTACGTTATTTAGTTACTCTTACAGGGTTATTCCCAAATGTGAGAATTCAAAGTGAATGGATTTCAAATGTTAGGCAAAGTAACCAAACTGGATTCACAGCAAGCGTCCAGTTGGGGGGATTTTAGCCTTAAATTCTAAATTCACTTTGAATTCTGACTTTTGTGAATACCTGCGTTAGCCGTTCTCAAAAATATCAAACCAATAAACTCTTCTTTACAATGCTTCAAAGATGTTGTACATTTCACAGTCTACATTGCCTGTAGTGGAGGTAGATTTGTTTTTTGTTGTTGTTGGTTTGTTTGTTTTGTACACTATAAATATTCTTAACATTTAACCCCTTAAGGACGGAGCCAAATGTACACGTTGTGAACGAAACAAAATGTAAAAAAAACCTGGCGTTTGCGCTACATGTCTGTCCAACCGTAATTCACTCTTTCATAGTAAATGCACCCACCCTTATTATATATCATTTTATTCAGGGGAAACAGGGCTTTCATTTAATATCAAAAATTATGAAACATAATTTAATATGAAAAAAATGGGAGAAAATAACATTTTTTTTTTTTACTTTTTTCGTTCTACATGACATTTTAACTGTCAATGTCATAATACGGTTTGCTTTTACTGCACATATTTGTATTCAGCAAAGTCTCATGTGTAAAACAGTACCCCTATGTACAGGTTTTATGGCGTTTTGGGAAGTTACAGGGTCAAATATAGCACGTTACATTTGAAATGGAAATTCGCCAGATTGGTTACGTTGCTTTTGGGACTTTATCGTAGCCCAGGAATGAAATTTACACCCACAGTGGCATACCATTTGCAATAGTAGACAACCCAAGGTATTGCAAATTGGGTATGTCCAGTCTTTTTTAGTAGCCATTTGGTCACAAACACTGGCCAAAGCTAGCATTAGTATTTGTTTGTGGGAAAAATTCAAAAAACGCCAATTTTGGCCAGTTTTTGTGACTAAGTGGCTACTAAAAAAGACTGGACATACCCTGTTTGCAATACCTTGGGTTGTCTACTATTGCAAATGGTATGCCATCATAGGGGTAATTTTCATTTTTGGGCTACCATAGGGTCTCAAAGGCACCGTAACCAATCTGGCGAATTTTAATGTGAAAAAAATGAAACGCAAGCCTTATATTTGACGCTGTAACTTTTGAAAACACCATAAAATTACATAAATATATATGTAGAATTAATATATGTATATATATACGTATGTGAATCTATATGTGTATATATATTTAATTTTTTTAAAATATTTTTATTTATATATAGATATATATAGTGATGTATACGTATATAATTATGTATGTAGATATATATAATTTCGTTCTACGTGTATTTTGATATAAATATATATATATATATATATATTAATATCACAATACAGTTTGAACGAAATAACACATCTATATATTTTTTAATTTTTTTTTTTTAATTATATTTTTAATTTTATTTTTTAATATATTTACATATTTAATTTTTTTATATTATATATACATATATATATAACAATAATTATATATATATTTATTCAGTAACAGTCTACGTGTAATTTGATATTAATATATATATAATTATATATATACATAGTAAAATACACCTAGACAGTGTATGTGTGTGTATGTATATGTGTATATATATATACTTAGATCATATATATATACTATATATATGATCTAAGAATATATATATATATATATATATTTTTACACTTTACTTTTTAATTAATTTATTTTAATTTCATTTCAAGCCAGCAGGGGGACCACCTGTCATTACAGGCAGCCCCCCTGCTGGCAATGCAGAAGGCAGCTACCCCCGGCCATGTGATTGTGGGGTCCTCGCAAGGACCTCACTCTCACATGGCCGAGGGGCACCGGAGGAAGAGGATCTACCGAGTAAGTAAGAAAAGACCGGAGGGCGTACAATTACGCCCGGCGGCGTTTAGAGCCGCCTAAAATAGGGCATAATTGTACGCCCTCCGGTCTTAAGGGGTTAAAGTTGATCTGTCTTAATTGTAATTCTTAGCACAGTAAATATAGCTTTCATAATACAAAATACAAATACACCACCGGGTTTGCAGAAGACAAAGAAAAATGATTTATTTTATAAGAATTGTAGAGTCAGTTACAATAAAGTTGTAATTACAATACAGTCCAAAAGTTCCCACAAAACTTAAATCCAAACGATAAATATATTATTATTATTTCATTATTATTTTTGGCATTTATATAGCGCCCACGTAATCCGCAGTGCTTTACAATATTAGTAAAATACTAGTTTACAAAAAAATATACAGCCGATCAACATTGTCTTAGAATTATAATTTCGTGAAACAGTTATAAAATGCTTTCAGTACTTGGAAATTCAAATGTTCTTTCATATAATATTTGCTAGGCAAACCACTCAACACCATCCTTCGATAAAGCTGCATAAAGTCATTGTAAATATTGCATTGATATACAACCTGTAGATGAGTTCTATTTTTTTCAGGAACAATATGACGCAAACAGTGTCCAATAATTCAGAACAATATCAGTTTTACTTGTACACATAGCTAATATATTTTGTGTTGGATTTTCACTTGCATTTAATCAGTATCAGTTTAGGAATGGAAAGGGAATTAATGAAAGACAATAAAGGCAGATTGCTAATTCCAGAGAAGTTGATTTCATAATGATTCAATTCATGTTATTCTTTTTCTAGAGAGGCATCAAGAGCTTATTGAGAAGCACACGGCCATTACTTGCACTTGTTGTGATGGGATGCTAGAACAGAGCAGACGTGGAAAAATTAGATGGGCACACAGACTTTATTACATCTTTTATTTTTGGGTTGATTAAATCTTAAGAAAGTAATAGAAACATAGAAACATAGAATGTGACGGCAGATAAGAACCATTCGGCCCATCTAGTCTGCCCAATTTTCTAAATACTTTCATTAGCCTTATCTTATAGTTAGGATAGCCTTATGCCTATCCCACACATGCTTAAACTCCTTCACTGTGTTAACCTCTACCACTTCAACTGGAAGGCTATTCCATGCATCAACTACCCTCTCAGTAAAGTAATACTTCCGGATATTATTATTAAACCTTTGCCCTCTAATTTAAGACTATGTCCTCTTGTTGTGGTAGTTTTTCTTCTTTTAAATATAGTCTCCTCCTTTACTGTGTTAATTCCCTTTATACTGTATAACAGTTGGATCAATAAGCAAGGTTTAGAAATATCAAATATCATTGCAATACATAGCTAAGTATTTTCGTTGCAAATGTAATTTTTTTATTGTGATGTATATAACTCACCTCCAGAACTGGTATGATTGGCAATACTGTGAAAAGATTTAGAAATGTTTAGAAGAACTGATATGAGAGAGGTGTGTATTATATTTGTTATCAAAAATACACAATTACCTTAGGTGAAATTAACTGTAATATAGAGCAGCACATATTGTGTTGCCTTAACATCAACATTCTTCAGTACTTAGTACTTCATACTTCGTAATATGCGTTCAGGATTACTAATAAACTAATTAATAATGCTTTAACTATTAAAAAAAATCCCTCTAAAAAAGGTGCATCCAGAAACTGGATGCCCAGCTATTGCGGACATATAATCCCAATGTTTCACTGTCAACCTTACAATTAGTAAAGCAACATGTGATCTGTGGTTATGTAACAGGTGGGGATCTATGTTTTGGCCACTTCTGATTAGCATGTTGCACTTCCCTTCGTCTTCTTATTAATCTACTACGTAAACTACGCTCATCATCTCTGCTTTATTTACATCCTTACCACCAACTTCCTGGATTCTTCCTAGTTGCACATCTTCTTCCTTCTAAACCCTAATATTAAAACAAACTATCTAATCAGCCACCTCATTTATAATTTTATGTACCCCAAAACCCATCTAATTATTGGTCGTAAATAAATTACAAAATGTGGTTTCACAGAAGGTATATGACCTTCTGTGAAACCCCATTTTGTAATTTATTTACGACCAATAATTATCTCCTCCTTAGTTGTCTCCCTCAGCCACCTATCTCATCTATTCAATTAATATAAACATTTAACTGCCCACCTCAGTTACAAATATTATGTTTTACGTTATGTTCAATAAGCTAATTCATTTAAAATATTCTAGTGTTTATTAAGCTCACTTGTGACTGTATACTCATTAATGTAGGTAAGTGCCCCATGTATTGGTGTTATACATGAATATGAAGATATATCAATAGCCAAGTTTTGTCAACTTTTCCATCATGATGACTACACTTATACCAGCATTATTTCATTTTTCTTCTCCTTTTTTGATCTGAATACTTAACAACTAAATTTGACAAAAAATTGTAATACGCACTGAATGTCATGTCCATCCAGCAGATGTCTATAGGTGTTGATTTCCATCTCTAGATGGGTCTTCTGGTCCATGAGAACTTGGTATTCATGATTCTGTTGTTCTAGGTCAGATCGGATCTGTGTCAGCTGACCTTCAATGTTATCAATCATGCATTGTAACTGGGAAAGCTGAGAACCAAACGTTGCCTCCGTCTCTGATAATGTGCCCTCTAGAGCTGATTTCTGCCAATGATGACACAGCAATATTACTTAACTAAATAAGAATATGATCCTTTATTCAGGGATTTATTTTTTACATCATATTATTGTACTATTGTTAATATATTTAAAAGTTCAAAAAATTCCCATATTCCATCATGATGATATTAGTTAAAATAGCTGGCTTTGCTTCTTTGTGTTGTGTGTCAATGGTTGGATATATTGTAGTGTACTCACAATAGATCACAAATGTTGAAAGTAAAGGTTGACGAGTACCACCACTACACATTGATACATTTGTGTGTTGTCTAATAAAATGCTCACCCAGAAATATTGGGAGATTCAGTGCAAACGCATTAAGTAACTCTTAAAATTGAGAGTTAACATTCAACATGCCTTTAATCTTTTATATATGAATGAGATATAATTTCCTATACAGCAATGGAAACATTTCTCGGGAAAGCATTCAGCATAAACTAAAAGGTCATCATCGAAAACACAATTAAACCAAACTGTATGTAGTCAACCTCCAAAAATAGCAGGACTTGTTAAATATCATATTATAAAAGGATTTTATTTTATCTCCAGAATTATTACTAATATAAAATGCACATCATTTAAAAGACACAAGTGCAGTTACTATTATTGGCACAACTTGGAGGCATAAAAAATTGCCAAGGGTAAACTTTCTTAATCTAAAGACTGACACAAGTGACTTTGTAGTCAATAAAGCATTATTAGAACCAATTAAGACAGCAAATGCGGAATATAGTCATGGTGTTGCTTTATATGTGTTTACATATTTTAATTCATGCTGACATACCATACTTAGGTGGCTCTGCAGCTCGATCTCCAGGGTCTGTAAAGACCGCTTTGAATCAATGATATCATTATTAACTGACTGCAATTGTACGGCTCCTAAAGACATCTCACGGTCCAGTTCTGCACTCTGCAAGAAAAAAAAATTTCACGTAAAAATATAATACTGATCTTACCAATCTGGTATGGGTCTATAGTTATAGTGTTATAGTTTACTGTCAGCTAGTTGCTCCATGATATTATGGTTAGAATTACCCTTGCCAAGAACATGCCCTCGACTTCCCTGAGGTTCCTCTCCATCATATTTTCATATTCTTCTCTGAGCTCAGATAGAGCTCTGTTCAGGTCGATGGATGGAGCAGCATTCATTTCTACGTTGACTCTGGTTCCAAGCTGAGCACGCAGACCATCCACTTCCTTTGAAAAAGACAAAGGACTAGTGTAAGACGTGAAAGAAAGATTTTAAAGTAATTTATAAAGAAATAAATAACCCTTAGGTTTGAATGTGTAAACAAACACTCACGATGTATGCAAGAAAGAGATCCCCAAAACTGTTCACTTTTATTAATTAATGGAAACAAATTAACTGGACATTCGGAGTAAAAATTTAGCCCTGCATCGTACAAAGTTACCACTGGTAGAAGTGCCAAGGATTCTCTAGGCTGCAGTGGCAAAAAACTGTTGAGGCCTGGCTAGTAGCTTACGACTTGACATTTGAAGTCCTGTAATTATTCCAAAAACATCTTTGTTCTCAGTAGTGTTTTAATAAATTATAATAATAGGCCATTGACATCTTTCCACTTAACCCCTGAATGGTTGTTCCTCATCTGGAAAAGTTCTTGCTGGAGACCTTGGACTTCTGCGGATAAGGTTTGCACTTCATTGTTAATTTGTTGTAAGACTCTTCTGGAAGAACCAGTATCTCCATCCACATTGTTCCTTGTGTTTATCTCCATCTCACACCTAAATTGATAATAATAATAATAAAAGAGCACACTATATTATATAATCATTTCTGAGAATAGGCATGGCATCACCTTTTTATCACTTTTCAATTTAACGCTGGTTGAAAGTATTTTTTCCGGTGTGGAATAACATGACAAAAACGCAGCTTCATGATAACTACGGCAATGCCATGTGCAGTTAGTAAAGGATTGCATAAAGGTATTTACAATATATTGTACTGTGATTACACGGCATGCAACAATATAGAGAAATAGTTATGGATAAATTATAATGCCTTGATAATCCTAAATTAGCCAATAGTCTACCATAAAGGTCAACACTATCTTCTAACCTATGGTCGGAACTCAGTCTATTTTACAAAGTGGACATTTAAGAAAAACAAAGACACAGACAACAAAAGAAAATCCACCAAAGAACTTATGGCTTCTAACAGTTAAAACCATACTAGACAAAACTAATGCTTACTATAAAACATAATAGACACCTTAATAGAACACATAAGAAAGTTTACAGCTACTGCACTAACTTTCCTCAACCGAAAACTTAGTAAGAACATTACTAGAGCAGTTACTTCAGTGCTGGTAGACCTCATCGTTGACTTGAGAGAATTTTCATTAAACTGAAGTTATATATAATTCTATGCTGAATGTTTTGCTGTAACAATATAAAAATAGGTTTGTTTGTGAGAAATGAGAGCTTTTTAGATTTTTTTTAATATTGTTTTTTTAATTATTCATTTAATACTAACCACCATACTTGATGAATATATGTTTATATTTATATTTTGCCACACAAAGTCACCTTTACAATATATATGCTGCAACAGTTGTATAAAGCAAAGTCTTCACTTATCTCTTTAACTCTTATAACTTCATAGACTTACCTGCTTCTGAAGTCATCTGAAGCTTGTTGAGCGCTGTCTATCTGTAGGACAATCCTTCCACTTTTAATTGTCGCCAAAGAAATCTGGTAAGCAAAGTCATTCTCAATTAATCTCTAAAAATAATTTATATTACTTCTTTTGCTTAAACATTTTGGTCTCCGTGAACTATATCTGACTATAACTAAAGTTATGAGAAAATGTTCTGTTGATTATACACACTGATATTATATTTTCTATCTGAGAAAAGCTGAACCACATGAGATTTTTAAGGCTCTGTGTTCAGAATTTGAAATGCTGCATTCTTGAATGTAACAACATCATACTATTTATATAGTGAATATAACAATTTTTATTATATAAGTTTTGAACATCTCTGTATCTAATTTATACAGTCAATTCTACATGAGCTTTTAAGACTAGAATTATTTTACAGAATGGTACGTTTATTAAGAAGGTAAGTCATTAAAACATACATTGTAAGTAGGATCACCCAACAAATAACCACATTAGAAGAAATCTTTAATGGCATATATATTGGTTTAGGTCAAGTCAGAATGATATGTATGCAGTGTATATAATATATTTTCTCATGTAATGTATATAAAATATTGTAGAATATTTAACATTTCTATATCTCTATTATACAGTCATGTCTACAGTCGTATTTTCAGTGTTTGCAGACACTTTGGTCTGGATATTTTATTGAATGGCAAGTTTACTTTAACTCGTTAAAACATGCATTGTAGATAAGATCATCCTACAACTGACCACATTGGAGATAAACTCATACATGTCTTGTTTTACCTGGTTCTGTAGCTCCTGAATAGTCCTATAGTACTCACTGGAGTCAGGGAGTGAGCTTGGGGCATTGTTTGCATACCATTCACATATCTTCCTTTCCAGCTCAGCATTCTCCTGCTCCAGCGAATGGACCTTGTCTAAATAGGAGGCAAGACGCTCATTCAGAGCCCTCATTGTATCTTTCTCATTAATACGAAGTAGGTTATGAGCGTGGTTGTTAGAACTCTTGAGATGACTTGTAAGGCCACCATGGCCACTTCCACCTCCATGTGCAAGACCAGCAGATGAACTGATAGATAGTTTTGAGTTTCCTCCAAGGTGGCTGGATGATTTATAGGAACCACCAGTATTAGAGCAGCTGAAGCTCTTATGGTGAAGTGTATTGGAGCTTCCATGATGAAGTGAAGAGATGCTACCAGAGGAACAATGGCCTCTAGAGCTGTGGCCTACCATGAGGGATCCAGAATAAGAGTAGCTGCCTTGATGCTTCATGTTGATCTCTGATTGAGTTAAACAAAGAATTGGAAATGTTTCTTCTTAAGAAAGTAAACTGCAAGTGTCTCTTTGACTTCAACCTTCTTATATATGAAGCAAGTTAAGTAGAAAAAGGTTACTTTTATAGGTATTTTATAGGCATCACATTCCTTTATGCAATATTTTATATCTGCCTTAAATGTGATTCAGGTATAAATAATTTGTGGATTAATGAGAACGCTTACAGGTGGTGAATACAATTATTAATATACTAATTTATATTATAAATGTACATCAAAGGTATAGATCATCACACCTTGTCATACCGAGCTTTTGTAGTTTGGCTCTTGGAGCAACTTAGTTGATATCCGATGCACGCAGACTACACCAGACTCAGATTTGAATGAACTGATCAAAGGGATTATATATTTGTTGAGATAGTGACAGATGGACAACAATAAAACAAATAAAAAGTGGCTGAAATAAATAGTTCTTCACTTGCAGCACAAGAATAAGGAACTTGAAAGTTGACAGCCAAATGAATAAAAAAAAAATATATATTTTTTTTTTCACGAGGAACACATGAATATTTAACATATATAAATAATTGAGAATACTATATAAAATAAGGATTGTTTTGGTATTTATTATATAAAAATATAAATATAGACATATAAAATCCATTATACCAGAGTTTATAAGATTAAACTAAATGCTTGCAAATATCATTAATAGGTTAACATACCCTTCATATCCTTCTGAACATGTCATCATGTCAGCCTCTCTGTCATTTTAAGATGGAGCTGCGTCTGTCTCAAAGTCTCTCCTCTGTTCCTTAACATTTAAAAGTACACCTATTTATACCTTAGGTGTCTCCATTTTAGGGTTACCGTATGTGAAGAAATCCCCCTATTTTGCTTCAAAGTGACAATTTGCATTACCTTGTTTTCTGTTATGTACCCCTATGGCATTCGGTAGATAAAACTACCAAATCACAACCACCCTGTTTCCAATTAAGAGTATTTTACCCCCCAGCTTGATGGGCATGTTCGTCGAAAGTCCCGCACGAACTGTATGCATAGCCGCCATTTCGGGACTTCCACGTGTTCGCGGCCATTTTAACTCCCCAACAGTGGTGTTTGCCGTCGAGTGTCTGGAACTGAAATCGGACACTCAAACAGACGAACACCGCTGAATCCTCCATACCTTCGGGAGAACCCCGCCAAAACTACAGAATGACCGGGAATTCGGTAGAAAGACTTACTAACGGATGGGTATTTCAGCGAACCCAGGATGGCATCTGGATAGCCGGCCGTTCGGTAGTTTTTACACGCGACCTGAGACCGACTGCAGGGCCAGAATTTGTGGAACTGTTTTCGGCTACTTTGCCCGTGCAGTCGGTCAAAACTTATAAGTCCCATATCTCCCGAACGGCTGAACCGAATGGGCGGATTCTTTAATATGTTGGTCCCCCAGAGTTCAGCTATCTGGGGTACATCCAGACTTTGGGGAAAATGTGTTCCGTTTTAATTGTGTTAATTGGTTATCTGAGGGGAGAAGATGTACAGTATGTATATTGTCATGATTGGCTGTATTGTTAATTATGGGGGAGTCTCCCTTGAATGGGCAGAATCCCATAAAAAGAGAGTGTCTATCAATAAATCTTTAGTTCATCTTTGTACCCTTCTTCTGACTACGGCTGCTGTTTGGGGATTCGGGTGTTTTACTGAGGGAATTATCCAGTGACACTATTGGTAATACATCTCAATACAAATACAATCATATAAAACTTGGAAAAACTCACAATATTTAGAGCCTTTCTGAGTTGGCTCTAAACTGTAGAGGTAGATACATCAATCAGATGTGGATTTGAGCTTTTAAGTCCCTTGGAAGATATCTGGAGTCTTCTTTCTTATAAAAATCAGGAACCAGGTTGCCAAGTGGATAAAAGGTAAATACTTTTATTGAAACAAAATAAAATAAAATAGAGCACAACGCGTTTCGACCTAATGCAATAGGTCTCCCTCAGGTGCATATCATAACTAGTGCCACAACCTTCTTATATAGTATACATAATAAATATAATTACATTACAAATATTAACAGCTGTGGATTGATGGTCCATCCTCTTTGCCATATATGGAGTGTTTCTGGCAATCATCTGAGTATATTCTCCTCCTCCAAGATGTCCACCATGCCATTATTCTCTATAAAGGTACATCAGACCTTCCAAAGATGGCCGCGTGTCTTTGCCGTCAAATTACCACATTTAAATATATGGATTGTCGACCTTGTTCCTGACATACAGTATCAGGTACTGAAATCTTACTCGTTACGATTACCTCAATTTCACAAGGCCTCACTTAGCCTTCTGTCGTTACGTTCAGTTCCCCATACAATTATGGGCTTGTCTCTGTCTTTATATTGAATTCTCAATTATTTATATATTTTAAATAGAGAAACTCTTACAAACTATATAATATTATGGCTAAGATATCTGTGTGGTTAGCCCTGACATTATAGTGGTAAATAGGGGAACCGGCTGTGGTTACTTGTGTTTCTTTGCAATTTTGTGATTTGTGATTTTTACAAGCTGCCCTCATGTGAAAGGATTACTAGGCCAGTGACCCCCAAGTAATTTGAATTGAGACCACTGGTATAGAGAGTTTCACTATTTCTGATTCTGATATACTGTATAATTTGCACATTCCTGTACCCGTGTGGGTAGACTGAAGAGGAAACCCCCAAGCCTGCTTGATAAACTCATCGTTAAATGACCACCCTTTCATTTATTTTGCATTACATGCAGGCACTAGCTATCATTCACTCATCCACTCCCAACAGAGAGGCAGTATGAGAAAGAGTACAACCTAAAATAGTATAGTAGCAAAACCAAAATAAATTGAATTAAAAACCTTTATTAAGACTATAACTTAGAGCCACTATATCTAACTAGGGTCCTAAATAGGAAAGACAGTGTCTGAATGCCAGGTAGAGGTTAGCCCTATAGGACAGATGAGAGACACAAAAGTAACTCCACTCTGGTTAGATATCATGCTAATATACAGGTACTATCAAAGGCTAAATGGGGACACAAGGGAATTGTCTGCATATCACTCAGAAAGAATGAAATTTCTCATCCAGCGAAAATTGTAGATAAAGAGCTGAGTATACGAAGAGCAGAATTACTCCACTGCTAGAAAATCAATAATAGGTACACATCATACCCCACAAAAATACTCTGTCCCTAATACCTCAGCACCACACTAGGCTAGTGCCTACCTAAACCATAGACCCTGAAGAGATAACTCAAAGAAAAGGCGAAGTGCTACCTAACGTGAAAATAAGTGCATAATTAAAAATAGTAAAAGAGCCTGACGTGCGTTTCGGTGTGGTACAATACCGTCGTCAGGGGCAAAGTAGTCTGTCTCATCCAGTAGTCTGTTTGAATACCATATAAACAATGAGCCATAACAGAATCAGCTGGTCAGGGGGCGGTGCACAAAGATGTCTCATCCAATCCCCTTACTTGAAGTGTAGCCAGACCTAATTGGGTGGTGTATAATCAATGGGGTTGGGAAGACCGCCAATAGGCAGTCAACACCTGTGACTAGCATAGCTGTAGGCCAATTAGGCAATATTTGTTCACATTACCCATTACAGGAAAGCAGCATCCATTCACCCATATCAAACTGTCTGCACAGGAGACGTCAGTATGCAGCGTCATAGGTCCGACCCAACGTGGGACGTGGGCAGCATCCGTGACGTGCGCAGAGTGGGTGTGTTCAATAGTAATGGCATGAGACATCCCATCATCAACACCGCCCACATGCGATTGCTGCAAACCAACATACATAGCGGGCAGTTACCATAATATTTTATACCCTTGTTTATACCACAACGAAAAGAAAGTTATATTATGTCCTAGTTAGCTGTAAAGAAGGGTTAATACCATTACTTGAAATGATTATAAGGCAGGCACAAGAGGAATACATGATGGGTGAATGCATTATGGATGAATAGTGCCAACGTGGGTTGACCCATTAGAAGGTACCTCCCACATGTAATCATAAGTATAGCTGTAAGTTTAGTATCTATAATAAATGTTACATAAAGTGGTATAAAGAGCCACTGAAGAATACATGAACTACTATAACGTCACAAGTAGTCAGTCATCATTATACATATTTAGATGAGAGCAAAATTAGTGATTAAAGACACCAATTAAAAAGTGCAAGAAACTAAAAAGGTTAAAAAAGGTTTAGACAACAATTGTTGTATAGCATACTAGCTTACAATAAAAACCCACATAGTCACAGAATCAGTCCCTGTATCATATGAAGGGGGAGTAAGAAAACCCTTTATTTAAGTGGCGATAGTGTTTTTGACCTATAAATCCAGAATGCCTCTCTCTGACAAAGTGTAATGTACCAACCCCTTTACGAGTTGGTTGAGGTACATGTTCCAGACTCATAAATAAGAGCTGAGGAGTGGTCATGATGGTGATGTAGATGCCTGGAAATTGGGGTTTCCAGACGTCTCCATATTGAATTAATGTGTTCCTGGATTCTGTATTTAAATAGGCAAAATGTCTTACCCGCATACATCAGGCCACAAGAACATGTCAGTAAATAGACTATTCCAATGGTGCAACAACTAAAGAAAGAGTGTGATCGCTCGCTGGTAAGTATTTTTTAGGGTGACCTGAGGTGGCACTAGCGGGGAGATGACTGGGTAACAAAAGGTTTCTCAAATTTCTCCATCTGCATTCCGTAATAGATGGATGAGGTGTCACGACATCCTTAAGGTGTCTATCTGATACTAGTGTAACCGCGGCTGGCTCCCTTATTTACCTCTATAAGGTCTTAAAGCATAGAACTTAGCAGGGCTAACCATACAGATATCTTAGCTATAATTTTATATCATTAGTGTAAGAGATCCTCTATTTAACATATATAAATAATTGAGAATACAATATAAAATAAGGATTGTCTTGGAAGCAATAAAGTTTTGTCTTTTTGGTATTTATTATATAAAAATATAAATATAGATATATAAAATCCATTATAGCAGAGTTTATAAGATTAAACCAAATATCATTAATAGGTTAACATACCCTTCATACCCTTCTGAACATGTCATCATGCCAGCCTCTCTGTCATTTTAAGATGGAGCTGCGTCTGTCTCCAAGTCTCTCCTCTGTTCCTTAACATTTAAAAGTACACCTATTTATACCTTAGGTGTCTCCATTTTAGGGTTACCATAGTTCATATATGAAAAAGTAACACTTCTTTTACTTTATTCATTTTAGGACCTCCCTTAATTTGGCAAACATACAAGGCCATATCTAAAGGGTGCATATGTCATGGAAATTTTCCTGACTTAGTTCAAGATGCCATCTTAATCTGAACATCCTTATCTACTAAGGTTACCACAGTATATTGCATACTGAAAGAGTCGTAGCATAGACTTGAAGCTTGCTTATGCATTATTGTTTTTTTAATTAGTCTGGGACAAAATGGCGCAAACATATTATGCACTGTAGGTAGGTAAGAGGTTATTGTTTAAAGAAACATCTATGAAAAACAATATGTTCCATTTCTAACACCTTGTCAGTTTGCAATATCTCTTAAAAACAAAGTACACAGTTTAAGAAATACAACATTTCATTCTAAAACTTGTAATATTTGCATTTGCCCATAACACTAGTATGGGCCAAAACGTTTTGAAGATACCCATTATCATTTCCCAACATGCATCAAAGGTGCCCATGCAACATATGATGCTTCCTTTGGATTTTTGTTGTTTTCATTGATTAGAAGTTGGCAATAATATTCTTTTCAGTTACCATCGTTCATTCATGCAGTCCAATGTGTGACTGACTTATTTTCCATGTTGTCAGTACATATATTTGCTGTAAGCTGTTAGAGAAATTAGAGAGAGCCATGTGGCTTCATCACACTGACAAAGACATTTGTCCCTTTATTAAGAAAACATAATAAAGGAATAACATTTTTAGGTCACCTGTGACCCTAAGATACTAAGTAGGGATAGACATCCTTCAGCACTTCAGATGTTGCGGACTACATCCCCCTGGTGCTTTGCCAGCATCATGGCTGTAGGAGTATTACGGGAGATGTAGTGCACGTCATATGGAATGTCAAAGGGTTCCTATCCCTGAAGTAGGGGCTTGATGATAGGTCTCCACCTATTTCTATTAGGTGAGCCACAGCAGAGACCAAAACAATGTGCTGCTCTCCCATGCAACACTAAAACACATAAATATAACTATACAAACCAAGTATGTCGTTCTCAAATTATATATATTTTTTTAATATATTTTTATATTTATCATCACAAATTAATTTTATATATTGGTAATATAAACAGACTTTTTTTTTTCTTAGAATTAAAATGATATTTTAGAGAATGTTGTCACATTTAACCAAATCGATACCCGATAAAGTGATGCTTACAAAATTAAAATATGCTTTGTTTGTATATCTGCAATTCATGAATTCCTACGTTATTTAGTTACTCTTACAGGGTTATTCCCAAATGTGAGAATTCAAAGTGAATGGATTTCAAATGTTAGGCCAAAGTAACCAAACTGGATTCACAGCAAGTGTCCAGTTGGGGGGATTTTAGCCTTAAATTCTAAATTCACTTTGAATTCTGACTTTTGTGAATACCTACATTAGCCGTTCTCAAAAATATCAAACCAATAAACTCTTTTTTACAATGTTTCCAAGATGTTGTACATTTCACAGTCTACATTGCCTGTAGTGGAGGTAGATTTGTTTTTTGTTGTTGTTGTTTATTTGTTTGTTTTGTACACTATAAATATTCTTAACATTTAAAGTTGATCTGTCTTAATTGTAATTCTTAGCACAGTAAATATATTTTCAGAAACTGACTATAGTTTGTGTTTTATTCTTCCAGCAGTGCAATAATGTGTGTGGGTTTTAGGGGTTTATTCATTCAACTCCAAACAGTAGTGAAAACAAATATTACTAGCTAAATTCAGGCAATTCAATTCTAAAAAATTTGAAAAGCTGAGAATCCAACAGCTTTTAGCTTTCGTAATACAAAATACAAATACACCACCGGGTTTGCAGAAGACAAAGAAAAATTATTTATTTTTAAAGAATTGTAGATTCAGTTACAATAAAGTTGTAATTACAATACAGTCCAAAAGTTCCCACAAAACATAAATCCAAACGATAAATATATTATTATTATTTCATTATTATATTTGGCATTTATATAGCGCCCACGTAATCCGCAGCGCTTTACAATATTAGTAAAATACTAGTTTACAAAAATTATACAGCCGATCAACATTGTCTTAGAATTATAATTTCGTGAAACAGTTATAAAATGCTTTCAGTACTTGGAAATTCAAATGTTCTTTCATATAATATTTGCCAGGCAAACCACTCAACACCATCCTTCGATAAAGCTGCATAAAGTCATTGTAAATATTGTATTGATATACAAGCTGTAGATGAGTTCTATTTTTTTCAGGAACAATATGACACAAACAGTGTCCAATAATTCAGAACAATATCAGTTTTACTTGTACACATAGCTAATATATTTTGTGTTGGATTTTCACTTGCATTTAATCAGTATCAGTTTAGAAATGGAAAGGGAATTAAAGAAAGACAATAAAGGCAGATTGCTAATTCCAGAGAAGTTGATTTCATAATGATTTCAATTCATGTTATTATTTTTCTAGAGAGGCATCAAGAGCTTACTGAGAAGCACACGGCCATTACTTGCACTTGTTGTGATGGGATGCTAGAATAGAGCAGACGTGGAAAAATTAGATGGGCACACAGACTTTATTACATCTTTTATTTTTGGGTTGATTAAATCTTAAGAAAGTAATAGAAACATAGAAACATAGAATGTGACGGCAGATAAGAACCATTCGGCCCATCTAGTCTGCCCAATTTTCTAAATACTTTCATTAGTCCCTGGCCTTATCTTATAGTTAGGATAGCCTTATGCCTATCCCACGCATGCTTAAACTCCTTTACTGTGTTAACCTCTACCACTTCAGCTGGAAGGCTATTCCATGCATCCACTATCCTCTCAGTAAAGTAATACTTCCGGATATTCTTTTTAAACCTTTGTCACTCTAATTTAAGACTATGTCCTCTTGTTGTGGTAGTTTTTCTTCTTTTAAATATAGTCTCCTCCTTTACTGTGTTGATTCCCTATATACTGTATAACAGTTGGATCAATAAGCAAGGTTTAGAAATATCATATATCATTGCAATACATAGCTAAGCATTTTCGTTGTAACTGTATTTTTTTTATTGTGATGTATATTACTCACCTCCAGAACTGGTATGATCGGCAATACTGTGAAAAGATTTAGAAATGTTTAGAAGAACTGATATGAGAGAGGTGTGTATTATATTTTTTTATCAAAAATACACAATTACCTTAGGTGAAATTAACTGTAATATAGAGCAGCACATATTATATTGCCTTAACATCAACATTCTTCGGTACTTAGTACTTCATACTTCGTAATATGCATCCAGGATTACTAATAAACTAATTAATAATGCTTTAACTATTAAAAAAAAATCCCTCTAAAAAAGGTATTGCGGACATATAATCTCAATGATGCACTGTCAACCTTACAATTAGTAAAGCAACATGTGATCTGTGGTTATGTAACAGATGGGGATCTATGTTTTGGCCACTTCTGATTAGTATGTTGCACTTCCCTTCGTCTTCTTATTAATCTACTATGTAAACTACGCTCATCATCTCTGCTTTATTTACATCCTTACCACCAACTTCCTGGATTCTTCCTAGTTGCACATCTTCTTCCTTCTAAACCCTAATATTAAAACAAACTATCTAATCAGCCACCTCATTTATAATTTTATGTACCCCAAAACCCATCTATGCACATATACCTTCTGTGAAACCCCATTTTGTAATTTATTTACGACCAATAATTATCTCCTCCTTAGTTGTCTCCCTCAGTCACCTATCTCATCTATTCAATTAATATAAACATTTAACTGCCCACCTCAGTTACAAATATTATATTTTATGTTATGTTCTATAAGCTAATTCATTTAAAATATTCTAGTGTTTATTATGCTCACTTGTGACTGTATACTCATTAATGTAGGTAAGTGCCCCGTGTATTGGTGTTATACATGAATATTAAGATATATCAATAGCCAGGTTTTGTCAACGTTTCCATCATAGACTGTATAATGATGACTACACTTAAACCAGCATTATTTCGTTTTTCTTCTCCTTTTTTGATCTGAATACTTAACAACTAAATTTGACAAAAAATTGTAATACGCACTGAATGTCATGTCCATCCAGCAGATGTCTATAGGTGTTGATTTCCATCTCTAGATGGGTCTTCTGGTCCATGAGAACTTGGTATTCATGATTCTGTTGTTCTAGGTCAGATCGGATCTGTGTCAGCTGACCTTCAATGTTATCAATCATGCATTGTAACTGGGAGAGCTGAGAACCAAACGTTGCCTCCGTCTCTGATAAGGTGCCCTCTAGAGCTGATTTCTGCCAATGATGACACAGCAATATTACTGAACTAAATAAGTATATGATCCTTTATTCATGGATTTATTTTTTACATCATATTATTGTACTATTGTTAATCTCCAACTTGGAGACATAAAAAATTGCCAAGGGTAAACTTTCTTAAACTAAAGACTGGCACAAGTGACTTTGTAGTCAATAAAGCATTATTAGAACCAATTAAAACAGCAAATGTGGAATATAGTCATGGTTTTGCTTTATATATGTTTACATATTTTAATTCATGCTGACATACCATACTTAGCTGGCTCTGCAAGTCGATCTCCAGGGTCTGTAAAGACCGCTTTGAATCAATGATATCATTATTAACTGACTGCAATTGTACGGCTCCTAAAGACATCTCACGGTCCAGTTCTGCACTCTGCAAGAAAAAAAAATTTCATGTAAAAATATAATACTGTTCTTACCAATCTGGTATGGGTCTATAGTTTTAGTGTTATAGTTTACTGTCAGCTAGTTGCTCCATTATATTATGGTTAGAATTACCCTTGCCAAGAACATGCCCTCGACTTCCCTGAGGTTCCTCTCCATCATATTTTCATATTCTTCTCTGAGCTCAGATAGAGCTCTGTTCAGGTCGATGGATGGAGCAGCATTCATTTCTACGTTGACTCTGGTTCCAAGCTGAGCACGCAGACCATCCACTTCCTTTGAAAAAGACAAAGAACTAGGGTAAGAAGTGAAAGAAAAATTTTAAAGTAATTTATAAAGAAATAAATAACCCTTAGGTTTCAATGTGTAAACAAACACTCACGATGTATGCAAGAAAGAGATCCCCAAAACTGTTAACTTTTATTAATTAATGGAAAAAAATTACATTCGTAGTAAAAATTTAGCCCTGCATCGTACAAAGTAACTAATGGTAAAAGTGCCAAGGATTCTCTAGGCTGCAGTGGCAAAAAAACTTTTGAGGCCTGGCTAGTAGCTTATGACTTGACATTTGAAGTCCTGTAATTATTCCAAATACATCTTTGTTCTCAGTAGTGTTTTAATAAATTATAATAATAGGCCATTGACATATTTCCACTTTACCCCTGAATGGTTGTTCCTCATCTGGAAAAGTTCTTGCTGGAGACATTGGACTTCTCCGGATAAGGTTTGCACTTCATTGTTAATTTGTTGTAAGACTCTTCTCAAAGAACCAGTATCTCCATCCACATTGTTCCTTGTGTTTATCTCCATCTCACACCTAAATTTATAATAATAATAATAAAAGAGCACACTATATTAAATAATCAATTCTGAGAATAGGCATGGCATCAACTCTTTATCACTTTTCAATTTAACGCAGGTTGAAAGTATTTTTTCCGGTGTGGAATAACATGACAAAAACGCAGCTTCATGATAACTACGGCAATGCCATGTGCAGTTAGCAAAGGATTGTGTAACGGTATTTACAATATATTGTATTGTGATTACACGGCATGCAACAATATAGATAAATAGTTATGGATAAATTATAATGCCTTGATAATCCTAAATTAGCCAATAGTCTACCATAAAGGTCAACACTATCTTCTAACCTATGGTCGTACAATCAAACATAACAGACACCTTAATAGAACACATAAGAAAGTTTACAGCTACTGCACTAACTTTCCTCAACCGAAAACTTAGTAAGAACATTACTAAAGCAGTTACTGCAGTGCTGGTAGACCTCATCGTTGACTCAAGATAATTTTCATTAAACTGAAGTTATGTACAATTCTATGCTGAATGTTTTGCTGTAACAATATAAAAATAGGTTTGTTTGTGAGAAATTAGGGCTTTTTAGATTTTTTTTATATTGTGTTTTTTAATTATTCATTTAATACTAACCACCATACTTGATGAATATATGTTTATCTTTATATTTTGCCACACAAAGTCACCTTTACAATATATATGCTGCAACAGTTGTATAAAGCAAAGTCTTCACTTGTTCCTTTAAATCTCATAACTTCATAGACTTACCTGCTTCTGAAGTCATTTGAAGCTTGTTGAGCGCTATCTATCTGTAGGACAATCCTTCCACTGTTAATTGTCGCCGAAGAAATCTGGTAAGCAAAGTCATTCTCAATTAATCTCTAAAAATAATTTATATTACTTCTTTTGCTTAAATATTTTGGTCTCCGTGAACTATATTTGACTATAACCAAAGTTATGAGAAAATGTTCTGTTGATTATACACACTGATGTTGTATTTTCTATTTGAGAAAAGCTGAACCACATGCGATTTTTAAGGCCCTGTGTTCAGAATTTAAAATGCTGCATTCTTGAATGTAACAACATCTTACTATTTATATAGTGTATATAACATTTTTTATTATATAAGTTATATAAAACAGTTTTGAACATCTCTGTATCTCAATTATACAGTCAATTCTACATGAGCTTTTAGGACTAGAATTATTTTACAGAATGGTACGTTTATAAAGAAGGTAAGTCATTAAAACATACATTGTAAGTAGGATCACCCAACAAATAACCACATTAGAAGAAATCTTTAATGGCATATATATTGGTTTAGGTCAAGTCAGAATGAAATGTATGCAGTGTATACAATATATTTTCTCATGTAATGTATATAAAATATTGTAGAATATTTAACATTTCTATATCTCTATTATACAGTCATGTCTACAGTCGTATTTTCAGGGTTTGCAGACACTTTGGTCTGGATATTTTATTGAATGGCAAGTTTACTTTAACTCATTAAAACATGCATTGTAGGTAAGATCATCCTACAACTGACCACATTGGAGATAAACTCATACATGTCTTGTTTTACCTGGTTCTGTAGCTCCTGAATAGTCCTATAGTACTCACTGGAGTCAGGGAGTGAGCTTGGGGCATTGTTTGCATACCATTCACATATCTTCCTTTCCAGCTCAGCATTCTCCTGCTCCAGCGAATGGACCTTGTCTAAATAGGAGGCAAGACGCTCATTCAGAGCCCTCATTGTATCTTTCTCATTAATACGAAGTAGGTTATGAGCGTGGTTGTTAGAACTCTTGAGATTACTTTTAAGGCCACCATGGCCACTTCCACCTCCATGTGCAAGACCAGCAGATGAACTGATAGATAGTTTTGAGTTTCCTCCAAGGTGGCTGGATGATTTATAGGAACCACCAGTATTAGAGCAGCTGAAGCTCTTATGGTGAAGTGTATTGGAGCTTCCATGATGAAGTGAAGAGATGCTACCAGAGGAACAATGGCCTCTAGAGCTGTTGCCTACCATGAGGGATCCAGAAGAGGAGTAGCTGCCTTGATGCTTCATGTTGATCTCTGATTGAGTTATACGAAGAATTGGAAATGTTTCTTCTTAAGAAAGTAAACTGCAAGTGTCTCTTTGACTTCAACCTTCTTATATATGAAGCAAGTCAAGTAGAATAAGGTTACTTTTATAGGTATTTTATAGGCATCACATTCCTTTATGCAATGTTTTGTATGTGCCTTAAATGTGATTCAGGTATAAATAATTTGTGGATTAATGAGAACGCTTACAGGTGGTGAATACAATTATTAATATACTAATTTATATTATAAATGTACATCAAAGGTATAGATCATCACACCTTGTCATACCGAGCTTTTGTAGTTTGGCTCTTGGAGCAACATAGTTGATATCGGAAGCACGCAGACTACACCAGACACAGACACACCAATAATCAGGATAAGCAAATCCCACTTATTTTTAACTATTGTAGTATTGTTGGTACATTAAAAAGAATTGTGAATAAGAACTGGCACATCTTGCAGCAAGAACATGAAATGTATGATTTTAGAGGAGAGAAGCCTAACTTAATTTTTAGGGGGGGGAATTTTTTTTTAGCAGATTTTAAGCTCAAATTACATAGAGAAAAAGGATAAGAACCTTTATTTTCCAACAAAATGGTCAAAAACCCAAAAAGGCTTTCATCATTGTGACAACTGTTATACCTGAAAAAACACCCATGTAACTAAGAAAAAAAAGATTTTTTTTATCGAATGTAACTAAAAAGAATTTTAACATCACTTCCTTTAATAGTACTTTTAATTTAAGTAAGAAAGAATCAAATTGGATATATGAGCTTCAAACATTATGCTCCAAAGTTCTAAATATTGATTTTGAAATAGGTCCAATTTTATAACTTAATCCCACCTTTTTTCACTTTTGGTTTAAGGGTCATAATCACACATACTATTTTTATATATATTATTTTTATATGTTTTATACTCATTGTTACAGGATTATATTTATTTTACAACTTAACTTCTACCTCTACCCTCTTTTTACCTTTGGTTTAAGGACTATAAGCATACTTGCTAGTTTTATATTTTTTAAACATATAATTATTGCTATATTGTTATATTTTATATTGCCAAATGGAATATTGTTAGTTTATTTTCTGCATATTGTTATTATTCACATTTCCTTTTTCTCTTATCTTTGTATAATTTGGATATGAAACGGACTTTGTTCCTATGATTGACATATAATAAACTACATGTCTACGCCCTCTCTAACCACGTGATCAGAGCCGGATCATGTGATCGGAGCCGGACGAAACCGGAAGTGACTATTTTTAGCGAGACGGCAAAGACGCCATCTTTGGAAGGTCTGATGTACCTTCACAGAGAATAATGGCACGGTGGACATCTTGGAGGAGGCGAATATACTCAGATAATTGCCAGAAACACTCCATATATGGCGAGGAGGACGGACCATCAATCCACAGCTGTTAATATTTGTAATGTAATTATATTTATTATGTATACTATATAAGAAGGTCGTTATGATATGCACCTGAGGAAGACCTATTGCATTAGGTCGAAACGCGTTGTGCTCTATTTTATTTAATTTTGTTTCAATAAAAGTATTTCCCTTTTATCCGTTTGGCAACCTGGTTCCTGATTTTTATAAGAAGGAAGACTCCAGATATCTTCCAAGGGACCTACAAGCTCAAATCCACATATGATTGATGTATCTGCCTCTAAAGTTTAGAGCCAGCTCAGAAAGGCTCTAAATATTGTGAGTTTTTCCAAGTTTTATATTGTTGTATTTGTATTGAGATGTAAAAGAAAAAGTGAGCTTCAGCTGGTAGACAGATGGCCTTAAGTTCTCCTGCAAAATGTCTTGATAAACTTGGAAATTCATTTTTCCTTCGATGATAGCAATCCATCCAGGCCCTGACGCAGCAGAGCAGCCCCAAACCATGATGCCCTCACCACCACTCTGACCTGGGGGCGTGTAAATGTAATGCCGCCCATTGTCTCGTGGATTAGCTCTGCACAGTGCCGCTTTAGGTACAAATACATGCTCAGGTTAGTGTCCTCATTGATAGCCTTTGAGAAAGGTGCTCGTTTAAGCGCCAATACGCGTTAGGCTCATAATTTTTTAAACTCACAGCACTTTTATTTTAGCACTGTTTGGGTGTTAATTTAATTTATGGGGAATAGAAGCCGGATTTAAGCACTCTTTAGAAAGGGACTTTGTCTCCTAATTACTATAGCCTTCCTATACACAGGATTAATAATGGATAGCTTTTAGTACAATATGTGCAAAAGTTTAGTGTGGACAATCACTTGGAATTAGCTGTTCAATATTTTATACCAAGAGATTTGCTATATCTGCGTCAATAGGGCTAGAGTGTTTAGCTAAATGTCTATTCAGTGCATATTTACATTATCAGTTCTAGGACTTTACAACTGATTGGGGCACTAGGGGTACTTGGAGATTTACCCAGTCTCCAATATAGGTTATATAGCTATTCATATTTCTTCTATAGGTGGCTTATATGCCATATTGGATTATCTAACCTCAGGTATTGTGCCTTCATTTGGCCTCCCCTTCCTAGCCTACTGAGCTTCATTATCTCCTCTTTATGGGTTTATTTTTGGGGTAGTGTGTTTTTTATTATTATTTTGTTTGTCTTTGTTTATGATGATTAAAAAATGGACTGTACTCCTTTTTTTCCTTTCGCCATTCTTACTACTTACTAGGTCCCCGCAAACCTCTGCGGTCGCGATCCTGGGGACTGCCTGCGAGCCCAGGCAGTCCCCCTCCATATGATCCAGCCTTCCTGGGCAATGTAATCGTGGGGTCCTCGCAATCAACTGGCCGGAATGGCTGTCCGCAGGTCTGCCTGCAGAGGGACTGCCTGAACTCTCAGGCAGTCCCCCTACTGCCTGAAAAAAGTTTTTTTAAGTTAACATATAGGAAGGCCATTAGGCCTGAATTTGTGGGAGGAGTTTTTTGCATATTTAAACGCATGGCTCCTACTCACCTATGTCGATCTCGCTGGTTGACCTGTTACCATAGCAACCAGCACTTCCGCCAAAACTTCAACTCCAGCGTCCCTCTTCTCCGACCTCTGGCCTAACACTCTGGCTACCCTGTGGGCATCCACCCGCCTTCCAGACACGAGACCCAGCATGCACACGTAAGTTCACATAGGGAATAACGATCGATTATTCCTACATTTGAGCCTATAAACGCAGAGATAGGCTCCTTTTTTGTGTTCACATCTTTGTTTGTTTTCTCGTTCACGTAATCATCCATTCAAATATTTTTTGGCGGCTTTCAGTAAGTTCGTACAAAGCTTCCAATACAGTTTTCTCGTATCAGCTATACCTATTCGTGCATACGAACGGTCTGTTCTTCGACCATGTAGTCAGTTCACTCAATCAAAATTTCCTTCACTTATTTCATTTGTATGTATTTTCCAACGGTTTTCGTTAGATACTGGTTCACTTTATCCATTCGTTTACAAGGCACTTCGTTTAAAAATCTATTCGTACACTAATTCGAATCTTAGTCAGTATTTCACATGTATCCTCATACAATTTCTCTTTCAATTAGGGGATTCAGTAACCTATACCACTTCCTGCTCCATCCACATAGCCAAAATATCTGATAATCACTACATTAAAGTATTGCTTTCACTATGTCACTCTGGTTAATTTAAAAACTACATTAAAAAACTTCAGGAGTTTCTTATCCATGTCATTATCTGATTCTGTCATGACTAACAGTTCTTTTATTTTGTAAGCAAGCTCTCGGCTAGGTTCTCAATACTCTGTCAGTTTAATAGGCCACCTAACTAGGTCACATATCTGTTTAAATTATACTTGCTACCTTTGATACATCCTATTCAGAGGGTTCATTTTCCCTTTTCAGCATTCGCACTCTATTAAACCTCCTGCGTCTTTTAATTCTCTCTTATATGTTGTTCTTAGCTCTCTCACTATGTCAAGATTTTAGGCACATCAAATTACTACGTTTAAAAATACGGATTGTCGACCTTGTTCCTGACATACAGTATCAGGTACTGAAATCTTACTCGTTACGATTACCTAAATTTCACAAGGCCTCACTCAGCCTCCTGTCGTTACGTTCATTTCCATGTACAATTATGGGCTGGTCTCTGTCTTTATATTGAATTCTCAATTATTTATATATTTTAAATAGAGAAACTCTTACAAACTATATAATATTATGGCTAAGATATCTGTATGGTTAGCCCTGCTAAATTCTATGCTTCAAGACATTATAGTGGTAAATAGGGGAACCGGCTACCTATGTGGTTACTTACGTTTCCTTGCAATTTTGTGATTTGTGATTTTTACAAGCTGCCCTCATGTGAAAGGATTACTAGGCCAGTGACCCCCAAGTAATTTTAATTGAGACCAATGGTATAGAGAGTTTCACTATTTCTGATTCTGATATACTGTGTAATTTGCACATTCCTGTACCAGTGTGGGTAGACTGAAGAGGAAAACCCCAAGCCTGCTTGATAAACTCATCGTTAAATGACCACCCTTTAATTTATTTTGCATTACATGCAGGCACTAGCTATCGTTCACTCATCCACTCCCAAAAGAGGGGCACTATGAGAAAGAGTACAACCTAAAATAGTATAGTAGCAAAACCAAAATAAATTGAATTAAAAACCTTTATTAAGACTATAACTTAGAGCCACTATATCTAACTAGGGTCCTAAATAGGAAAGACAGTGTCTGAATGCCAGGTAGAGGTTAGCCCTATAGGACAGATGAAAGGCACAAAAGTAACTCCACTCTGGTTAGATATCCTGCTAATATACAGTTACTGTCAAAGGGTAGATGGGGACACAAGGGAATTGACTACATATCACTCAGAAAGAATGAAATTGCTCGTCCAGCGAAAATTGTAGATAAAGAGATGAGTATACAAAGAGCAGAATTACTCCACTGCTAGAAAATCAGTAATAGGAACACATCATACCCCACAAAAATATTCTGTCCCTAATACCTCAGCACCGCACTAGGCTAGTGTCTACCTATACCATAGACCCTGCAGAGATAACTCAAAGAAAAGGCGAATTGCTACCTAACGTGAAAATAAGTGCATAATTAAAAATAGTAAAAGAGCCTGACGCGCGTTTCGGTGTGGTACAATACCGTCGTCAGGGGCAAAGTAGTCTGTCTCATCCAGTAGTCTGTTTGAATACCATATAAACAATGAGCCATAACAGAATCAGCTGGTCAGGGGGCGGTGCACAAAGATGTCGCATCCAATCCCCTTACTTGAAGTGTAGCCAGACCTAGTAGGTAGGTGTATAATCAATGGGGTTGGGAAGACCGCCAATAGGCAGTCACCACCTGTGACTAGCATGGCTGTAGTCCAATTAGGCAATATTTGTTCACATTACCCATTAGAGGAAAGCAGCATCCATTCGCCCATATCGAACTGTCTGCACAGGAGACGTCAGTATGCAGCGTCATAGGTCCGACCCAACGTGGGACGTGGGCAGCTTCCGTGACATGCGCAGAGTGGGTGTGTTCAATAGTAATGGGATGGGGCATCCCATCATCAAGCACCACCCACATGCGATTGCTGCAAACCAACATACATAGTGGGCAGTTACCATAATATTTTATACCCTTGTTTATACCACAACGAAAATAGAGTTATATTATGTCCTAGTTAGCTGTAAAGAAGGGTTAATACCATTACTTGAAATGTCCTGCAGGAAATGGCATTTCTGCCATGTCATAATTATAAGGCAGGCAGAAGAAGAATACATGATGGGTGATTGCATTATGGATGAATAGTGCCAACGTGGGTTGACCCATTAGAAGGTATCTCCCACATGTAATCATAAGTATAGCTGTAAGTTGAGTATCTATAATAAATGTTACATTGTATCGTCAGTTGGTTACACAAGTAAATGCTGTGACTTAAATCATGCTACAATCAAGCTCACTACTGTGTGACCGTAATCCAAAGAATATCACATCAAAAAGAAAAGTTGCACATGGCTAATGAAGCGAGACATCAGTGATAACATTAAAAGTAATGAAATTATAAGGTCCATTGGTAGTCAAGTGTAAGGTTTGCAGCAACAAGCACATAACTAATGCTCAGTGTGTCCGATCCATGGTTTATAATTCATATATTCAACCAGGCATGTGTCTCTGAATTGGTTTACCATAAGTAGAAGTCTAAATTAAAGTGGTATAAAGAACCACTGAAGAATACATGAACTACTATAATGTCACAAGTAGTCAGTCATCATTACACATTTTTAGATGAGAGCAAAGACACCAATTAAAAAGTGCAAGTAACTAAAAAGGTTAAAAAAGGTTTAGACAATAATTGTTGTATAGCATACTAGCTTACAATAAAAAGCCACCTAGTCACAGAATAAGTCCCTGTATCATATGAGGAGGGAATAAGAAAACCCTTTATTTAATCATTGTGGCGATAGTGTTTTTGACCTATAGACCCAGAACGCCTCTCTCTGACAAAGTTTTATGTACCAACACCCTTTACCTGTTGGTTGAGGTACATGTTCCAGACTCATAAATCTTATACCAGCTGAGGAGTGGTCATGGTGGTGATGTAGATGCCCGGAGATTGGGGTTTCCAGACATCTCCATATTGAATTAGCGTGTTCCTGGATTCTGTATTTAAATAGGCGAAATGTCTTACCCACAAACATCAGGCCACAAGAACAGGTGAGTAGATAGACTATTCCAATGGTGCAAACAAAGAGTGTGATCTAAACATTTCCGTATTGGTGCTACTGGAGTAGTTCTTATAATGTCTGTTGATAAAGGGACATGCACTACAATGACCACATTGGTAGGTGCCCGCTGGTAAGTAGTTTTTAGGTTGACCTAAAGTGGCAATAGCAGGGGTGGCTGGGTAACGAAAGGTTTCTCAAATTTCTCCCTCTGCGTGCCGTAATAGATGGATGAGGTGTCACGACATCCTTAAGGTGTCTATCTGATACTAGTGTAACCGCGGCTGGTTCCCTTATTTACCACTATATGGTCTTAAAGCATAGAACTTAGCAGGGCTAACCATACAGATATCTTAGCTATAATTTTATATCGTTAATGTAAGAGATCCTCTATTTAACATATATAAATAATTGAGAATCCAATATAAAATAAGGATTGTCTTGGAAGCAATAAAGTTTTGTCTTTTTGGTATTTATTATATAAAAATATAAATATAGACATATAAAATCCATTATAGCAGAGTTTATCTTAGGACCTCCCTTAATTTGGCAAACATACAAGGTCATAACTAAAGGGTGCATACGTCATGGAAATTTTCCTGACTTAGTTCAAGATGGCATCTTAAAGTCTGAACATCCTTATCTACTAAGGTTACCACAGTATATCACGTACTGAAAGAGTCGTAGCATAGCCTTGAAGCTTGTTTATGCATTATTGTTATTGTAATTCATCTGGGACAAAATGGCGCAAACATATTATGCACTGTACGTAGGTAAGAGATTATTGCTTAAAGAAACAGTTATGAAAAACAATATGTTCCATTTCTAACACCTTGTCAGTTTGCAATAGAAACATAGTATGTGACGGCAGATAAGTACCATTCGGCCCATCTAGTCTGCCCAATTTTTTAAATACTTTCATTAGTCCCTGGCCTTATCTTATAGTTAGGATAGCCTTATGCCTATCCTATGCATGCTTAAACTCCTTTACTGTGTTAACCTCTACCACTTCAGCTGGAAGGCTATTCCATGCATCCTCTATCCTCTCAGTAAAGTAATACTTCCGGATATTATTTTTAAACCTTTGTCCCTCTAATTTAAGACTATGTCCTCTTGTTGTGGTAGTTTTTCTTCTTTTAAATACAGTCTCCTCCTTTACTGTTTTGATTCCCTTTATATATTTAAATGTTTCTATCATATCCCCCCTGTCTCGTCTTTCCTCCAAGCTATACATGTTAAGATCCTTTAACCTTTCCTTATAAGTTTTCTCCCCAATCCATGAACCAGTTTAGTAGCCCCTCTCTGAACCCTCTCTAAGGTATTAATATCCTTCTGAAGATACGGTCTCCAGTACTGTGTACAATACTCCAAGTGAGGTCTCACCAGTTCTATTCTGCTCTATTACATTCTCTCCCTACCTTTAAGTCATCAGAAATAATCACCCCTAAATCCCTTTCCTCATATGTTGAGGTAAGTACTCTATCAAATATTCTGTACTCTGTCCTTGGGTTTTTACATCCAAGATGCCTTTTCTTGCACTATCCACATTAAATGTCAGTTGCCACAATTCTGACCATTTTTCTAGTTTACCTAAAGCATTTGCCATTTGGCTTGTCCCTCCTGGAACATCAACCCTGTTACATTTCTTAGTATCATCAGCAAAAAAACATACCTTACCATCAAGACCTTCTGCAATATCACTAATAAAAATATTAAAGAGAATGGGTCCAAGTACAGATCCCTGAGGTACCCCACTGGTGACAAGTCCAAGCTTGGAATATATTCCATTAACTACAACCCTCTGTTGCCTGTCACTCAGCCACTGCCTTACCCATTCAACAATATTGGAATCCAAACTTAAAGATTGCCGTTTATTGATAAGCCTTCTATGTGCAACAGTGTCAAAAGCCTTACTGAAATCTGGGTAAGCAATGTCTACTGCACCATCGTGATCTATAATTTTAGTTAGCCAATCAAAAAAATCAATCAGATAAGTTTGGCATAATCTCCCTAAAGTAAACCCATGTTGTCTCTGATCTTGAAATCCATGTGTTTTTAGATGTTCAACAATCCTATCCTTTAACATGGTTTCCATCACTTTCCCCACTACTGAAGTAAGGCTTACTGGCCTATAGTTGCCCGACTCCTCCCTACTACCTTTCTTGTAAATGGGCACAACATTCGCTAACTTCCAATCTTCTGAGACTACTCCTGTTAACAATGATTGGTTAAATGAATCTATTAATGGTTTTGCTAGTACACCACTAAGCTCTTTTAATAGCTTTGGGTGTATTCCATGAGGTCCCATTGACTTATTTGTCTTAACTTTTGACAGTTGAAATAGAACCTCTTACTCTGTAAACTCACGTGTAATAAATGACTCATTTATCCTTTTTCTTAACTGATGTCCCTTTACTTCATTTTCATCTGTAAATACGGAACAAAAATATTCATTGAGGCAGTCAGCCTGACCTTTATCCTCTTCTACATACCTTCCTTCTTTTGTTTTTAATCTAACTAATCCTTGTTTTACTTTTCTTTTCTCATTTATGTATCTAAAAATGTTTTGTCCCCCTTTTTTACTGACTGTGCTATTTTCTCTTCTGTGTGTGATTTGGAAGCTCTTATAACTTGCTTAGCCTCTTTCTGCCTAATCTTATAGATCATTTTGTCTTCCTCACTCTGGGTTTTTTTTATAATTCCTAAATGCTAACTTTTAGTTTTTAACTATTTTGGCCACATCTGCAGAGTACCACAGTGGTTTCTTGAATTTTTGGCTTTTACTGACAAGCCTAATGCAATTTTATGTTGCCTTCAATAGTGCAACTTTTAAATAATCCCAATTCTCTTGGACTTCATTTAAATTGCTCCAGTCTGATAATGACTCCTCTACCCATATTCTAATTTTAGAAAAGTCTGTTAATATCTCTTAAAGACAAAGTACACAGTTTAAGAAATACAACATTTCATTCTAAAACTTGTAATATTTGCATTTGCCCATAACACTAGTATGGGCCAAAACGTTTTGAAGATACCCATTATCATTTCCCAACATGCATCAAAGGTGCCCATGCAACATATGATGCTACCTTTGGATTTTTGTTGTTTTCATCGATTAGAAGTTGGCAATAATATTTTTTTCAGTTACCATCATTCATTCATGCAGTCCAATGTGTGACTGACTTATTTTCCATGTTGTCAGTACATATATTTGCTGTAAGCTGTTAGAGCAATTAGAGAGAGCCATGTGGCTTCATTACACTGACAAAGACATCTGTCCCTTTATTAAGAAAACATAATAATTGAATAAAAATTTTAGGTCACCTGTGACCCTAAGATACTAAGTAGGGATAGACATCCTTCAGCACTTCAGATGTTGCGGACTACATCCCCCTGATGCTTTTCCAGCATCATGGCTGTAGGAGTATTACGGGAGATGTAGTGCACGTCATATGGAATGTCGAAGGGTTCCTATCCCTGAAGTAGGGGCTTGATGATAGGTCTCCACCTATTTCTATTAGGTGAGCCACAGCAGAGACCAAAACAATGTGCTGCTCTCCCATGCGACACTAAAACACATAAATATAACTATACAAGCCAAGTATTATATTTTTTTAATATATTTTTATATTTATCATCACAGATGAATATTATATATTGGTAATATAAACAGACTGTTTTTTTCTTAAAAAATGATATTTTATAGAATGTTGTCACATTTAACCAAATCGATACCCGATAAACTGATGTTTACAAAATTAAAATATGCTTTTTTTGTATATCTGCAATTCATGAATTCCTACGTTATTTAGTTACTCTTACAGGGTTATTCCCAAATGTGAGAATTCAAAGTGAATGGATTTCAAATGTTAGGCCAAAGTAACCAAACTGGATTCACAGCAAGCGTCCAGTTGGGGGGATTTTAGCCTTAAATTCTAAATTCACTTTGAATTCTGACTTTTGTGAATACCTACGTTAGCCGTTCTCAAAAATATCAAACCAATAAACTCTTTTTTACAGTGTTTCCAATGTTGTACATTTCACTGTCTACATTGCCTGTAGTGGAGGTAGATTTGTTTTTTGTTGTTGTTTATTTGTTTGTTTTGTACACTATAAATATCCTTAACATTTAAAGTTGATCTGTCTTAATTGTAATTATTAGCACAGTAAATATATTTTCAGAAACTGATTATAGTTTGTGTTTTATTGTTCCAGCAGTGCAATAATGTGTGTGAGTTTCAGGGGTTTATTCATTCAACTCCAAACAGTAGTGAAAACAAATATTACTAGCTAAATTCAGGCAATTCAATTCTAAAATATTTGAAAAGCTGAGAATCCAACATTAGCTTTCGTAATACAAAATACAAATACACCACCGGGTTTGCAGAAGACAAAGAAAAATGATTTATTTTAAAAGAATTGTAGATTCAGTTACAATAAAGTTGTAATTACAATACAGTCTAAAAGTTCCCACAAAACTTAAATCCAAACGATAAATATATTATTATTATTTCATTATTATTTTTGGCATTTATATAGCGCCCACGTAATCCGCAGCGCTTTACAATATTAGTAAAATACTAGTTTACAAAAAAATATGCAGCAGATCAACATTGTCTTAGAATTATAATTTCGTGAAACAGTTATAAAATGCTTTCAGTACTTGGAAATTCTAATGTTATTTCATATCATATTTGCCAGGCAAACCATTAAACACCATCCTTCGATAAAGCTGCATAAAGTCATTGTAAATATTGTATTGATATACAAGCTGTAGATGAGTTCTATTTTTTTCAGGAACAATATGACGCAAACAGTGTCCAATAATTCAGAACAATATCAGTTTCACTTGTACACATAGCTAATATATTTTGTGTTGGATTTTCACTTGCATTTAATCAGTATCAGTTTAGAAATGGAAAGGGAATTAAAGAAAGACAATAAAGGCAGATTGCTAATTCCAGAGAAGTTGATTTCATAATGATTCAATTCATGTTATTCTTTTTCTAGAGAGGCATCAAGAGCTTATTGAGAAGCACACGGCCATTACTTGCACTTGTTGTGATGGGATGCTAGAACAGAGCAGACGTGGAAAAATTAGATGGGCACACAGACTTTATTACATCTTTTTATTTTTGGGTTGATTAAATCTTAAGAAAGTAATAGAAACAAAGAAACATAGAATGTGATGGCAGATAAGAACCATTCGGCCCATCTAGTCTGCCCAATTTTCTAAATACTTTCATTAGTCCCTGGCCTTATCTTATAGTTAGGATAGCCTTATACCTATCCCATGCATGCTTAAACACCTTCACTGGTGTTAACCTCTACCACTTCAGCTGGAAGGCTATTCCATGCATTCACTACCCTCTCAGTAAAGTAATACTTCCGGATATTATTTTTAAACCTTTGTCCCTCTAATTTAAGACTATGTCCTCTTGTTGTGGTAGTTTTTCTTCTTTTAAATATAGTCTCCTCCTTTACTGTGTTGATTCCCTTTATACTGTATAACAGTTGGATCAATAAGCAAGGTTTAGAAATATCAAATATCATTGCAATACATAGCTAAGCATTTTCGTTGTAAATGTATTTTTTTTATTGTGATGTATATTACTCACCTCCAGAACTGGTATGATCGGCAATACTGTGAAAAGATTTAGAAATGTTTAGAACTGATATGAGAGAGGTGTGTATTATATTTGTTATCAAAAATACACAAATACCTTAGCTGAAATTAACTGTAATATAGAGAAGCACATATTGTATTGCCTTAACATCAACATTCTTCGGTACTTAGTACTTCATACTTCGTAATATGCGTTCAGGATTACTAATAAACTAATTAATAATGCTTTAACTATTAAAAAAAAATCCCTCTAAAAAAGGTGCATCCAGAAACTGGATGCCCAGCTATTGCGGACATATAATCCCAATGATGCACTGTCAACCTTACAATTAGTAAAGCAACATGTGATCTGTGGTTATGTAACAGGTGGGGATCTATGTTTTGGCCACTTCTGATTAGCATGTTGCACTTCCCTTCGTCTTCTTATTAATCTACTATGTAAACTACGCTCATCATCTCTGCTTTATTTACATCCTTACCACCAACTTCCTGGATTCTTCCTAGTTGCACATCTTCTTCCTTCTAAACCCTAATATTAAAACAAACTATCTAATCAGCCACCTCATTTTTAATTTTATGTACTCCAAAACCCATCTAATTATTGGTCGTAAATAAATTACAAAATGTGGTTTCACAGAAGGTATATGACCTTCTGTGAAACCCCATTTTGTAATTTATTTACGACCAATAATTATCTCCTCCTTAGTTGTCTCCCTCAGTCACCTATCTCATCTATTCAATTAATATAACCATTTAACTGCCCACCTCAGTTACAATTATTATATTTTACGTTATGTTCTATAAGCTTATTCATTTAAACTATTCTAGTGTTTATTATGCTCACTTGTGACTGTATACTCATAAATGTAGGTAAGTGCCCCATGTATTGGTGTTATACATGAATATGAAGATATATCAATAGCCAGGTTTTGTCAACTTTTCCATCATGATGACTACACATAAACCAGCATTATTTCGTTTTTCTTCTCCTTTTTTGAGCTGAATACTTAACAACTAAATTTGACAAAAAATTGTAATACGCACTGAATGTCATGTCCATCCAGAAGATGTCTATAGGTGTTGATTTCCATCTCTAGATGGGTCTTCTGGTCCATGAGAACTTGGTATTCATGATTCTGTTGTTCTAGGTCAGATCGGATCTGTGTCAGCTGACCTTCAATGTTATCAATCATGCATTGTAACTGGGAGATCTGAGAACCAAACGTTGCCTCCGTCTCTGATAAGGTGCCCTCTAGAGCTGATTTCTGCCAATGATGACACAGCAATATTACTGAACTAAATAAGTATATGATCCTTTATTCAGGGATTTATTTTTTACATCATATTATTGTACTATTGTTTAATATATTTAAAAGTTCGAAACATTCCCATATTCCATCATGATGATATTAGTTAAAATATCTGGCTTTGTTTCTTTGAGTTGTGTGTCAATGGTTGGATATATTGTAGTGCACTCACAATAGATCACAAATGTTGAAAGTAAAGGTTGACGAGTACCACCACTACACTTTGATACATTTTTGCATTGTCTAATAAAATGCTCACCCAGAAATATTGGGAGATTCAGTGCAAAGACATTAAGTTACTCTTAAAATTGAGAGTTAACATTCAACATGCCTTTAATCTTTTATATATGAATGAGATATAATTTCCTATACAGCAATGGAAACATTTCTCGAGAAAGCATTCAGCATAAACTAAAAGGTCATCATTGAAAACACAATTAAACCAAACTGTATGTAGTCAACCTCCAAAAATAGCAGGACTTGTTAAATATCATATTATAAAAGGATTTTATTTTATCTCCAGAATTATTACTTATATAAAATGCACATCATGTAAAAGACACAAGTGCAGTTACTATTATTGGCACAACTTGGAGACATAAAAATTGCCAAGGGTAAACTTTCTTAAACTAAAGACTGACACAAGTGACTTTGTAGTCAATAAAGCATTATTAGAACCAATTAAAACAGCAAATGCGGTATATAGTCATGGTGTTGCTTTATATATGTTTACATATTTTAATTCATGTTGACATACCATACTTAGGTGGCTCTGCAGCTCGATCTCCAGGGTCTGTAAAGACCGCTTTGAATCAATGATATCATTATTAACTGACTGCAATTGTACGGCTCCTAAAGACATCTCACGGTCCAGTTCTGCACTCTGCAAGAAAAAAAAATTTCACGTAAAAATATAATACTGTTCTTACCAATCTGGTATGGATCTATAGTTATAGTGTTATAGTTTACTGTCAGCTAGTTGCTCCATGATATTATGGTTAGAATTACCCTTGCCAAGAACATGCCCTCAACTTCCCTGAGGTTCCTCTGCATCATATTTTCATATTCTTCTCTGAGCTCAGATAGAGTTCTGTTCAGGTCGATGGATGGAGCAGCATTCATTTCTACGTTGACTCTGGTTCCAAGCTGAGCACGCAGACCATCCACTTCCTTTGAAAAAGACATAGGACGAGGGTAAGACGTGAAAGAAAGATTGTAAAGTAATTTATAAAGAAATAAATAACCCTTAAGTTTGAATTTGCAAACAAACACTCACGATGTATGTAAGAAAGAGATCCCCAAAACTGTTCACTTTTATTAATTAATGGAAAAAAATTAACTGGACATTCGTAGTAAAAATTTAGCCGTGCATTGTACAAAGTTACCATTGGTAAAAGTGCCAAGGATTCTCTAGGCTGAAGTGGCAAAAAACTTTTGGGGCCTGGCTAGTAGCTTTTGACTTGACATTTGAAGGCCTGTAATTATTCCAAATACATCTTTGTTCTCAGTAGTGTTTTAATAAATTATAATAATAGGCCATTGACATCTTTCCACTTTACCCCTGAATGGTTGTTCCTCATCTGGAAAAGTTCTTGCTGGAGACCTTGGACTTCTCCGGATAAGGTTTGCACTTCATTGTTAATTTGTTGTAAGACTCTTCTCGAAGAACCAGTATCTCCATCCACATTGTTCCTTGTGTTTATCTCCATCTCACACCTAAATTGATAATAATAATAAAAGAGCACACTACATTATATAATCAATTCTGAGAATAGGCATGGCATCAACTCTTTATCACTTTTCAATTTAATGCTGGTTGAAAGTATTTTTTTCTGTATGGAATAACATGACAAAACGTAGCTTGATGATAACTACGGCAATGCCATGTGCAGTTAGTAAAGGATTGTGTAAAGGTATTTACAATATATTGTATTGTGATTACACGGCTTGCAACAATATAGAGAAATAGTTATGGATACATTATAATGCCTTGATAATCCTAAATTAGCCAATAGTCTACCATAAAGGTCAACACTATCTTCTAACCTATGGTCGTAACTCAGTCTATTTTACAAAGTGGACATTTAAGAAAAACAAAGACACAGACAACAAAAGAAAATCCACCAAAGAACTTATGGCTTCTAATAGTTAAAACCATACTAGACAAAACTAATGCTTACAATCAAACATAATAGACACCTTAATAGAACACATAAGAAAGTTTACAGTTACTGCACTAACTTTCCTCAACCGAAAACTTAGTAAAAACATTACTAAAGCAGTTACTTCAGTGCTGGTAGACCTCATCGTTGACTCGAGAGAATTTTCATTAAACTAAAGTTATGTACAATTCTATGCTGAATGTTTTGCTGTAACAATATAAAAATAGGTTTGTTTGTGAGAAATTAGAGCTTTTTAGATTTTTTTTTTATATTGTGTTTTTTAATTATTCATTTAATACTAAACACCATACTTGATGAATATATGTTTATCTTTATATTTTGCCACACAAAGTCACCTTTACAATATATATGCCGCTACAGTTGTATAAAGCAAAGTCTTCACTTGTTCCTTTAAATCTCATAACTTCATAGACTTACCTGCTTCTGAAGTCATTTGAAGCTTGTTGAGCTCTATCTATCTGTAGGACAATCCTTCCACTGGTAATTGTTGCCGAAGAAATCTGGTAAGCAAAGTCATTATCAATTCATCTCTAATAATTTATATTACTTCTTTTGCTTAAACATTTTGGTCTCCATGAACTATATTTGACTATAACTAAAGTCATAAGAAAATGTTCTGTTGATTATACACACTGATATTATATTTTCTATGTGAGAAAAGCTGAACCACATGCGATTTTTAAGGCTCTGTGTTCAGAATTTGAAATGCTGCATTCTTGAATGTAACAACATCATACTATTTATATAGTGTATATAAATTTTTTTATTATATAAGTTATATAAAACAGTTTTGAACATCTCTGTATCTCAATTATACAGTAAATTCTACATGAGTTTTTAGGACTAGAATTATTTTACAGAATGGTACGTTTATTAAGTCATTAAAACATACATTGTAAGTAGGATAACCACATTAGAAGAAATCTTTAATGGCATATATATTGGTTTAGTTCAAGTCAGAATGAAATGTATACAGTGTATACAATATATTTTCTCATGTAATGTATATAAAACATTGTAGAATATTTAACATTTCTATATCTCTATTATACAGTCATGTCTACAGTCGTATTTTCAGGGTTTGCAGACACTTTGGTCTGGATATTTTATTGAATCACAAGTTTACTTTAACTCATTAAAACATACATTGTAGGTAAGATCATCCTACAACTGACCACATTGGAGATAAACTCATACATGTCTTGTTTTACCTGGTTCTGTAGCTCCTGAATTGTCCTATAGTACTCACTGGAGTCAGGGAGTGAGCTTGGGGCATTGTTTGCATACCATTCACATATCTTCCTTTCCAGCTCAGCATTCTCCTGCTCCAGCGAATGGACCTTGTCTAAATAGGAGGCAAGACGCTCATTCAGAGCCCTCATTGTATCTTTCTCATTAATACGAAGTAGGTTATGAGCGTGGTTGTTAGAACTCTTGAGATTACTTTTAAGGCCACCATGGCCACTTCCACCTCCATGTGCAAGACCAGCAGATGAACTGATAGATAGTTTTGAGTTTCCTCCAAGGTGGCTGGATGATTTATAGGAACCACCAGTATTAGAGCAGCTGAAGCTCTTATGGTGAAGTGTATTGGAGCTTCCATGATGAAGTGAAGAGATGCTACCAGAGGAACAATGGCCTCTAGAGCTGTGGCCTACCATGAGGGATCCAGAAGAAGAGTAACTGCCTTGATGCTTCATGTTGATCTCTGATTGAGTTATACGAAGAATTGGAAATGTTTCTTCTTAAGAAAGTAAACTGCAAGTGTCTCTTTGACTTCAACCTTCTTATATATGAAGCAAGTTAAGTAGAATAAGGTTACTTTTATAGGTATTTTATAGGCATCACATTCCTTCATGCAATGTTTGTATCTGCCTTAAATGTGATTCAGGTATAAATAATTTGTGGATTAATGAGAACGCTTACAGGTGGTGAATACAATTATTAATATACTAATTTATATTATAAATGTACATCAAAGGTATAGATCATCACACCTTGTCATACCGAGCTTTTGTAGTTTGGCTCTTGGAGCAACATAGTTGATATCTGATGCATGCAGACTACACCAGACACAGACTTGAATTAACTGATCAAAGGGATTATACATTTGTTGAGATAGTGACAGATGGACAACAATAAAACAAATAGAAAGTGGCTGAATTAAACAGTTCTTCACTTGAAGCACAAGAATAAGGAACTTGAAAGTTGACAGCCAAATGAATAAAAAATATATATATATTTTTTTTTTTCATGAGGAACACATGGATATACTAGACTTGTCACAGAGAAGCAGTGATTCATGCAGCAAAATACACCATAAATGCAATATGGACTGTTAAATGTTGGTCTCTTAGAGTAGTCCATGTCCATTATTAAAATCAGGAACCAGGTTGCAAAGTGGTTAAAAGGTAAATACTTTTTTTGAAACAAAATAAAATAAAATAGAGCACAACGCGTTTCGACCCAATAGGTATCCCTCAGGTGCATATCATAACTAGTGCCACAACCTTCTTATTTAGTATACATAATAAATATAATTACATTACAAATATTAACAGCTGTGGATTGATGGTCTGTCCTCTTCGCCATATATGGAGTGTTTCCGGCAATCATCTGAGTATATCCGCCTCCTGCAAGATGTCCACCGTGCCGTTATTCTCTATGAAGGTACATCAGACCTTCCAAAGATGGCCGCGTTTCTTTGCCGTCAAATTACCACGTTTAAAAATTCTGATTGTCGACCTTGTTCCTGACATACATCGTTACGATTACCTCAATTTCACAAGGCCTCACTTAGCCTTCTGTCGTTACGTTCAGTTCCCCATACAATTATGGGCTTGTCTCTGTCTTTATATTGAATTCTCAATTATTTATATATTTTAAATAGAGAAACTCTTACAAACTATATAATATTATGGCTAAGATATCTGTATGGTTAGCCCTGACATTATAGTGGTAAATAGGGGAACCGGCTGTGGTTACTTATGTTTCTTTGCAATTTTGTGATTTGTGATTTTTACAAGCTGCCCTCATGTGAAAGGATTACTAGGCCAGTGACCCCCAAGTAATTTGAATTGAGACCACTGGTATAGAGAGTTTCACTATTTCTGATTCTGATATACTGTGTAATTTGCACATTCCTGTTCCAGTGTGGGTAGACTGAAGAGGAAAACCCCAAGCCTGCTTGATAAACTCATCGTTAAATGACCACCCTTTCATTTATTTTGCATTACATGCAGGCACTAGCTATCGTTCACTCATCCACTCCCAAAAGAGGGGCAGTATGAGAAAGTGTACAATCTAAAATAGTATAGTAGCAAAACCAAAATAAATTGAATTAAAAACCTTTATCAAGACTATAACATAGAGCCACTATATCTAACTAGGGGTCCTAAATAGGAAAGACAGTGTCTGAATGCCAGGTAGAGGGTATCCCTATAGGACAGATGAGAGGCACAAAAGTAACTCCACTCTGGTTAGATATCCTGCTAATATACAGGTACTGTCAAAGGCTAGATGGGGACAAAAGGGAATTGTCTGCATATCACTCAGAAAGAATGCGTACCTAAACCATAGACCCTGCAGAGATAACTCAAAGAAAAGGCGAAGTGCTACCTAACGTGAAAATAAGTGCATAATTGAAAATAGTAAAAGAGCCTGACGCGCGTTTCGGTGTGATACAATGCCGACGTCAGGGGAAAAGTAGTCTGTCTCATCCAGTAGTCTGTTTAAATACCATATAAACAATGAGCCATAACAGAATCAGCTGGTCAGGGGGCGGTGCACAACGATGTCTCATCCAATCCCCTTACTTGAAGTGTAGCCAGACCTAATAGGGAGGTGTATAATCAATGGGGTTGGGAAGACCACCAATAGGCATTCACCACCTGTGACTAGCATAGCTGTAGGCCAATTAGGCAATATTTGTTCACACTATCCATTACAGGAAAGCAGCATCCATATCGAACTGTCTGCACAGGAGACGTCAGTATGCAGCGTCATAGGTCCGACCCAACGTGGGACGTGGGCAGCATCCGTGACGTGCGCAGAGTGGGTCTGTTCAATAGTAATGGGATGGGACATCCCATCATCAAGCACTGCCCACATGCGATTGCTGCAAACCAACATACATAGCAGGCAGTTACCACAATATTTTATACCCTTGTTTATACCACAACGAAAAGAAAGTTATATTATGTCCTAGTTAGCTGTAAAGAAGGGTTAATACCATTACTTGAAATGATTATAAGGCAGGCACAAGAGGAATACATGATGGGTGAATGCATTATGGATGAATAGTGCCAACGTGGGTTGACCCATTAGAAGGTACCTCCCATATGTAATCATAAGTATAAGCTGTAAGTTGAGTATCTATAATAAATGTTACATAAAGTGGTATAAAGAGCCACTGAAGAATACATGAACTACTATAATGTCACAAGTAGTCAGTCATCATTATACATATTTAGATGAGAGCAAAATTAGTGATTAAAGACACCAATTAAAAAGTGCAAGTAACTAAAAAGGTTAAAAAAGGTTTAGACAACAATTGTTGTATAGCATACTAGCTTACAATAAAAACCCACATAGTCACAGAATCAGTCCCTGTATCATATGAAGGGGGAGTAAGAAAACCCTTTATTTAATCACTGTGGCGATAGTGTTTTTGACCTATAAATTCAGAACGCCTCTCTCTGACAAAGTGTAATGTACCAACCCCTTTACGCGTTGGTTGAGGTACATGTTCCAGACTCATAAATAAGAGCTGAGGAGTGGTCATGATGGTGATGTAGATGCCTGGAAATTGGGGTTTCCAGACATCTCCATATTGAATTAATGTGTTCCTGGATTCTGTATTTAAATATGCAAAATGTCTTACACATACATCAGGCCACAAGAACATGTCAGTAAATAGACTATTCCAATGGTGCAACAACTAAAGAAAGAGTGTGATCTATACATTTCCATATTGTTGCTACTGGAGTAGGCCTTATAATGTCTGTTGATAAAGGGACATGCACTACAATGACCACATTGTTAGGAGCCCGCTGGTAAGTATTTTTTAGGGTGACCTGAGGTGGCACTAGCGGGGAGATGACTGGGTAACAAAAAGTTTCTCAAATTTCTCCATCTGCGTTCCGTAATAGATGGATGAGGTGTCACGACATCCTTAAGGTGTCTATCTGATACTAGTGTAACCGCGGCTGGTTCCCTTATTTACCACTATAAGGTCTTAAAGCATAGAACTTAGCAGGGCTTACCATACAGATATCTTAGCTATAATTTTATATCGTTAGTGCAAGTGATCCTCTATTTAACATATATAAATAATTGTGAATACAATATAAAATAAGGATTGTCTTGGAAGCAATAAAGTTTTGTCTTTTTTGTATTTATTATATAAAAATATAAATATAGATATATAAAATCCATTATAGCAGAGTTTATAAGATTAAATTAAATGCTTGCAAATATCATTAATAGGTTAACATACCCTTCATACCCTTCTGAACATGTCATCATGTCAGCCTCTCTGTCATTTTAAGATGGAGCTGCGTCTGTCTCCAAGTCTCTCCTCTGTTCCTTAACATTTAAAAGTACACCTATTTATACCTTAGGTGTCTCCATTTTAGGGTTACTGTAGTTCATATATGAAAAAGTAACACTTCTTTTACTTGATTCGTTTTAGGACCTCCCTTAATTTGGCAAACATACAAGGCCATATCTAAAGGGTGCATATGTCATGTAAATTTTCCTGACTTAATTCAAGATGCCATCTTAATGTCTGAACATCCTTATCTACTAAGGTTACCACAGTATGTTGCATACTGAAAGAGTCGTAGCATAGACTTGAAGCTTGCTTAAGCATTATTGTTATTGTAATTCGTCTGGGACAAAATGGCGCAAACATATTATGCACTGTAGGTAGGTAAGAGGTTATTGCCTAAAGAAACAGTTATGAAAAACAATATGTTCCATTTCTACCACCTTGTCAGTTTGCAATATCTCTTTAAGACAAAGTACACAGTTTAAGAAATACAACAGTTCATTCTAAAACTTGTAATATTTGCATTTGCCCATGACACTAGTATGGGCCAAAACGTTTTGAAGATACCCATTATCATTTCCCAACATGCATCAAAGGTGCCCATGCAACATATGATGCTTCCTTTGGATTTTTGTTGTTTTTATCGATTAGAAGTTGGCAATAATATTCTTTTCAGTTACCATCATTCATTCATGCAGTCCAATGTGACTGACTTATTTTCCATGTTGTCAGTACATATATTTGCTGTAAGCTGTTAGAGCAATTAGAGAGAGCTGTGTGGCTTCATTACACTGACAAAGACATTTGTCCCTTTATTAAGAAAACATAATAAAGGAATAAAAATTTTAGGTCACCTGTGACGCTAAGATACTAAGTAGGGATAGACATCCTTCAGCACTTCAGATGTTACAGACTACATCCCCCTGATGCTTTGCCAGCATCATGGCTGTAGGAGTATTACGGGAGATGTAGTGCACGTCATATGGAATGTCGAAGGGTTCCTATCCCTGAAGTAGGGGCTTGATGATAGGTCTCCACCTATTTCTATTAGGTGAGCCACAGCAGAGACCAAAACAATGTGATGCTCTCCCATGCAACACTAAAACACATAAATATAACTATACAAACCAATTATGTCGTTCTCAAATTATATATATTTTTTTAATATATTTTTATATTTATCATCACAGATGAATATTATATATTGGTAATATAAACAGACTTTTTTTTCTTAGAATTAAAATGATATTTTAGAGAATGTTGTCACATTTAAACAAATCGATAACCGATAAACTGATGTTTACAAAATTAAAATATGCTTTGTTTGTATATCTGCAATTCATGAATTCCTACGTTATTTAGTTACTCTTACAGGGTTATTCCCAAATGTGAGACTTCAAAGTGAATGGATTTCAAATGTTAGGCCAAAGTAACCAAACTGGATTCACAGCAAGCGTCCAGTTGGGGGGATTTTAACCTTAAATTCTAAATTCACTTTGAATTCTGACTTTTGTGAATACCTACGTTAGCCGTTCTCAAAAATATCAAACCAATAAACTATTTTTTACAATGTTTCCAAGATGTTGTACATTTCACAGTCTACATTGCCTGTAGTGGAGGTAGATTTGTTTTTTGTTGTTGTTGTTTATTTGTTTGTTTTGTACACTATAAATATTCTTAACATTTAAAGTTGATCTGTCTTAATTGTAATTCTTAGCACAGTAAATATATTTTCAGAAACTGACTATAGTTTGTGTTTTATTGTTCCAGCAGTGCAATAATGTGTGTGGGTTTGAGGGGTTTATTCATTCAACTCCAAACAGTAGTGAAAACAAATATTACTAGCTAAATTCAGGCAATTCAATTCTAAAATATTTGAAAAGCTGAGAATCCAACAGCTTTTAGCTTTCGTAATACAAAATACAAATACACCACCGGGTTTGCAGAAGACAAAGAAAAATTATTTATTTTAAATTAATTGTAGATTGAGTTACAATAAAGTTGTAATTGCAATACAGTCCAAAAGTTCCCACAAAACTTAAATCCAAACGATAAATATATTATTAATATTTCATTATTATTTTTGGCATATATATAGCGCCCACGTAATCCGCAGCGCTTTACAATATTAGTAAAATACTAGTTTACAAAAAAATATGCAGCAGATCAACATTGTCTTAGAATTTTATTTTCGTGAAACAGTTATAAAATGCTTTCAGTACTTGGAAATTCAAATGTTCTTTCATATAATATTTGCCAGGCAAACCACTCAACACCATCCTTCGATAAAGCTGCATAAAGTCATTGTAAATATTGTATTGATATACAAGCTGTAGATGAGTTCTATTTTTTTCAGTAACAATATGACACAAACAGTGTCCAATAATTCAGAACAATATCAGTTTCACTTGTACACATAGCTAATATATTTTGTGTTGGATTTTCACTTGCATTTAATCAGTATCAGTTTAGGAATGGAGAGGGAATTAAAGAAAGACAATAAAGGCAGATTGCTAATTCCAGAGAAGTTGATTTCATAATGATTCAATTCATGTTATTCTTTTTCTAGAGAGGCATCAAGAGCTTATTGAGAAGCACACGGCCATTACTTGCACTTGTTGTGATGGGATGCTAGAACAGAGCAGACGTGGAAAAATTAGATGGGCACACAGACTTTATTACATCTTTTATTTTTGGGTTGATTCAATCTTAAGAAAGTAATAGAAACATAGAATGTGACGGCAGATAAGAACCATTCGGCCCATCTAGTCTTCCCAATTTTCTAAATACTTTCATTAGTCCCTGGCCTTATCTTATAGTTAGGATAGCCTTATGCCTATCCCACACATGCTTAAACTCCTTCACTGTGTTAACCTCTACCACTTCAGCTGGAAGGCTATTCCATGCATGAATTACCCTCTCAGTAAAGTAATACTTCCGGATATTATTTTTAAACCTTTGTCCCTCTAATTTAAGACTATGTCCTCTTGTTGTGGTAGTTTTTCTTCTTTTAAATATAGTCTCCTCCTTTACTGTGTTGATTCCCTTTATACTGTATAACAGTTGGATCAATAGGCAAGATTTAGAAATATCAAATATCATTGCAATACATAGCTAAGCATTTTCCTTGCAAATGTAATTTTTTTATTGTGATGTATATTACTCACCTCCAGAACTGGTATGATTGGCAATACTGTGAAAAGATTTAGAGATGTTTAGAAGAACTGATATGAGAGAGGTGTGTATTATATTTGTTATCAAAAATACACAATTACCTTAGGTGAAATTAACTGAAATATAGAGCAGCACATATTTCATTGCCTTAACATCAAAATGTTTCGGTACTTAGTACTTCATACTTCGTAATATGCATTCAGGATTACTAATAAACTAATTAATAATGCTTTAACTAGTAAAAAAATATCCCTCTAAAAAAGGTGCATCCAGAAACTGGATGCCCAGCTATTGCGGACATATAATCCCAATGATGCACTGTCAAACTTACAATTAGTAAAGCAACATGTGATCTGTGGTTATGTAACAGGTGGGGATCTATGTTTTGGCCACTTCTGATTAGTATGTTGCACTTCCCTTCGTCTTCTTATTAATCTACTATGTAAACTACGCTCATCATCTCTGCTTTATTTACATCCTTACCACCAACTTCCTGGATTCTTCCTAGTTGCACATCTTCTTCCTTTTAAACCCTAATATTAAAACAAACTATCTAATCATCCACCTCATTTATAATTTTATGTACCCCAAAACCCATCTATGCACATATACCTTCTGTGAAACCCCATTTTATAATTTCTTTAAGACTAATAATTATCTCCTCCTTAGTTGTCTCTCTCAGTCACCTATCTCATCTGTTCAATTAATACAAACATTTAACTGCCCACCTCAGTTACAAATATTATATTTTACATTATGTTCTATAAGCTAAAATATTATAGTGTTTATTAAGCTCACTTGTGACTGTATACTCATTAATGTAGGTAAGTGCCCATGTATTGGTGTTATACATGAATATGAAGATATATCAATAGCCAGGTTTTGTCAACTTTTCCAGCATGATGACTACACTTAAACCAGCATTATTTCGTTTTTCCTCTCCTTTTTTGATCTGAATACTTAACAACTAAATTTGACAAAAAATTGTAATACGCACTGAATGTCATGTCCATCCAGCAGATGTCTATAGGTGTTGATTTCCATCTCTAGATGGGTCTTCTGGTCCATGAGAACTTGGTATTCATGATTCTGTTGTTCTAGGTCAGATCGGATCTGTGTCAGCTGACCTTCAATGTTATCAATCATGCATTGTAACTGGGAAAGCTGAGAACCAAACGTTGCCTCCGTCTCTGATAAGGTGCCCTCTAGAGCTGATTTCTGCCAATGATGACACAGCAATATTACTTAACTAAATAAGTATATGATCCTTTATTCAGGGATTTATTTTTTACATCATATTATTGTACTATTGTTTAATATATTTAAAAGTTCGAAACATTCCCATATTCCATCATGATGATATTAGTTAAAATAGCTGGCTTTGCTTCTTTGTGTTGTGTGTCAATGGTTGGATATATTGTAGTGCACTCACAATAGATCACAAATGTTGAAAGTAAAGGTTGACGAGTATCACCACTACACATTGATACATTTTTGCGTTGTCTAATAAAATGCTCACCCAGAAATTTTGGGAGATTCAGTGCAAAGACATTAAGTAACTCTTAAAATTGAGAGTTAACATGCAACATGCCTTTAATCTTTTATATATGAATGAGATATAATTTGCTATACAGCAATGGTAACATTTCTCGGGAAAGCATTCAGCATAAACTAGAAGGTCATCATCGAAAACACAATTAAACCAAACTGTATGTAGTCAACCTCCAAAAATAGCAGGACTTGTTAAATATCATATTATAAAAGGATTTTATTTTATCTCCACAATTATTACTTATATAAAATGCACATCATGTAAAAGACACAAGTGCAGTTACTATTACTGGCACAACTTGGTGACATAAAAAATTGCCAATGGTAAACTTTCTTAAACTAAAGACTTACACAAGTTACTTTGTAGTCAATAAAGCATTATTAGAACCAATTAAAACTGCAAATGCGGAATATAGTCATGGTGTTGCTTTATATATGTTTACATATTTTAATTCATGCTGACATACCATGCTTAGGTGGCTCTGCAGCTCGATCTCCAGGGTCTGTAAAGACCGCTTCGAATCAATGATATCATTATTAACTGACTGCAATTGTACGGCTCCTAAAGACATCTCACTGTCCAGTTCTGCACTCTGCAAGAAAAAAACATTTCACGTAAAAATATAATACTGTTCTTACCAATCTGGTATGGGTCTATAGTTTTAGTGTTATAGTTTACTGTCAGCTAGTTGCTCCATGATATTATGGTTAAAATTACCCTTGCCAAGAACATGCCCTCGACTTCCCTGAGGTTCCTCTCCATCATATTTTCATATTCTTCTCTGAGCTCAGATAGAGCTCTGTTCAGGTCGATGGATGGCGCAGCATTCATTTCTACGTTGACTCTGGTTCCAAGTTGAGCACGCAGACCATCCACTTCCTTTGAAAAAGACAAAGGACTAGGGTAAGACGTGAAAGAAAGATTTTAAAGTAATTTATAAAGAAATAAATGACCCTTAGGTTTGAATGTGTAAACAAACACACACAATGTATGTAAGAAAGAGATCCCCAAAACTGTTCACTTTTATTAATTAATGGAAAAAAATTAACTGGACATTCGTAGTAAAAATTTAGCCCTGCATCGTACAAAGTTACCACTGGTAAAAGTGCCAAGGATTCTCTAGGCTACAGTGGCAAAAAACTTTTGAGGCCTGGCTAGTAGCTTATGACTTGACATTTGAAGTCCTGTAATTATTCCAAATACATCTTTGTTCTCAGTAGTGTTTTAATAAATTATAATAATAGGCCATTGACATCTTTCCACTTTACCCCTGAATGGTTGTTCCTCATCTGGAAAAGTTCTTGCTGGAGACCTTGGACTTCTCCGGATAAGGTTTGCACTTCGTTGTTAATTTGTTGTAAGACTCTTCTCGAAGAACCAGTATCTCCATCCACATTGTTCCTTGTGTTTATCTCCATCTCACACCTAAATTGATAATAATAATAAAAGAGCACACTATATTATATAATCAGTTTTGAGAATAGGCATGGCATCAACTCTTTATCACTTTTCAATTTAACGCTGGTTGAAAGTATTTTTTCCGGTATGGAATAACATGCCAAAAACGCAACTTGATGATTACTACGGCAATGCCATGTGCAGTTAGCAAAGGATTGGGTAAAGGTATTTACAATATATTGTACTGTGATTACACGGCATGCAACAATATAGAGAAATAGTTATGGATAAATTATAATGCCTTGATAATCCTAAATTAGCCAATAGTTTACCATAAAGGTCAACACTATATTCTAACCTATGGTCGTAACTCTATTTTACAAAGTGGACATTTTAGAAAAACAAAGACACAGACAACAAAAGAAAATCCACCAAAGAAGTTATGGTTTCTAACAGTTAAAACAATACTAGACAAAACTAATGCTTACAATCAAACATAATAGACACCTTAATAGAACACATAAGAAAGTGTACAGCTACTGCACTAACTTTCCTCAACTGAAAACTTAGTAAGAACATTTCTAAAGCAGTTACTTAAGTGCTGGTAGACCTCATCGTTGACTCGAGAGAATTTACATTAAACTAAAGTTATGTACAATTCTATGCTGAATGTTTTGCTGTAACAATATAAAAATAGGTTTGTTTGTGAGAAATTAGAGCTTTTTAGATTTTTTTTAATATTGTGTTTTTTAATTATTCATTTAATACTAAACACCATACTTGATGAATATATGTTTATATTTATATTTTGCCACACAAAGTCACCTTTACAATATATATGCTGCTACAGCTGTATAAAGCAAAGTCTTCACTTGTCTCTTTAAATCTCATAACTTCATAGACTTACCTGCTTCTGAAGTCATCTGAAGCTTGTTGAGCGCTATCTATCTGTAGGACAATCCTTCCACTGTTAATTGTCGCCGAAGAAATCTGGTAAGCAAAGTCATTCTCAATTAATCTCTAAAAATAATTTATATTACTTCTTTTGCTTAAACATTTTGGTCTCCGTGAACTATATTTGACTATAACTAAAGTTATGAGAAAATGTTCCGTTGATTATACACACTGATATTATATTTTCTATCTGAGAAAAGCTGAACCACATGCGAATTTTAAGGCTCTGTATTCAGAATTTGAAATGCTGCATTCTTGAATGTAACAACATCATACTATTCATATAGTGTATATAACAATTTTTATTATATAAGTTATATAAAACAGTTTTGAACATCTCTGTATCTCAATTATACAGTCAATTCTACATAAACTTTTAGGACTAGAATTATTTTACAGTATGGTACGTTTATTAAGAAGGTAAGTCATTAAAACATACATTGTAAGTAGGATCACCCAACAAATAACCACATTAGAATAAATCTTTAATGGCATATATATTGGTTTAGTTCAAGTCAGAATGAAATGTATGCAGTGCATATAATATATTTTCTCATGTAATGTGTATAAAATATTGTAGAATATTTAACATTTCTATATCTCTATTGTACAGTCATGTCTACAGTCGTATTTTCAGGGTTTAAAACACTTTGGTCTGGATATTTTATTGACTGACAAGTTTACTTTAACTCGTTAAAACATGCATTGTAGGTAAGATCATCCTACAACTGACCACATTGGAGATAAACTCATACAGGTCTTGTTTTACCTGGTTCTGGAGCTCCTGAATAGTCCTATAGTACTCACTGGAGTCAGGGAGTGAGCTTGGGGCATTGTTTGCATACCATTCACAAATCTTCCTTTCCAGCTCAGCATTCTCCTGCTCCAGCGAATGGACCTTGTCTAAATAGGAGGCAAGACGCTCATTCAGAGCCCTCATTGTATCTTTCTCATTAATACGAAGTAGGTTATGAGCGTGGTTGTTAGAACTCTTGAGATTACTTGTAAGGCCACCATGGCCACTTCCACCTCCATGTGCAAGACCAGCAGATGAACTGATAGATAGTTTTGAGTTTCCTCCAAGGTGGCTGGATGATTTATAGGAACCACCAGTATTAGAGCAGCTGAAGCTCTTATGGTGAAGTGTATTGGAGCTTCCATGATGAAGTGAAGAGATGCTACCAGAGGAACAATGGCCTCTAGAGCTGTGGCCTACCCTGAGGGATCCAGAAGAAGAGTAGCTGCCTTGATGCTTCATGTTGATCTCTGATTGAGTTATATGAAGAATTGGAAATGTTTCTTCTTAAGAAAGTAAACTGCAAGTGTCTCTTTGACTTCAACCTTCTTATATATGAAGCAAGTTAAGTAGAATAAGGTTACTTTTATAGGTATTTTATAGGCATCACATTCCTTCATGCAATGTTTTGTATCTGCCTTAAATGTGATTCAGGTATAAATAATTTGTGGATTAATGAGAACGCTTACAGGTGGTGAATACAGTTATTAATATACTAATTTATATTATAAATGAACATCAAAGGTATAGATCATCACACCTTGTCATACCGAGCTTTTGTAGTTTGGCTCTTGGAGCAACATAGTTGATATCCGATGCACTCAGACTACACCAGACACAGACTTGAATTAACTGATCAAAGGGATTATATATTTGTTGAGATAGTGACAGTTGGACAACAATAAAACAAAATAAAAAGTGGCTGAATTAAGTAGTTCTTCATTTGAAGCACAAGAATAAGGAACTTGAAAGTTGACAACCAAATGAATTAAAAAAATATATATATTTTTTTTTTTCACGAGGAACACATGGATATACTAGACTTGTCACAGAAGCAGTGATTCATGCAGCAAAATACACTATAAATGCAATTTGGACTGTTAAATGTTGGTCTCTTAGAGTAGTCCATGTACATGGTTCATAGAAAACATAGACAAAATACTAATAATGAAAACATATTGCCAGGTTTACACATGGGTCATAAAGGGCTGAACAACAAAATTGACTTATTTTGTCAAACTATTCAAGAAGTATGAGCATGGAAAGTAAGTTGTAGTGGTAAACACTTACGATGGTTGGAAAATAGTGGCAATGTATCATTGACAATTGTAGATTATGCTAACGTAGTGTACCTATAATCTTAATTTTAATAATGACAGGAGGCGAGTATTTTGCATAACTTTCTTTACTTTATGCCTCCAGCAGCACAAGTTAATCAATAAACTTTAAACCAATCAGTAACAGGCATCACATTCATATATAAAGCCCTGACAGTCACATGACTTCCTCTTTCTTTGATGCGAAAAACAGTCTATTATAACGTCAGGGAATTCAAATAACAGTCCTGAGTAACGTGTAGAACATAACTTGAAACCTTCCAGCTTTATCTTGTCGAATCCATCTATGATGATTACGCTGAAAAGAACAGAAATACGTGAAAGGTGATGGAAACCAACTGTTGTCCACATTAAATCCAGTACTATATGTGTCTATATTTATATTAAGTTAATATACTGAAACATTAAACAAACCATAGTATACTTAATAATCAACACGGATCTAACACATATCAACCAAATAAGCATCCCATAAATATACTGAATTACCAAACCTTATAATTTACACTGAGAAAATGACAAACCAAAATATAAAAAATTTCCAGAGTATAGGGAGGGAAACAGGGAGGGAAAATACTCGCCTCCTGTCATTATTAAAATTAAGATTATAGGTACACTACGTTAGCATAATCTACAATTTTATCACATGACAGGAGGCTTCATATTTTGCATTTTTAAAGCTGTGGTATGAGCGTGAAGGATGCGTGTGTGGTTGACGAAAATAAATATACGGAAGTAGTCTATCCGTGTCCAATTCGTCGCTGAAAATATAGAGGCCCCCTCGTGAAGGCCTGAGAAGCAGCTGCGCCTCTTACCGAATGAGTACCCAAACACGTCTCCACCCTCGCTAGCGATAACAACCAATGAACCCATCTAGACAGAGTGTTCATGGTAACTGGCTTGTACGGTTGGTATAAGACCAGCAGATGTCCTGAATGTGACATTCTAAGTGTTGTCGTGATCTCCATGTAACAAAGTACCCCTTTAACTGCACAAAGGCTGGGAAACCGTCGGTAACAGGGAACGATACGGACACGGATAAGATATAGTTCTACGAGACACTGTAGAAATTATTCTTTCCGGTGATACCGAAAAGACCGTCTACGTCGAACTCCAGTACATCTGATACCCGACGAAAAGACCTAAAAGTAACGTGACTCTGGCTAATGGCTGACTGAGGGATAGGACCGTGATATCTGACTAGCTCCAAAAGAACCAAATCAAAGTCCCACACCAGTGATACTTTGACGCATGGTTCTGGACGGTTTGATACCCCACAGAAAATGGCATATCAAAGGCTCTTGATTGACCGGAGTGTCGTGAATCGTGCTATGCGTCGTCGAAATCGCGGAACGTAGCCCGTTAATGGAACGTTCCGATCGGCCTGTAGTGAAAAGGTATGATAAAGATCCAGCATCGTGGAGATAGGGGTAATAAAGGGATCGCAGTCCCTTCCCATACACCAGCTAACTCAAGGTGTTCCATGCGGATAAGTTATTTCGGGGGAATACCTGGCGTCCATGAGTCCCATAGTAGGTCTCTAGTTGGTTGCGATAGTCCCTTGACATACCAATCTCCCCTGGAAGACACCAATCTACCAACTCCAGATGCTCCTGCATTCTCAATGGATGATGTTCTCCTTTTGGATCCGCCCGAAGGCAAGTTAAAACGGAAGGAGCAGAGGATGATCCTGATTAAGGACAACCCTTCTGGGTGTCACGCTTGCCTCCTTTACCGCAGTAATGAGTACTATCGAAGTCTTCGCTATTCTGATCCCAATTTCATAGGTGTGTCCATATCTCAGGCAGTGAGCTTTCAGCCACTGTCTGGCCTGGTAGTGAAGCAGTCCTGGGAAATAGTCAAAGGGTTATGGTGCCTTTCCGCCGTACCCGTCGAATTTCCTTACGAATCGTCGCTATCAATGATGTGGGAAGGTGTAATCCGCCCAAGGTGGAATCTATTCTGAAATAGAGGAACTGAATCACTCGGAACTGGGATAGAACCAACTCCTCTCTGTTCACTATGAATCCCAACAATTCCCGAAACTGTAAACATAAATCTCGTTTGTAAACGTAGTCATGAATTGGATTTGCAAAAGGTAAGTCGTCTAGGTATGTGACAGCAGATACCCTTTGCTTTTCAGTGCGCAGTGACCGACTTCAGAAACTTCATGAGGCACCATGTGAACCTATAGGTAAGTGCCCTTCAAGTCCAACCTTGTAGATCCCCTAAGAGATGGATACCTTCCTTCTTGAGTTGTCGGTACGCCCCAAAACCATTGGGTTGGCATAGGTTGATGACTGGGTGATAGTCTCCTATCTTCTTCCTTACTACCAAACCGTTGCTGAGATAAATGGTTCTCCAAACGATAGTCCGTCTGCCTGAGGTCCTCGCTCTTTCGTCCCTAACTTCAATAGTTTGAAATCCATCTTTAATCGGGCTGCTTTGCGGCGTTCTGTGCACCTGTCTGCCTTGCGTTCCCCAACTTACATATTGCCCTTTGCACCCATTCCCTCACATCGTGAGCTTCTAGAGGTGAGTCTTGTGTGGGGTCAGGTCCGCAAAGTATAGAATTTTTTCCCGGGCTGATCATATCCAGTATTTAACTCATTTTGAGTCCTCCTCCTACACACTGATCGGGACATACATATCACCACGAGCTCCATAGTGAGGACTATCTTGTTCGGACATAGAGGGCGTGGGCATTCCATCCTGAGCCGGTCTCGGATTTCTTTTCCCATAGGCCTCCTAAGCCAGAAGTGGGCCCGGTGCTCCAGTTAACCCCATTCGGATGACCCTGGTTGTCGGATGGTGCGTGAGTCAAAACAGGAGTGTCCAGTGTGCCAAAGAAAAAACCTTTCTTGCTAGGCGTGTCTTGTCACTTTTACCTCTTCTGCCCTCCATTCTTTCATGATCTCCAGAGAAGGGGGGGGAGGATGAAGTCCTCGTCCCCTGATGATGGGTGTCCGACCTAACGTCGGTATCTCAATCTTCCATTGGTGTTGCTGCCGTTGCACCCGCTCTGTCGGATGGGTTGTTAGCCAGCATACTGGAGAGGACTTCTTCCCCCGGAGCTGTCATGGCAGCCTTAATCCTCGCCTGAAAATCGGTCGGGGATATTGAGGTAAGTCCGACATGTTGGTTCACACCCTTTCGGTCCGTGGGAGACAGGATCGTACAACAGTACACTTATTGCCACTCAGTAGGCCTCCGCGTATAACTGGGGGTCACCCAGAATTTTGATCAATCAGTATCATTTTCGCAGGATCCGGGGAGTGGTCTGAGAATGAGGACACCCTCAGTAAGACCGGGATGAGCGGTCTGCAATGTCGGGACGTAGCCCGAGTCTGGGAGACGTGAAAGCCTCAATATATATAGTCCACGGGTTCATCCTTATATGGTCTAGAATTGTGGAGTTTTGGCAGCACTGTGAGTTCTCCTTCTCGGTTAAGGGAAGGGCGTACGGAACCCCAGTTGAAGCATAGAGGTGCCAGAATACATGCATCTAGTGCGCCCTGGTCTGTGCATACAATGACAGAGCGTACTCTGAAGGTAGAAGCCCTAGAAAGGGTGCGGGGGGTCACCCCTTTGTACCTATGCCACTAGCACCGGAGTAAGACTCGCTTGGGGTTCACCCAGCATAGGGGGGTCACCCCTGTATGAATGTCTCTAATGGCATGTTGGGACACTCTTTCGGTCTATGGGGTACCGAACAGGTGTCAGGTACGGTAGTACACTTATTGCCACTTAGTGGGCCTCCACGTACAACTGGGGGTCACCCAGAATTGTTTCAATCAGTACCACTTAGAGATTTCCTGGGAGTGGTCTGAGGAGGGGGTCACCCTCAATAAGACCGGGATGAGCGGTCAGTAATGTCGGGACGTAGCCCGTGTATGGGGAGGTATGGTAGCCTCCAAATTATCCAAGGGGTCACCCTTATAGGATATAGTACTGTGGAGAATTGGCAGCACCATGAGCTCTCCTTCCTGGCTCTGTCGATATACATGTATTCAGTGTGACCCGGTCTGTGCATACAGTAACAGATCGTACTCCGTGGAAATGAGCCCGCCCTAGGGCGTGGGGGTTCCCCCCAGTATATGTATGTCACTAGTACCGGAATAATATTCGCTTGGGGTTCACCCAGAGTAGGGGGATCACCCCAGTATATGTATGTCACTAGGACAGGAACCAGATTCGCTTGGGGGTCACCCAGCGTAAGGGGGGTCACCCCTGTACCACAATGTCACTTTGGAGAGGTGTCTGCCACGCTTGGGGGTCACCCAGCGTAAGGGGGATCACCCCTGTTAATCACTCCGTTATGTGCCTCCACTACTGTGTCCTGGGAGGTGTATCCCTGTGGGGAAGGAGTGTATCCAATGGTTGTGAGGTCCAGTGGGAGTAGGGAGCGGAGTAAGATATCAGCTCTATTTAATTTCCCTGCCAGTAGATGGAGTAATGCATCCACTATATACCCACAGCAGGGGACAGTCCATTCATAATCCTCCAGATGTACAATAAAACTGTTATTCAACATGTCAATTGTATAGAACAGAATAGAGCAAACTGTCAGCAGATGCACACAGCAGGGATCAGTCCTACATATTCATGCAGAGTTACATATAAAACTTTTATTTCACATGCCAATGAAATATGCCAGTATAGAGCTCAGCAGTGAACAGTCCATTCATAATCTTCCAGGAAAGGTACATATAAAACCTTTAATCCACATGCCCATGAACAGTATTGAGCTCAAAAGTACTTGTAAAACTTTTATTTCACAGGAAAAATATATGAAACAGTACAGAACTAGCCGCCAGTTCGTGGGAATCACGAACTGGCCAAACGACATGGCCGACGTGAATCTCGCGAGTGCCGCGAGATTCAAGATGGCCGCCGTTCGCGCGCAAAAGTGCCGTGCGGCCCACGATCGAGGATACGATCGCGGTCTGCCGGCATGGAAAAGAGTCCCCCCGACATCCCCAACCCCCAGAGACCTGCCCTGAAGTCCCAGCACCAATGAATAAAAAGCGTGCTCGCGGTAAAACGCCGCGATCCATGCGAGACCAGAGTAAAGCATAGGAAAGAAAAGGTGCCAGCAACAGAAAACAGGCTAATAAAGCAGAAAATACAGGGTTAATTCAGGGGAAGGGTAACAGGGGGAGAATATCACACTATACAAATCCAAATGGAAGGCAAGTGCAAAATAATGAAAAACGTTTAGGCCAAAATTGCAGGACAAGCTAATAAAGTTTAACAAAAGTGCCCATGCATATCCAGAAACAGTTTGGAGCAAAAACTGAATGTCTAGCATTAAAAATCTAACTAAAGTGACCATAGCAATATTAATAAAAACAGTTGGAGCAAACTGAAAGTCAATTAATAAAGTTTAATAAAGTGGTATCCAGAAAAAACAGTTAGGATTAAAACTGAATGTCTAGCATAAGGTGTCTAACTACAGTGACCATAGCAATATTAATAAAAACAGTTGGAACAAACTGAACGTTAAGCAATAAATGATTAACTAATGACAATTGCAATATTCAGTAAAACAGTTTGGAGCAAAATACTCTGACCTGTGCCTTGGCTGGTAAGCAGCAAAGAAAGAGGAAGTCATGTGACTGTCAGGGCTTTATATATGAATGTGATGCCTGTTACTGATTGGTTTAAAGTTTATTGATTGACTTGTGCTGCTGGAGGCATAAAGTAAAGAAAGTTATGCAAAATATGAAGCCTCCTGTCATGTGATAAAATCTAACACGACACGTAAATTCATCTGTCTTAGGCTGTACAAACAACATGATTTAACTCCTAAATAATAGTGTACTGGGCAGTTAGACTGCAGGGGCATGATCAGGGCCGGATTAACATAGGGGCTGATGGAGCTGCAGCTCCATGCCCAAGCCCATGGAATAGGCCCATTTAAAAAAAAAAAAAAAAACATTTTTTTTTTTTTACTTTTTTTTTTTTTTTACACACTACTCTTAGGTTTGCCATCTCACTGGTATTTTAAGGCACAGCCAGTATTTAACCCCTTAAGGACACATGACATGTGTGACATGTCAAGATTCCCTTTTATTCCAGAAGTTTGGTCCTTAAGGGGTTAAAGCTGCCTGGCCATGACAGTATTGCAGTAATACCGGCAATACAAATGCATATATTTTTCTCAGTATAAACGGAGATTACTCTGCAATACCAGCACTGGCCAGTAGGAGAGAGAGGCAGGGATAGGAAGTACAGCATCTCCCTGCCTCTCTCTACTCACTGATCCATGGGGGAGCAGCTACACAGCACAGAGAGTCCAGACAGCAGCTTCCAGCCTGCAGAGACAGACTACAGCTCAGATATGTGAGGGATGGGGGGAAAGGCAGCAGGGAGACATGGGGACACTGAGACACTAGGGGACACTGGGAGATGTGGGGACACTGAGACACTTGGGGACACTGGGAAACATGGGGACACTGAGACACTTGGGGACACTGGGAAACATGGGGATGCTGAGACACATGGGGACACAGTGTCTCCATGTCTCCCAGTGTCCCCATGTCTCCCAGCCAGTGTCCCTAGTGTCTCAGTGTCCTCATGGCTCCCAGTGTCCCCTAGTCTCCTAGGGTCCCCTAGTCTCCCTGTTTCCCCATGTCTCTCAGTGTCCCCATGTCTCCCAGTGTCCCCATGTCTCAGAGTGTCCCCAAATGTCTGTGTCCCCATGTCTCCCAGTGTCTACATGTCTCCCAGCCAGTGTCCCTAGTGTCTCAGTGTCCCCATGTCTCCCAGTGTCTGTGTCCCCATGTCTCCCAGTGTCCTCAAATGTCTGTGTCTTCATGTCTATGTCCACAAGTGCCCCCATGTCTTCCAGTTTCCCCAAGTGTCTGTGTCCCCATGCCTCCCAGCCAGTGTGCCTAGTGTCAGTGTCCCCATGTCTCTTTGTCCCTAGTGTCTGTGACCCCATTTCTCCCATTGTCCCCATGTCTGTATCCACAAGTGCCCCCATGTCTCCAAGCATCTCAGTGCCCCCATATGTCTCAGTGTCCCTGGGTCTCTCAGTGTCCTCATGTCTCCCCATCCTAGTGACACGGGACACACTGAGACATAGGGACACTGGGAGACTAGGGGACTGGGCAACATGGGGACACTGACACTGTGATACATAGGGACACTGATTCCAGGCTGGCCTTCCAATTCATGGGGCAGACATACCCCCTTTTTGGGCATGTTCACCCCTTTCGGCAGTTCTGGTCACATGATTTGCATCAGTGGCCCATCCTTTTACCCCACCCATTGACTTCCTGCTTCACTGGACACTGCTGTTACGGGGTATGGATTTACTTGAAAGATGAAAGCATTAATTAGATGAAAAGATTAGCATAGAGTATGTGTTTCCTTATAGCTGCATCCTTTGAGTTTCCCTCCAACACCAACTCCATCAGATACATGACGCTTGAGAAGTATGACTGTTTTAGTGTTTTTGGTTGATAAGATTCCGTAATTAGGCCCCATCATAATTGTCAGCACCAGGCCCACTGGGCTCTAAATCTGGCCCTGGGCATGATCTATAGATAAAAACCACGTCATTAAGCTAAAGCTGTTTTGGTGTGTAGGGTATCCCTTTAACTTTTATTTTCCTATTTGGGAGTTTAATGAGTTTAAATTTATCCAAAACCAAAATGGACTGTACTCCTTTTTTTCCTTTCGCCATTCTTACTACTTACTAGGTCCCCACAATCCTCTGCGGTTGCGATCCTGGGGACTGCTTGTGAGCCCAGGCAGTCCCCCTCCGCCTGATCCAGCCTTCCTGGGCAATGTGATCGTGAGGTCCTCGCGATCACATGGCCGGAATGGCTGTCCGCAGGCCTGCCTGCAGAGGGACTGCCTGAACATCTCTTTTTCAGTCCCCCTTCTGCCTGAAAAAAGTTTTTTAAAGTTAACATAGGAAGGCCATTAGGCCTGAATTTGTGGGAAGAGTTTTTTGCATATTTAAACGCATGGCTCCTACTCACCTTTGCAGATCTTGCTGGTTGACCATAGCAACCAGCACTTCCGCCAAAACTTAAACTCCAGCTTCCCTCTGCTCCGACCTCAAGCCTAACACTCTGGCTCCCCTGTGGGCATCCACCCACCTTCCAGACACGAGACCTGCCACGCACACGTAAGTTCACGTAGGAAATAACGATCTGTTATTCCTATGTTCAGGCCTAAAAACGCGGGTATAGGCTCCCTTTTTGTGTTCACATCTTTATTTGTTTTCTCGTTCACGTAATCATCCGTTCAAATATCTTTCGTCTGCTTTCAGTAAGTTCGTACAAAGCTTCCAATACAGTTTTCACATATCAGCTGTACCTATTCGTGTATATGAACGGTCTGTTCTTCTAGTCAGTTCACTCATTCAAATTACCTTCACTTATTTAATTTGTACGTATTTTCAAACGGTTTTCATTAGATACTGGTTCACTTTATCCATTCATTTTCAAGGCACTTTGTTTAAAAATCTATTCGTATACTAATTTGTATCATAGTCAATATTTCACATGTATCCTCATACAATTTCTCTTTTAATTAGGGGATTCAGTAACCTATACCACTTCCGGCTCCATCTGCATAGCCAAAATCTCTGGCCATCACTACATTAAGAGTATTGCTTTCACTTTGTCACTCTGGTTAGTTTTACAACTACATTAAAAAACTTCAGGAGTTTCTTATCCATGTCACTATCTGTTTCTGTCATGACTAACAGTTCTTTTATTTTGTAAGCAAGCTCTCGGCTAGGTTCTCAATACTCAATGTCAGTTTAATAGGCCACCTAACTAGGTCACATATCTGTTTAAATCATACTTGGCTACCTTTGATACATCCTATTCAGAGGGTTCATTTTCCTTTTACAGCATTTGCACTCTATTAAACCTTATGCATCTTTTAATTCTCTCATATACATTGTACTTAGCTCTCTCACTATGTCACAATTTTAGGCACATCGAATTACCACATTTAAAAATACGGATTGTCGACCTTGTTCCTGACATACAGTATCAGGTACTGAAATCTTACTCATTACTATTATCTCAATTTCACAAGGCCTCACTCAGCCTTCTGTCGTTACGTTTAGTCCCCCGTACAATTAGGGGCTTGACTCTTGCAGGGACCAACGTTCAGTACCTTCATCACGCACGTATTCATACGTATATCTCCACTAAGTGTATGTCTATTCGAAGCACTGTCTGTCATTTCCACATACACAGCCCTCAACTCAACTATTGGCACTCTCAATCCCACTTGTATCCATCTCACCTGTAGGATACTCCAGATTCGGACCAGTCCTATAACTAGTTCCCACTTTTTCACCTATGAACATATTACCTATCTACCCACCCTGCAGTTAATTTTTCAAGGTATGCATCCGCAGGCTTACAGTTAGAGACAAGCCCCACCAGGGCTAAAAAAAATGGCTCATAAGGTTAGAGGCTGCACCCAGTACCAAAAAACTATATTAGTTCCGCGAGGCCAACCCCGCACCTCACCATGCAGGTTCGCCCGACGGCCCAAATCATAGTTAGCCACCTCGCATTCCCTTCTGCAAGGCTTCAGTCAGGGCCTCACAAGTCATGGCCACATGTATTTGACTTTTCTACTGTCACTGAGAGGCCAACACCCCACCACAACGTCTAGTGGCCACGAGCCTCTACGGTCCAAACCATTGGTAGTGCCTCTCACCACCACTTGGCACTAGCAGGGCCTCACCTGTCACGTTAGCTAATTTTTTCGCCTTTTGGCACTAGTCAGAAAGCCAGTTCCACAAAGGTCTTGTTTTTCTGTGGCAGGTATTTTACTTGTTGATGTTCTTTTCACAGGATGTCACATTAACTAATCCCAGGTGATGACCTGCCCCTCCAAGATACGCCCAGTACCCTCGCCAGGCCAGGGTCCCCTGAAGTATCCCTAGCACCCTGCACCCTCAGGTCCCTGAGATCATGGACCATACCAAAACTATCGGCAGAGCTACGGCATAGAGGGCAGAACTTTACAAATTGCTTACAACTCAGTCCAGTGATCCCATGCCCGGCACAATCTCTCAAGGGCTACACGCCAGCACCACAGACGCCATGCAAGAAACCTTATTAGCTATTCTGTCAAACCTACAATCACTAAACCAAAGGCTATCCAAAGTAGAAACAGCCATCGCTACTCAAGGTGACCCTTCAGTTCCTCCTCTAGTACTCCCAAACACGCTAGGTAGTGCAACTCCCCTCCATCCACCACCACAACCCCACACATTTCCCCTGCCCAATCAGTCCCAGCCCCCATTAAAAAAGACATACTTGACAGTAAAGATGTCAACCTAGTTTGGCTCCTCATTGCCTCGCAGAACATTCTTGTGAATAGAGCTTACAAGTATGGCGATATCTCAGTAGTACTGAAAACCAGAGACCCGCATCTCAACAAAAACCTTTCTATTCCTCAATTTGTCATTGCCTTTGGTATATATAGAGACATCATTTGCTCTGTGTACTCTGTGTAAGAGCTAGATCTATACATGCATAAGGTGATGGATTTAAGGCTCAAATACGGGGGCTCTTCATTTTACGACTACCACAAGTCAATGTCAGCCAAGGCTGCAGCTCATCTGGCCTAGTTTAATATCCACATAGACTGGAGCCAAATTGACACAGAGTTGTTCTACTGACATTTCGCTGGCTTGAAGCCCCCTTCTTGTGCAGCATGCAATTCCACTTCCCATTCCACCGACTTGTGCCCCTGCGAAGCAGATCCCTCCGCTTCCCATCCCACCTTAAGCTCAAACACTAGGCAAGAAAGTGGTCAAAGGGATAAGCTTGGCAGAACCATAGTGTACCTCGGTAAGGCACAAGTGTGCAACAATTTTAATGCTGGCGCCTGCAGTTACAGCGCATGCAGGCTGTTGCATATTTTCTCTCTTTGTTTTAGAGCACACACCAAATCCATGTGCCCCACCAGGCTTTCCCCCAAAAAATGACTAACAGAGGTTAATATTGACGTTTTGGCATATCACCTACGCACTTACCCCTCCATTCACTTAGTGGAATTTTTGGTGTCAGGGTTCTCCCAGGGCTTCCACACAGGTTTAATTGCTATCCCCGCAGGCACCTTAGAATGCCCTAACCTTTTGTCCGCCTCCAACAATCCTCCCACAGTGGACGAACTGTTAACTAAAGAACCCCAGGCAGTTTTCGTGATAGGTCCATTCTCTGAAACCCCGTTCTCTTCCTGGCGTACAAATCCCATTGGGGTAGCTGTAAATAAATCTTCCAATAAAAAATGTTTAATCATAGATCTCTCAGCTCCTCATTCATCGCACAACCCCAGCATAAATTCACTCATACCTGACGAAGAGTTTTCCCTACAATACGCCATGCTAGACAACTACATGCAAGCCTTCCTACTCGCAGGCAGTTGAGTATGGCTGAAAAAAGACATTTCAAATGCATTCAAACTCCTGCCTCTTCATATGTCACTATGGCACATTCATGGCATAAAGTGGAGGGGAAAATACTACTTTGCAATCCGAATTACGTTTGCTTCAAGGAGGAGCCCTAACTGTTTGACATCTTCGCAGAAACCCTCTGCTTGCTGCTCCTAAACATAGTCAGGTGTCCATCAGTCAAACACTACTTGGACAATTTCTTACTGATTGAAAAAGGCTCTCACACACCTAAAAGCATCCTTAGTATCACATCCCTCTTCACATATCCCCTGGGTGTCCCCCTGCCCCCCGACAAAATGCTAGGCCCCACTACCAAACTGGTTTTCCTGGGCAAATCACTTGACACAGTATCCTTTCAACAAGCCTCCCCCAAGAGAAATTGGTCCGTATCGGAGAGGAGCTAGATCTATTCCTTCAGAGTGATACCTGCAATCAAAAAGGTCTTCACTACTAATTGGGGTCCCTAAATTTCATCATGCGGATCATCCCGCAGGGAAGATATTTCATCTCCAGGCTACTGTGTCTCTTACACGGGGTACCAGACATGGGTAATATCACAATCAACCCACCAGCCAGGGCAGATTTGCTCATGTGGAAGAATTTCATATTCGATTGGAATGGCGTCTTTATGTTTATCCCCCCACTATCTGAACAATCCCCAGTAATTTGGACAGAAGCAGCTGCCCATACCAGGCTCACTGCAATAGTTGGAAACTATTGTTTCAGGGACAACTGGCCCATGGAGACAGCTGCCTTGCCGCCCTTTAGAGAAACCTCAACTTTATTCTATATCTACCCTGTCGTGGCAGCAGCCCATTCCAGGGGCCATCTCTGGACAGGCAGTCAAATGCTACACAGACAATTCGGCGGCTTGCGAGATAATCAACAAAGGACGTTCCTCCTCATTAACAATCATGAGGTTGGTCCACAAGTTGACCTGGCTTTCCACCAAATCACAATTCTACCTAGTCTGCGAACACATCCCGGGTAAAAATAACACCTCAGCTGATACACTTTCCCAATCTCGTTTTCAGGTTTTTTCAAGGTACTCCTCTTCACCAACAACCAACCATCCAAGATACCGACATTCTACGAATTAATTATGGACTAACTGAACTGCTACAACATGCCCAATCCCTTACACACAACGCACTTTCAGCTAACACCAAGACTACTTATGCCAGGGCACTAACCATTTTCCAAAAATTTGCTGCTGAATTCAAAGTACAACGTAGTTTTTCCATAGAGACCATGGTGGCTTTTGCCTCCTTCTGCCACTTACATCTCAAATTATCACACAACACCATTAAACTATATCTCACAGGCGTACATCATCACATTCTCACTACTTTTCCCAATCACCCGCCTTTTCTAGCCTCTTATCCCATAAAGAATATCCTCAAAGTTATCAACAAAACAGTTTGCCCCTTTAAACCAGTAGGCTACCCACAGACAGGCCTATGTTCCGGAGACTCAGCGACATGTTCGACACCAGCCCCTTTTATTCACAGACTAATTCAGTCATTAAGGTCGCTACATTAATAGCCTTCTATGGCTTCCTTAGACCTAGAGAGTTTACCGTCACACGCCATTCAGATGACAATACTAGCTTAAAAATTTCTAACATGGTAAAAAACAACAACCAATACATTGTTTCAATGCAAACCTCAAAAACTAATCAGACTAACCACCCTACCACAACCCCCCTTTTTCCTACAGGGAACGACGGGTGCCCAGTTAAAATACTAGACTATTTTCTAATCATTCGACTCAGTCACCCACCTAACTCGCCACTACTACTCCACGATCAACCACTCGCCACATCCAAGTTCGTTTTTTACAACTCTGTTGTTAAGATTAGGCTACAACCCCTCTTCCTTTTCCAGACACTCCTTCAGATTAGGAGCAGCCTCATCAGCATCCAGCTCAAACAAACCAGTCCACATTATCAAAAGATCGGGCTGATGGAAGTCATCCGTATATAATACATATATTCCACAACCAAAGCAAGAGCCGAGGAAAGCTTTTAAAATTTTAGCCTTGTAAGAAGGCAATAAAGTGTGTTTTTTTTTATTATTCTTTTTGCCCTCTTTTATTACAGGCCTACTCGTTCGTTAATTTCGGCACAGCTCCACCAACTCTACACCACTCACCACATTCCATAATCTATTAAATTCCAACCACAAATATATATATATATATATATATATTTATAAATATATATATATGATCTAAGTACTTTTATATACATACACATACACTATCATTCATAGTGTATTTTAATATATATATATATATAATATAATATATTTATAATATATATATATATAATATGATACATTTATAATATATATATACATATATATATATATATATATACATATATATATAATATATTACTATTAAAATATACTTTGTATGATGTTAATAATGTACATATGATTATAATGTTTTATATATATATATATATATATATCTGTAAAAAATAAATAAATACATTTAAAAAAAATAAAAAAAATGTTTAAATTAAATACCTGTGTAACTTAATTCAAACTGTATTTGTATATTAATATACATATATATTTATGTCAAAATACATTTAGAATGTTATAAATATATATGTATATCTATATATATATATATATAGAAATAAAAATAATAAAACATTATATATATAATACTACATATTAATAAATGTAATATTTTTACATAATTAAGTAATTTTATTAATTACAATGTGAGGGACCTGTCTTACTAGCAAGACAGAGGGTCCAGAGAATTTGCTTCACAAGCACTTTATTTAACTCTGTAACTTTCTAAGACACCATAAAACCTGTACATGAGGGGTACTGTTTTACTCGGTAGACTTTGCTTAACAAAAATATTAGTGTTTCAAAACAATAAAACGTATCACAAGGATGATATCATCATTGAAAGTGCTGTTTTCTTGCATTTTTCACATACAAACGGCACTACTGACAATATAATTATGATACATTTTACTATAATGAAACACTAAATTTTGTGTTCAGTGAAGCCTCCCGAACATAATATGTACAGATTTTATGATGTTTTCAAGTTACCGAGTCAAATATAAGGCTTGCATTTTAGTTTTTTCACATTTAAATTTGCCAGGTTGGTTATGTTGACTTTGAGGCCATATAGTAGCAAAGGAATGAAAATTACCCCCATGATGGCATAAGTAGACAACCCAAGGTATTACAAGTGGGGAATGCACACTCTTTATATACATTTAAATTAGTTTATTTTTGCATTTTTTACACACAAACAAATATGAATACTAACTTTGGTCAGTGTTTATGACTTGTTGTGTTGGCCAGTGTTTATAAGTGGCTACAAAAAAAATAACATTTCTTAATTTCTCAATTTTTTTTATATTGTATTCATAATAAATAGTGTTTATAGCTAAATATATGATGTTAAATGAAAGCCCTGTTTTTCCTCAATAAAAAGATATATAATAAGTGTGGGTTAATATTAAAGAAGTGAATTATGGTTGAACAGACATATGGCGCAAATTCCAGGTTTTGTTTACATTTTGTTTTGATCAAAACTTGTACAATTGGCTCAGTCCTTAAGGGGTTAAATCAAGCTAATGAAACTTGAGTACCGTAGAGGTTCAATGAATATGACACCTGAAATTTCCTCTTAAATGTTTTTTTTTTTCTGCCTTGCAACAAATACTAAAGTTAAACCCTAGCTGATCTTTAAGCCAAGCTAATGCCAACTGAATCCTGTAGTAGGGTTGCCCATAAGGACACTCGGAGCAGTGCCTTACGATTATCAATATGGTGATAAAAAATATGCTGACATTAGTGAATGACCACTCATTGAGAGAGAAAGGGGGCTAAAACTATAGAAAAAAAAGAGACCAATATAGACAAGGCATTGCCTTAGTGTGTTATATAAGAATAAAAAAACAAGCCTCTTTAATGGGTTAATGTTTTGTAGGACCCATCTCCCTTTATTGAAAACTGTCTGGAAAAGCTATCTTGAGAGCAATTAGACATGTCATAAATGGACATTTATTAAATCTGTTCTTTTCAGTAGATTTTGCATAATGCTAGTCTGCTTTAAGAAATAATTATTGTGGAGGCTGAACATGCTGCCCATAAATGAAGGCATGATTTTGTCCTCTCTAATGAAGTGCTATCATTGTGTCATAGCACCAATGGTGGTTATACAGTACCCCTACAACAGGAAATATGTTCAAGCTGCAGTGGTAGTAATGAACCAGGAATAACAGACATTTTTAATAATTAGATAGAGAGGGTTGTTAATGTATGCAGAGACTTTTATTGTATGGGTATCTCTTTATTATACCGAGCTATATATTCATCACGGTGACACTTGCTGTATGAAATCATATGAGTATGTCCAACGGGGGCTCAGCTCTATGTATTGTTTCTTTGTATTATACTCAAATCTGTCTATAGTATGGGTATTTTTGTAATGTGTCCTGTTTTGTGTATTTCTGAGTATCTCTTTAGTAAATGCAGCTCTGTTTATTATATGGTGACTACCCTTAGAGGTTGACTACATAAAGTTAAGCTATTCGAGCCTAGCAGGACAGGATGTGGTGGTTACAAAGTGTGGAGGCACTTTTTGAGGGTTGAATCTAGACCCTTCTATCCTAAAGCTTCAGGATCTGCCACTGATTTAACCACTGAAGAAAGTAGATTTCATAATACAAAATGCAAATATACCAACAGTTTGCAGAGGATTGAGAAAATTATTTATTTAGCAAGAATGGATACAGTTACAATAAAGTTATAATGACAATACAGTCCAAAGGTTCCAACAACAATTAAATCCCAACAATGAATATGGTTTACTAAGAATATGCAGCAGGTATAACGTTAGAATTTCATCAAATAGCTAGAAAACATTTTCAGCATTGAGAAACAGTTATGATCCTCCATATTATCCTCCATATTTTTGGTGACTACTGTACTATATATGGCAAAACCATAAAACCATAATTTGGTAATAGACACCTCTACTTGATAAAGCTGCACAAGGTTAAAGTAAACAATGTATTGATGTACAAGATGCAGATAAGTTCTGTTTTTATGAAAAATATGACACAAATAGTGTCCAATAATTGAGAACAATATCAGATTTGCTTGTACACACAGCTAATATATCTTGTATTGGATTTTCACTTCCATTAAGCGTTTTATAAAACAAAGAAAAATAAAAAAAAAGACAATACAGAAAACAACAGTAAAATAGCAGATGGCGTTATAACATTCCACTTCATTTTATTTCTTCAAGAGAGGTATTGCAAGCTTTGTACATTGATGGTTTTGAGAAGGACACAGTCTATTTCTTGCACTTGTGATCGGATGCTAAAACAAAGTAGACACAAAGGGACAAATTAATACATCTTTTTATAATAATTTACACTCACATCCAACAAACATCATATTACGTTGATTTCATTACAACTCTGATTAGTTAAAAAAAAAAAAAGCCCTGAATTTCTTATGATTTTATGAGTCTATATGGAATCGTCATGGGTTTTAGACAAATGTTAAGCTTCTAATGGATATGTGTTATCCAACTAATTCATTTAATGTTATACAAATATATGCAATAGTTTCTATTTTGATTCAATTGTTTTGAAATATTGCATATGTGATGTGTGCAGGTGAAATGCTTACAGTTCATGCAACTCTTAAGTAAATACTAGTTCGTTATTTTTAAGTTTATTATAAAATACAAATATTATTATTATTATGATATTTATAGAGCGCCATCAAATTCCGCAGCGCTTTACAATGGGTAGACGAACAGACATGTAGTTGTAACCAGACAAGTTGGACACACAGGAACAGAGGGGTTGAGGGCCCTGCTCAATGAGTTTACATGCTAGAGGGAGTGGGGTAAAATTACACAAAAAGGTAAGGATATTATTACACTAGTGACAGTTGCAGAAGAGGAATCAGTCAGGAGCTATTAACAGTTTAATTGATACGCTTTTATGGGGTTTTTAACGATTTTTTGAAGGAGTGGAGACTGGGTGAGCATCTAACAGAGGAGGGAAGCGAGTTCCACAGAGAAATCTTGAAGGCGAGCATTAGAGGTGGGTGTACGGACAGAGGATAGACGTAAGTCTTCAGCAGAACTTAAGGGCCTAGACGGGACATACTTGTGTATTAGGGAAGATAGATAGGTGGGAGCAGCATTATGTAGAGATTTGAAAGCAAGAACCAGAATTTTAAATTGAGCTCTATATTTTATAGGAAGCCAATGTAGGGACTGACAGAAAGGTGAGGCATGGGAGGTGCGGGCGGACAGGAAGATGAGCCTCGCCGCCGCATTCATTATGGACTGTAACGGCACAAGTTGGGAGCACGTAAGACCACTGAGAAGCGGATTACAGAAGTCAAGGCGAGAAAGGACAGTGGGATGGACCAACACCTTAGTCGCATCTGGCGTTAAGTAGGGGCGAATGCGCGCAATGTTTTTGAGATGGAAATGACAGGATTTGGCGATAGATTGAACATGAGGCTTGAAGGAGAGGTCGGAGTCAAAGAGAACAAATATGAGTGCAATTTATTTTCTGACTTTGACAGATTCATAGCTAGGCATTTTATTTGCAATTTTATTACTTTTTGCCTACTATAGACCATTCATAATGACTGTTACTCACCTCCTGAATTTCTATGATCTGCAATGCTGCAAATAAAATTACATATATTTAAAATAAATGTAAAAACAATCTACCTAAAACAAACATTAACATGAATTGGACATAATTATATTTAATAGCAATTCGGCAATAATCTTCTTCAGTGCATCCTACTCCTCTTATTTTTTGGGACTACTAACGTTCTCAATAATAATACATTAGGTAGTAACCAAATCTTTATAGAAAAGGGGTTTACAGGAAGTAGAATCAATGTTATTCCAGAACTACCACTCCGGCGATTCGTTGACGACATTGCAGTAAGTAAAGCAATATAGAGCTTGTGGTCCTGCAATAGCTGTGGGCCTATCTTTTGGCCACCCCTGCTCTAGTACCTTGAACCCTCATAGCTCTCCTTACTCATCTGCTTTGCAACCCATAACCCATCATCTCTGCTTCCTTTAAAACTTTACCACCTCCTTCCTGGACTTTTCTCAGTCCCACTTCTTCTTAGCCCCCAATATAAGAAAACCTCTATCATTTTATCCCAAAAGTCAACCTATGCACAAATGCCTTCTCTGAAACTCCATTTTAAAGTGTATTTCTGACTCCAAACAATCTCCTCCCCCATTGTCAGTCAATCTCATCTAACCTCATTTATATCACCCTTGTATTACCTGTTCCACACCAGTGAACAGATTGTTGTGATATTTAATGGTACTGTATTAGTACCATATTTAATGGTACTAATAATATTCTGTTATATATCTTATTCTATACGCTATTCTAATTTTAACCCAGTTCGGCTTACTAGAAACTCTATAGACAACATATAAAGTACCATGGGAATTTTTGCTATACATGAAAATGAAGATATATTAATAATCAAGCTTTGTTTACTTTTTTATGATGTTTATGAGGTTTTTAAATCATGCTTGCATGACACCAGGAGTGTCCCTTTTTTCTTGATCTGAATACTAAATAATGAAATGTAGTAAAAAGGTGTAATACGCACTGAATGTTATGTCCATCCAGCAGATGTCTGTAGGTGTTGATTTCCATTTCTAGATGAGTCTTCTGGTCCATGAGAACTTGGTATTCGCGGTTCTGTTGTTCTAGGTCAGATCGGACTTGTGCTAGTTGAGACTCAATGTTATCAATCATGCATTGTAACTGGGAAAGCTGGGAACCAAATGTTGCCTCCGTCTCTGATAAGGTGCCCTCCAGAGCGGATTTCTGCCAATAATGGAACAGCAATATTAAATAACTAAATTAGTAATTTTCTTTTCATATTATGTTAGAATTAGTGTAGGACCCTCCGATATTGGGTCTTACTTTAACACAATGTGGCTTTATAAAATGTAAAAATATATTTTTATGTGTGCGCTGTTCCTTAATCTGTGTTATGTATATATTTTGGTCACTACGGAAGCACCATTCCTGTAAAATGCATTTTTCTGGTGTGCCCCCAATTCCCTTTTGTCTTTACCATGTAAGTTTGGAATCCAGACCAGATTCCTTTTGGGTTGAGCTCCCCCCCTGCCCTCCAGTTTCAGTTGTCCCTTTGGAGGTGATCACAGAAATGTATACATTTGAAGAGTTTTTGGATAGTAATGTCACATCAATTATAATTTTCATAGAGCAGATATATGATATGCATTGTGAATATGTACATCAAAGCACTTTAATTATTTAGTTTTGATACTGCATTTTTTTGAATTGCATTTATCACATTTTTGGTATTATATAGATTCACAATGCTCTTACACTTTAGCACTTTAGCTTATTTAGCACTAGCACAATGTAAATTGTTTTCCATGTTGGAATTAGTGTAGGGCCCAGCAATATTGGGTTAATGTGAAATAGTGGTGGGTTTAACACAATATGGCCATACGGTGGAACTGAATCCCCATATTTGTTTGCTGACTAGGTGATTTTAAGTGGCCTTATAAAAAATAAACATTTATTTTAATGTCTGCGCTGTTCTCCTATCTGTAGGACATACCATACTTAGCTGACTCTGCAATTCGATCTCCAGAGTCTGTAAAGATCGCTTTGAATCAATTATATCATTATTAACTGACTGTAACTGCACGGCTCCTACAGACATCTCACGGTCCAGTTCTGCGCTCTGCAGAGGGAACAATGCAGGCAACATACATATACATTATTTATTTTAATGTGAACATATAATACCATTCTTATTTATATCTAATCTGGTATAATATCAATGAATGCAGGTACCATTAAATCCTTTTAAGATAATTTTCTACAGTGGTGAAATATGGTTAATATTTACACATTTTTAGGATCAATAAGTGAAATAATATCTACATTTATGGAATTTGAAAAAATAAATAAAAATATGGATGTATGTTGACAATTTGATATAGATCTATATCTGCTGTCAGCTAGTGGTCCCATGATTTTAATGGTTAGACTTACCTTTGCCAAGAACATGTCCTCAGCTTCCCTGAGGTTCCTCTCCATCATGTTTTCATATTCTTCTCTGAGCTCAGATAAAGCTCTGTTTAGGTCAACAGATGGAGCAGCATTCATTTCTACATTGACTCTGGTTCCAAGCTGAGCACGCAGCTCATTCACTTCCTTCGAGAAAAACAAAGGATTAGGGTCAGAAGTGAAAGGAAAATCTGAAAGTCATTCATAAAGAACATTTGTGAAACAAAATTTAAAATATGGGTCAATCACCAGAACATTATTTTGATTTTCATGGTAATTTCTCAACGTTTAGAACTGGGCACCACATTTTTTCTTTATAAATAGCCCATTGTTATATCTATAGATAATAATACGTATTGATGTTAAATGAGTTACATAAATCAGATTTGTATAAAACAACCTTGATTAAAAGTCACTTTTCAAAGTATTTTCCATAACAACAATGTTAGAAATGTACAAGGTGGCATCTCAATATGTGCCTACAGTTCCTTAGCTTGGTTGTCTTAATGAATTATAGTGTGCATATTCTAAATATATCTTTGTTCTGAATTTAGTATTTTGATAAATTATTTGTAAAAGAAAAAAAAATCCACATTTCTCCATTTTACCCCTGAATGGTTGTTTCTCATCTGAGAAAGTTCTTGCTGGAGACATTGGACTTCTCCGGATAAGGTTTGCACTTCATTGTTAATTTGTTGTAAGACTCTTCTCAAGGAACCAGTATCTCCATCCACATTGCTTCTTGTGTTTTTCTCCATCTCACATCTAAATTGATAATAATATTAAATGAGCACACTATATTATATAATTAAGTCTGTATCACATTTCACTGTAACATTGGTTGAAACTAGTTTTTCCTGTATGGATTACCATGCCAAAAATGCAGCTTTTTGATAATTATGGCAATGACGTGAGCAGTTAGTAAAGGGTTGTGTAAAGGTATTTACAACATATTGTACTATGATTACACGGCATGCAACAACGAGCACTCCATATCATATTATTAAAACAATTAATGAAATATACATAAAAATTAGCACTGCACCACTGTTTACTTTAACAATGATCGAAAGTTAATTTTTTGAAAGGAAGACCAGAAAAAACAACAACTTGTGGCAACTATGGTAATGCAGTTAGTCAAGGATTGTTTGAGTTAAAGATATTTATCGCATAGTGTACTTTACTATAATTACACGGTATGCCACAATATAGATTGATTGAGTTATATATATTATACATAGTCAGTACTATCTTCCGCAATATGGGCAGAAACTCTGTTTTCAATACTTGACATTTCATTAAAAAAAAAAAATGCGACAATTACAAAAGCAAGTTCACCAACAGATTTATGGATTGTAACAATTAAAACTATACCAGGTAAACCAGTGTTTTAATCATTCAGACAAATGCCACAAAAACCTTAAGATTTACAACAACAGAGCTCATATGAAAATTTACAGCAGCTTTTTTAAATTACTTTGCTAAAGCAATTACTTTGGTGCTGGTAGACCTCTATTGACTCGAGAGGTACTGGGAAACAGTGTATAATCATCCTTAAACCATTGCAGTTAGAGAAGTCTTGCAGAATTAAGTTATGTATAATTGTATGCAAAGTCTTCTACTGTAATTTGTTTGTAGGATATGTGGATAAAAACACAAAGTCAAGAGAAGAATATATACAATGCAACAGATGAAGGAAGTGAAGTCTTCATAAGTTCTCATCAAACTGATTAAATTCATATACTTACCTGCTTCTGAAGTCATCTGCATTTTGTTGTGCACTATCTATCTGCAGGACAATCCTTGCACTGTGGATTGTGGATGAAGCAATCTGGTTAAAAAAAAGACGTTATATTTTCCATTCAAGAAAAATTATAGATCTTCAGAGTTTCTAATGCTAAAAACTTAAATTTAACCAGATAACACTATGTATAAAATTGATATATTATGAGTTGTCTGCAATACGTTATTGAAATTTTTTTAGTTTTTTCAGAAATGTTTGACTGGATTCTCTTAGAAGTCTGAGTCTCTGCTTACTGAACGGCAATTCCTCAACTAAAAAGTTTTGGCAGTAAGCAGAGTGAACCCTTTTCGGTTCTTGCTTGTTAAATTAAACTAATTATTAAAATTAAATTCAACATGAAAAAAAACTAACATGCTTATTGTTAGACAATGCTAAGTTTATTTCAAGTCAGTATACATGCATTATAGGTGGAATCACCCCACAAATAACTGCATTAGAGGTAATTGCTTAAGACATTTATTGGATTAATTAAACGCATACATGTCTTGTTTTACCTGGTTCTGGAGCTCCTGAATAGTCCTGAAGTACTCACTGGAGTCAGGAAGTGAGCTTGGGGCATTGTTTGCATACCATTCACATATCTTCCTTTCCAGCTCAGCATTCTCCTGCTCCAGCGAATGGACCTTGTCTAGATAGGAGGCAAGACGCTCATTCAGAGACCTCATTGTATCTTTCTCATTAATACGAAGTAGGTTATGAGCGTGGCTGCTAGAACTCTTGTGATGACTTGTAAGTTTACCATGACCACTTCCACCTCCATGTGCAAGACCAGCAGATGAACTGATAGATAGTTTTGAGTTTCCTCCAAGGTGGCTGGATGATTTATAGGAACCACCAGTATTAGAGCAGCTGAAGCTCTTATGGTGAAGTGTATTGGAGCTTCCATGATGAAGTGAAGAGATGCTACCAGAGGAACAATGGCCTCTAGAGCTGTGGCCTACCATGAGGGATCCAGAAGAAGAGTAGCTGCCTTGATGCTTCATGTTGATCTCTGATTGAGTTATACGAAGAATTGGAAATGTTTCTTCTTAAGAAAGTAAACTGCAAGTGTCTGCTAGACTATGACTTTCTTATATATGAAGCAAGTTAAATAGAATAAGGTTAATTTTATGGACATTTTATATGCATCATATTGCTTTATATAATGTTTTGTATCTGACTTAAATGTGCTTTAAAAATAATTAATTTGTGGAGTAATGAGAATGCTTACAGGTAGTGAATACAGTTATTAATGTTATAATTTATATTAAAAATGTAGATCAAAGGTATAAATCACCACACCCTTGGGAGTTCATTCTGATCCCATAGAGTTTGGCTGCCAATAGCTGATGTACGATGCAGTCAGAGAATATTTTATAAACAGACTTGAATTAAGTGTAAAAAAGGAAAGATGTAGCAGTGTAAATAGATAAAATTACCACTGACATAAATTGTGGGTTTAGCCTAAATATAAAGTGTATAATATATGGTCCAAGGAGTGCCAGGGCCGTCACGGAAGGTAGACCTGAAGAGGGCCAACCAGCATAAGTAATTTAAAGAATGATTAATTGGAGGGAGTGGGTGGGGATCATATCACTGGAGTGCGATTGAACTATGACCCCACAATCTGTTTAAGAAGACCCTAACTACATCCACAAATACAGGTCTTACATTTGACCATTTACTATGGTTCTCTTGATAGACATCACCATGATGCCATCCTTGCATTTCTTTTTTTCCCTATGCTGAAATGCAATAACTGCTTTTTCTGTAGCAGCATATGGTGGAACCAACATCAAACATTTAAATACTTTTGAAACTACTTAATATGACATCTTCGGCTGCCAACCCACTCCTACCCTTCTGTAAAAATATAAAATAAATACATTTCATGGAACACACAAGTAAATATTATTTTGATTTTATATTTATACTGATATTTATATACTGATATATACTGATATTTTTTTACATAATATGCAAGATTGCATATTATATAAAGAATATCAGAAACGTCACTGTAGGTCCCAGAATGAGCAGTAATGGGTTACTGTGATTGGTTGAGAATAACACCTGACAACTTTCTGCTTCTCACTGCGTCCATTGCTGGTATGAATGAGTATGACAATAAGAGGCAATAGCTTGAACAGCCAATGGAGAGGCAGCAGTGTTAGAATGAGAGTGTCATTACTGGACATCTATTGCATATGTGTAAGCTTTAGTTGTTATGAGCAGACAGTGATAAGCTGAGATTATCAACTGATGCTCTCTAGCTATCATTGCTTCTGCATGTGCCGAATCACAGGAGAATTGTCAACAAACTGGCATGTAGGAAAACTTCTTAAATATTAAAGGGCCACTATTTGCACCATAAAATCAGTATCTCAATTAAGTTGCTTTGGTGCCAGGAGATCCCTAAACTAACTTCCCTGCTCCTCACTGCTGCCCAATATCCCAGAAATTAGTGAAATAAACGAAAAAACAAACAAACAAGTGAACTTGTGATGGCAACACCCTATAAGATAAATATTAGAACAACTGAAAATCTCAATTTATACATGTAGCGGAGCTGCAATATTAAATTCCAATATCTCAGCTGGTAAAAGAAGGTAATCCAAGGAAAGCGCTGAAAATGAAGGCAATATCCCAAATCCCCCCAGTAACCGGACGAAACACAGTTCTGGGAGTCAACTGACGGTTTTATTCACAAGCTCCAGTATTTATGTGGTTCCCCATGCAAGGAGTTTCCTTAATCACTTTACAGGGGTTATACAGTAGAGGACTACATGGGGAACTGAACATGCAGGACATTTCTCCCACCATGCACTGCTGTACGAGAGGCATACTCCCACAAGAATATCTTGTTAAGTGAATTATCCCTGCGTATAGCAGAACCGGCTTTTCACATAAAAATCTGTAACTTATATTTTATTCGTGCCATTGTACCGAATGACCATTCGGCAGATAGCTGGGGTCTGAGTGCACACTTTGTGAAAGTACCGCTCAGATCCCAGCACAACTAAATGAACGCCGCACGACATACATTTTACCACTCTTCAGAAAGTCTCTAAACTCTCTAAACTCTTCAGAAAGTCACGAATACATAGGTTGGAAGAAAGTACCGAAAGACCGGCGCTCCCAAATGGCCTGGAAGTCCAGCCGATTTTAGTTCCAGGCACTCGACGACCAAACACCGCTGGGCTAAAAGGGAATCCAAGATGGCCACCGCGGCGTGGTCGGTATCCGAACGACGGCCACCCGGGGAATCAATTAGCAGCCAATTGATACAATGTTGCAATCGGTTAATGGGAGCCACACGACCCCCTGTGTGTGGGCTCCCATTCGGTACTTTGTTCGTTTCACGAACAGTGTTAAAAGTCACTGTGCGTGAAACTACCATATGAATGCTAGCAGCTTTCGGGCCACTAGCATACGAATGCCCTCTATTACAGTTATAAGCGAATACATACACTAACAGAATTGGACCAGCTTTTCTAGGACAACCTTTAGACATATAACAGCATAATCTGAAGTGGCTAGGTTTGCCACAATACAAAATGCCAGTTTGGCTGCCAATAGCTGATGTACAATGCAGTCAGAGAATATTTTATATACAGACTTGAATTAAGTGGGAAAAAAGGAAAGATGAAGCAGTGTAAATGGATGAAATTACCACTGACATAAATCATGGGTTTAGCCTAAATATAAATTGTATAATATATGGTCCAAGGAGTGTCAGGGCCGCCGCGTAAAGTAGACCTGAAGTGGGCCAAGCAGCATAAGTAATTTATAGAATGATTAATTGGAGGGAATAGGTGGGGATCACATCACTGGAGTGCAATCAAACTATGACCCCACACTCTGTTTAAGAAGACTCTAACCCAGTGGCGTACGCACAACCCATGGGGCCGCAACACATGGCGGCGGGAACCTGGTCGCAGGGGTCGCAGGGCTGCGACCCCTGCGGTCGCGGTATGTACACCAGTGCATGCAGATACACATACACTTAAAGGACCACTACAGACACCCAGATCACATCAACTCAATGAAGTGGTCTGGGTGCCAGGTCCCTCTAGTTTTAACCCTGCAGCTGAAAACATAGCAGTTTCAGAGAAACTGCTATGTTTCACTGAGGGTTAATCCAGCCTCTAGTGGCTGTCTCATTGAAAATCACAGTGAGAAGACGCTGAACGTCCATAGGAAAGCATTGACTAATGCTTTCCTATGGGCGGTTTGAATGCGCGTGCGGCTCTTGCCGCGCATGCGCATTCGGAACTGAGAGGCGGATCGGGGCAGAGGGATCCCCAGCGTCAAGGGAGTCAAGCGCTGAAGAAAGGTAAGTGCTGAAGACACACACACACACTCTCACGAACAGACGCATACACACTAGCTAACAGACACACACACACTCTCACGAACAGAGACGCATACACACTAGCTAACAGACACACACATTTACTGACAGACACACACTCAGTGACATACATACACACTCACTGACAGACCGACACATACACACTCACTTACAAAACACACACTCACTAACAGACACCAAACAGACTCACTAACAGACGCACACAAACTAACACACACAGTAACACACTCACTGACACACACAAACTAACACACACACTGACACAACACTAACACTAACACACACACTCTAACACATACACACACTAACACATACACACACTAACACACATACACACACTCGAACACTAACACACACTAAAACACAAAGACACTCTAACACTTACACACTCTAACACATACACTAACACACACACACTCTAACACACACTCTAACACATACACACACTAACACACACTCTAACACATACACACACACACACGTTTTTTTTATTTTTAAATTGCATCCCCCAGCCTCCCTACCTTTGGGAGTGCTGAGGGGATTCCCTGGAGTCCAGTGGTGCTCCTGGGCGACCGGTCCTGCGGGCTATCTGGCGGGCGCGCGGGGGAGCACTCTCCCCTGAGTGCTTCCTCTTCAGCTCCCTTGAGCGCCGCGTACTGATGCCGGAGAATATTACGTCATCTTCCAGCTCCGGTATCAGTGCGGTGCACGCGAGGGAGCTGAAGAGGGAGCACACGGGGGACAGTGCTCCTTCGTGCGCCCGACAGCCTGCCCGCCGGGTGACACCAGGGCCAGCCTCCGGGGGCCCTGAGGTGGCCGGCTCCTGGGCCCCCCAGGAGAAGAGGCTGGCCACACTGGGTACATACCGGGTCGCAGGGCGGCCGGGCCCCCTGGTGGGCCAGGCCCGGTCGCAGCCGTGATCCCTGTGACCCCGGTATGTACGCCACTGCTCTGACCATGCCCCCAAATACAGGTCTTACATTTGACCATCCACTGTGGTTCTCTTGATAGACATCACCATGATGCCATCCATTGCATTTCTTTTTCCACTATATTGAAATGCAATAACTGCTTTTTCTGTAGAAGCATATAGTGGAGCCAACATCAAAGTAAAAACATTTAAATTCTATTAGAACTATTAAATTTGGCATCTTCGGCTGCCAACCCACTCCTACCCTTCTGCAAAAATGTAAAATAAATACATTTCATGAAACACAAATTATTTTGCATATTATATTAAAAAAATCAGAAAAATCACTGTAGATCCCAGCATATTTGACTTATTATGCTTTTCTTTATTTATATGTGTTTATTGTAAGAAGAAAGTACATTCAGTGTTAAACTAATTTAATATTTGAACAAAAGTTCCCAGCAGTCTATCTTCTCTGTGCCGCTTCGATTAATGAGGAAGCATTAACATGAGCGGTAATGGGTTACTGTGATTGGCTAAGAATATCACCTGACACCTTTCTGCCTCTCACGGCATCCATTGCTGATATGAATGAGTATGACAATAAGAAAATGTGGAATTCTTGCCATAGCCATACCTCTGTTAAAGTAAGGGCTGAGGGAGGCCATTGATCCTCATTAGGTGTTAAATTGCTTGAAAATGATAAGGAGAGTGACAGAATCCAGGCACTATAACCGATTTAATGAGATGTTATGGTTATATTGCAGACAGTGTCCCTTTCATAAAACTACCCAAGTAAGAGGGCTGAACAATCCTTAGCTTTATTACGAGAGTTCTAAATAGATGCCTTAAATGAACACACCATGCACCATAATCAATTTATCTCAAATTAAATGGTTATGGTGGCCGCAGTTGTCAGATTTTTACATTTCAATTTTGTCAGACATATTATGCCAGAAAATAAACTATTATCCCTCCGATTTTCAAAAAGGTTTAACCCTAAATACGTGTCCCCAGGCATTGGTCTGCCCCTACTGGTCCTGTACTCAGGCTAATGAATACAAATCCACACCATCAATCGACAAAGCTGCATAATGTCAACACGAAAAATGTTCTGATGTACAATATACAGACGATTTCTCTTTTCTATAGGAAAAATTTGACACAAATAGTGTCTAATAATTCAAAACAATCTCGGTTTTACTTGTACACACAGCTAATGTATTTTGTAGTGGATTTTCACTTGCATTATTCCATATCAGTTTAGAAAGGAAAATAATTTATAAAAAGACAAGACAGACAGAAAACTGATTCTAGAGATAGTGTTTTTATAATGTTTCGTTCTATTTCATTTTATTATAAAGAAGCATCCATTGGCTTTATATGCTGCCCTTGTGATGGGATCCTAGAAAAAGTAGACATGGGTGGATAGATGAATACATGTTTTATTGTTACTTTACCAATTTACATTAAACGTTTGATAATTACAGTAAATATGATTCATCAGTTATAAATGCCTGATACCTCTCATTTAAATATCTAAAGTGTTATGATATTGTACTATCCTCTTATTTTGTTTTGACTGTTGTTATCGATGTCTTGTTCACTGCTTAATTTTTGTTTATGAAAACGTCTCGAACAAATAAAGAACAAATAAAGATTGTCAAGAAAAGAAGTACGGATTTCTAATTTTAATTTTATTTTTCACACCCGCCCAAATACTTATTTGTTAAATATGAATCAAGTAATGCTTTCCTTAAAATGAGATGGAAGAAACATTCAGTTTACCCCTAACGTACTTCATGAAAATGAAGTATTTTTAGATGACTAGTGTGTCGCTTTAACCTTTTGTGACTACATTGTGTAAGTTTTGTTAAGTGGTATATTCACTAAACTGTACATTGTGTTGCGTTGGCAGACACCGTTTTAAAATATGGGCTAAAATTGCCAATTTGGGTAAATCTCAACTTATCAATATCTAGGAAATGAAATGGTGATTAATGATTTGGCTGACAAAATTATCTGTTTTCATTTTTTAAGTCCCAAATATAGAAGTGTTTGCGCAATAGAGTGATGTTGTCCTGGTTGTTTATCTCCTAGAGTGCAAAAAGTGCTTCAAGAACCTCATTATATTCTGTACTGCAAAATCGTTTATTTTACTGCGCAGGTTAGGTTTGTTGCTCATTAATGAACAATGCGATCTACAGTTTCAATCCATCGAGTCATTTAATAAAACAACATAAATCATAAATTGTCTTGTATTAAAATACTAGCCAAAGTTTGGAGAAATGAACAAAATTGACTCAAAGAGATTCAGGGAAGACCTTTTACAGGATTTTCCTAGTCTGAGAAGACTCTAAAGCTCGGTTGGGTTTATCATCAGAAATGCAGGAGATCCAGGTCTTTGTTGGCACATTTGTATAATCCCTGGAAATAATTTTCTGCCTTAACACCTTGATAAAAAAAATGACTGTGAATAAGCCTTTTTGAGAAGACTTGTATAGCATGTGTCTGATGATAAAATACAAGCACTTAGATGGGCATGAAGGCCTTAGGTTGAAGGGACAGAGATTTGGCGTGGAAGAACCAAAATCTCAGACCTTGTGTGCAAAGGCTAATTAATTAGTTCAAATGAGCATATACTGAAGGTGCACGTAAAGACACTCCTTAGCACTAAGAAATGGGTGTACGTAGTAGGCACCTATATCAAAATGCTTGGATTCCTTATGGTTCACGGACCTCTACTGGATGAAGGGTAACAGGTAGAGTCATTAAACAAAGTTCTGTGTATTTACTTGAACCAATATTTTACAGCTCAGGGAATGTAACCAGAGTTATGGGAGGAAACAGGTGGGAAGTATATCCACTAACCCACTTATTTTAATACCATATTTAATGGGGTCCCCATAACATTTTATATTTCATTATTTATTTTTGATGATCTCTTTTTAAGGGCTTTACCAAATTGTGTTATCAAAAAAAAAAAAAAAAAGGTAACAAATGATCAGATCCCTATGTCTGTAATAATCATTTTCTATTGCGTTAATAATAAGCCAGTTAAAAATAAGTTATTTAAATTCAAAAAAGGTTTAGAACTAAATTGATATAACACAGAGGAGAGTATAATATCGGTTGCCCAAGAGGTGAACGAGGTGTTGATGATATATGTCTTTATCTCGTAGGTGAGAAGTCATGTGGCAGACAGCTCTCCCTGACACCATTAAACTTTGCATTCCATCATTAACTAGTGAGAGGGGAGAGGAGAATTTTGTGATAAATGCTTGCCAAATTCCATTTTAATAAATAGCTCTTTATGCATCTAATGAAAATCACTTGTCATATCAACCTCTCCATAAGATGGATCCTCATACATTTATTACCTTTATTATACATATCGCTCTGTGTTATTCTATAAAGCATCGAGCAGGTGGTAATCTGAAGCAAACCTTTTTGTTTTTCAAGGAAAAGCTAAACAGGCATTTAACAAATGGTAAATAAAGTCACCATCTAGCAGTGCTGCATTCACCTATATATATTGTACTTAATAAAAAAATTATAGACTGATAATTATGTTTTGGTTCATTTGGCATTCATGTAAAACACTTTAAAGATATCTCCCTCCTTGCCTCTCTAAGGTTGTGCTAGCATCATGCACAAGAACTCAACGTCTTGTGGCCATGAAGGTTATGAAGAAAAGTTATGTATTGACCACATGGATTCTCACACAGCGGCGTACTCTTGAAATTGCTGCTGAATGCCCGTTTCTCTGTGATGGTCTTGCTGCCTTTCAGACCAGGTTATTAATATTTTTTGTTTATTTTTATAACCTGATCAAATCTTCAAATATGTCTCCGACCTCTATTGTCAGCTATGTTTGTTGCGTTAGTCTCTTTGCACCTATAACACTTTGTTTTGTTTTTTTCCCCAAACAGAAGCATGTATTCTTTGTCATAGATTATATGTATAAAGGCAGCCTGTTTTACTATTTGGAGAAAAGAGCATGTCTGGAAACTTACGAGGCAATGTGAGTAACGAGGTGAAAGAAATATTTTAACTGAAAGAAATACCCCAGGAAATACGATGAGGTTCAGCATCCTCTGTTATATATACATGTAACTACTCATACACTCTGATAATACCCTAATAATACCAATTATAGCTAATAATACTAAAGTCCTTGTGGTTTTATTCTCTAAAGTAATTGTGGAGAAAATTTACAAGGCAGTTTCAAAGTTCTAGATAAAATATCCAAATGGAAAAAAGTATATATTTTAGGAAAAACGTTGTAATTCCTTGGTCGGTTATTCTCAATTCACAATTTGGTTGATAAACGTAATATGTCCTCACATTTCCTTACTATGTAGGATAGATTCTAGTAGACTCATTTGTTTTCACGTTTTTATCAGGTTTTATTCAGCAGAAATAGTTTCAATTCTTGCACAGCTGTGGAATCGTCCATCGATGATTCCATAAGAGATTCTTTCTCTGTTCTCTCTCATGTTGATCTGCTTTGTCATGAACCTCTCACTGCAGTGCTGTTTTCTCTCTGGGTGTATATTAGCTGTATTCTCACTATCCCTAATCTGCTTTCTTGTCTCTCTGAATATTAGTAGGATTCCCTCTCTCCACTGTTCTGCCTCCTATCTCTCTGGCTGTTGCTGCCTTTCTCACTTTTTAACTCAATTTATCCATAAACTATCCATTAACGTTCTATTCACAAACAATCTCATCTGTTCTTTACTTTAGTGATCTAAAGCCCGATAACATTTTACTAGATGGGGATGGACATGCGAGGATAGCAGATTTTGGGTTAGTGAAAGAAAACATGTACAAGGGCAAAAATAACACAGGCAAGGGTAAATGTGGGGTAAACATAACAGAAACCAAAAGATTGTTATGTTTTGGTACTGCCTCTATTAGGATTTGTCTACTCTTTTTAATGAAGCACTAGGTTTTTAAATTTTGATTTAAAAAAGTGAATTTAATTAAAATGTCATGCTATGGCATTTTTGTAATAAGACATCTTTTCTTCTTCTGACCGCAGCCAAGTTTAAATTCCGGAAAACATCCACAGAAGAAGCCCCTCTCATTTCTGGCAGCCCTGAATAATATGAACTCTTCAGAATGGAAGCGGGACCTGTTTGGCCTGTCTATCATTAGCCCCAGATGGAGGTACTAGACTGCCGACTCTTCGCATTTACATCTTGCGATATGAGACCATCATATCCTGCTATCAAATATCTGTGCACTCTATAAACTAAGACAAACTGCCAACATATTTACTTTAACATTAAATTTGTAAATATTTTAGAATTAAAAACTTGTAAATATTTTAGAATTAAAATCTGTTCTTTTTGTATTCCTTACATTTCTACCCTAGTTCCTTTCAAGTATATATATACACTAGACTAGCCATCACTAGCGTTGCTGGTACTGTCAGATTGGCTGTCTGGCTGTCTAGAGAAATAGAAATCTAGCAGTGGCATTATTGGTGCAGCATGGCTTAGTACTCTATGCTAGAGGTGTACTTGGTTACTTGGAAAAACTGTATGTTGAGAGCACCACACCCTCCAGAATTGTAATTCTTTGGTGTGTGTCTCAGAAGCTCTCTTCACTTGTGTGTCTTCTGAACCTATTTGTGAGTCTCTCCTAATTCCCTCTTCTCTTGCGAACCTTGTCTGTCCCATAACCTTCCATTAGCACCTTGTGTCTCTTAAGCCCCCATATCCTTTTGTGTCTCTTGCCTTTCTTTACAGAGCTTTTGTCTGTTGGCCCTTTTTTGTATAATACCATATTTTGCCCCTCTTATTCCCCATCTTGTGTATCTTTTTGCATCTTTTGCAAATAATAATAATAATAATTATATGACATGGTAACAGAGTGGGGAATGTTATAAGATATGGTAACAGAGTGGGGGAATGTTATGTGACATGGTAACAGAGTGGGGAATGTTATGTGACATGGTAACAGAGTGGGGAATGTTATATGACATGGTAACAGAGTGGGGAATGTTATAAGATATGGTAACAGAGTGGGGGAATGTTATGTGACATGGTAACAGAGTGGGGAATGTTATGTGACATGGTAACAGAGTGGGGGAATGTTATGTGACAAGGTAACAGAGTGGAGGAATGTTATATGACATGGTAACAGAGTGGGGGAATGTTATGTGACAAGGTAACAGAGTGGAGGAATGTTATATGACATGGTAACAGAGTGGGGGAATGTTATGTGACAAGGTAACAGAGTGGGGAATGTTATGTGACATGGTAACAGAGTGGGGGAATGTTATGTGACAAGGTAACAGAGTGGAGGAATGTTATGTGACATGGTAACAGAGTGGGGGAATGTTATGTGACAAGGTAACAAAGTGGAGGAATGTTATATGACATGGTAACAGAGTGGGGGAATGTTATGTGACAAGGTAACAGAGTGGAGGAATGTTATGTGACATGGTAACAGAGTGGGGGAATGTTATATGACATGGTAACAGAGTGGGGGAATGTTATGTGACAAGGTAACAGAGTGGGGGAATGTTATATGACATGGTAACATAGTGTGTTAACATGGTAACAGAGTGGGGGAATGTTATGTGATGAACAGAGTGGTAATGTTATATGACATGGTAACAGAGTGGGGGAATGTTATGTGACAAGGTAACAGAGTGGGGGAATGTTATGTGACATGGTAACAGAGTGGGGAATGTTATATGACATGGTAACAGAGTGGGGGAATGTTATATGACATGGTAACAGAGTGGGGGAATGTTATGTGACAAGGTAACAGAGTGGGGGAATGTTATGTGACATGGTAACAGAGTGGGGAATGTTATATGACATGGTAACAGAGTGGGGAATGTTATATGACATGGTAACAGAGTGGGGGAATGTTATGTGACAAGGTAACAGAGTGGGGAATGTTATGGTAACCGAGTGGGGTGCATTAATAAGATTTTTGTAAATTGCAGCACTGGGTGTTGTTTGAGATGGAGGTGCTCCCAGCAGTCCTTTGCTCCTGGGAAGCACCAGGATGGCCAGGAGCCAATCTGAGGCAGGAATTGTGAAGGGGGCGGAAACCTTAAGGTAGCTCTTCCCCTGCAACTGGCAGGCTAGCACTGAGGGTGTAGTAGCCTATCTGTGTATGTGAAAAGCAGAAGCATGTATCTGCATCCCTGCACCTATCCCTCTGCTGCTACAGGAACATGGGAGAGAGAGGCAGCAGGCAGAGGAAGATCCACTGATAATAGCAAATATGGCAAGTACTGACATTTTATGGCAAGACAGGAGGCTTCATATTTGCTTATCTTTCTTTACTGTAACTCCCAGCAGCAAAGAAATAGTTAACAATAGTGTAAAAACAATTCAACCAATCAGAGTGTATAACCGTATTATATGATGTCATCAAACTCCTCCCAAGTCCTCTTTCTTTGCTGCTTGCCTCCCAGGTGAGTCTGCTCCAATTATATTGCCTTAGGGTTTTTGCCTTTAATGCAATATTTGAACTAATTTTCTCTTTAATTTGTTAAATTTTATAGCACCCATATCTCTATTATAATTTTTAAATAATTTTCTGTGGTAATGTTTTGTTTATCAAACATTCATTTTCACTAGTTTCTCACACAATTTATTATCAGTACACATATAATTATACCTAACATGTTGGTTTATTTACATCTCTGAACAGTTTTTAAACTTTATCTCCATTGTTTCCGTTTAAAAATCGTCGGGGTTTGCCTCCACGATTTTATTATATTTGTGGCCGCGGTTTCCTCTCGATTCTGATTCCCAATTCCCAGGAGTCTGCGGCCCAATTTCGCGCCCTTTCTCAGATCCCGCCTTCTCGCACCTGCAATTACCTGACGCGCTTCCTCCCGTTTTGCGGCAGCCATCTTAAACCGCGGTTTACCTTGTTTTTTATGCGCGATCGCTTCACCTCACGTCAGATCCGGTAAGTATCTTATTTACTTGTTGCTCATAGCACCCTTAAAGTGCTACCACCTTTTCCGAAATTATTCTTTGTACCTATTTGTTTTTCTTGACAGGAAAATACCTGCTGTATCTTATCATTATTAAATAAAGGACAGCCTTGTGAGTGACCCCCACCTTTTTCTGTGTCACTTGATTCATTGAATGTTGTTGTGGGTGACCCCCACATTTTATTCACTTTCTAATCAATTTATGACAGGTGTCTCAACACCATTACTAGAAGTGAGTGACCCTCACCTTTGCAATAATACAATATATTATTTAAAGTGACCCCACACTTTATTAAATATTTTACAGACATACTCATAAAAGTCTGACTACTGAGTGGTGAACCCCAGTTCTTATTGTTACAGTGGTACAATCCACTTATATAATTTAGTGGTCTACCCCACTATATATTGTGTGCCGCCCTTATATATCAAACTACGCTTATTTGGGTGACCCCTTACTTAGAAATTTTACTAAGCACAATTGGGTGAACCCCATTTAACATTCTTGTCTTACGACTATTTTTCAGAATCACTAATACAGTCCTAACTAAAATGTCTGACAATACTGAGCCCGCAATCTCTCAGGAACTTAAAGCTTGGCTGGTTTCAACCATTACTGAATCCATCCCCAAGGCGTTAGCAGCCTTCCATGAAAAGACTCCTGGCGAAGTCAATCCCACCGCACATTTACTCTCTGACTCAGAGGACTCTCAGCCCTCGGATCAGGAGGTCACACATCCTTGGAAAGGTAATAGTGTGTCTGCGGGCAAGGGCAAGGCTCCTGCCAAGTCCCATAAATTAACTGTCACTCACCCCGCCTAAACTATATTCGACCCCTTGGAGGGTTCCACTTCTCAAATGGGTGATGGGGTTGAGGATTACTACCTTGGCTATTCTGATGAGGACCCCTCGGCGAATGCGCTAGGGGATACCCCATCGGAATTTGTCAAGGAGACATTCATTACCAAAAAGGATACAGATGCAAACATCTCTATGCCCAAGAGACCCGACTCAGACACCCTTCTGGATGCCTCGGGTGTCCCTTTTTTCGACCCTAGGGTCATTAGACATCCACGTTCGGCCGAATGGGCCCCACCTGACCAAATCTCTAATTTTTGCAAGATGTGGCTGCGTAAGCCCCTTGGAAAAGAAATGAGGGCTAAACTCAGAGCCGAATGCTCTCGGCCAACTATACCATGTAAAGTGGCTCTCATATTGAGCAGGGTCTTAAGACAGCCCAGGACAAGCTCCTGGATATCGCTGGTCCCATCATCCAAATTTTCATACGAGCTGACAAAGCTATAGCTAGTGGGTGTTTGACCCTCACACAGTCCGAGAATGAGCCCAAAGAGCCCTATGTTTCCTGGGCAATGCAAATGTGGCTATATCCACTGAGAGACGTCGGGCGGCACTATATAAGCTCAATGCTAAATTAGCAGACTTAAGCTCCCGAGAACTGGGACCAGAAGCCAATGGCTTTTTATTTGGGGACTCTTTCATGAGAGATCTGTCCAAACGTGCAGCGGTATTTACTACCTTAAACAAGGCCCAATCCTCCCTATGCATGGTATTTCGCTCCCAGTCAGGTCGTTTTTCTGGGAGAGCTGGACGTTATAGAGGCCGAATGAACAGCAGAGCTGCCTTCACAGGCTACAGGCCTCGTCCCTCAGAAAACTACTGGAACTCGGGACCCCGTCGACCCTACCACAGGCAGTTATTCAACAATAGAGGATCCATCTGGGGACGTGGATCTGCCTCCTTACGCGGACGCACTGCTCCAGGTAATAAACCTTCTATTTTTCAATGTACCTATAGAAGGTCGACTAACCCATTTTTTCCAACAGTGGGAACTGATTTCACAGGATCTATGGATCCTACACACAGTCAAGAGGTTCAAAATAGATTTCCTTTACACTCCCATCCAGAACACACCACCTACACCATTTCGGATGTCTGCAACAGACAACCTGACATTACACACAGAATTGAACAAACTGGTGGAAAAAGGGGCGATAGAAAGATCACCCTTCCCACATACCTTTCTAAGCAATATTTTTCTGGTCCACAAAAAATCCGGAGACCTGCGTCCAATAATCAATTTGAAAGACCTGTATCACTATGTCAGATATCGTCATTTCAAAATGGAGGGCATCCATCTCCTCAGGGACCTCCTTTGCGTGGGAGACTGGTTATCCAGATTCGATCTCAAGGACGCATATCTCACTGTCCCTGTTGCCCGCAACCATCAGGCTTTTCTTCAATTCCTCTGGCAAGAGGAAATTTGGCAGTTCACATGCCTCCCGTTCGGTCTTTGTTCCGCACCATGGTGTTTCACAAAGCTGATGAAACCAGTGATGGCCCTACTCCTATCACAGGGGATTTGTTCCATTGTATATTTGGACGACATCCTGATAATGGCTCAAGATCCAGACCTTTTACGACAACACGCGGACATGACGACGGCCTTATTACTAATCAACTTTAAAAAATCAGACCTGGAACCTTCTCAGAAAGTTCAGTTTCTCGGATTCCTAAAAGACTCCATACAGGCGATTTTACAACTACCTTCTACAAAGGTCAAGGCTATAAAGAAAGACATTCGCAAATTGCTATCAGCCCACCAGATTCGCCTATGCGATCTGGCTCATACCATAGGCCTACTGTCTGCCTCTAACCGAGCCATTTATCCGGGACCCCTACATTACAGAGCCATGCAACGGCTCAAGACTTACTATCTAAACCGGTCCACCTTCTACGACCAACTGATCTACCTAACAGACGAAGTCCGTATAGAACTTCATTGGTGGCTTCACAACATGGAAACCTGGAATGGCAAAGCCATTTTTGGATCACAACCAGACTTCATTCTGGAATCCGATGCCAGTCTCTTGGGGTGGGGCGCTACGTGAGCCGAAATGTCCACCTCCGAACAAGCACTGCACATCAATTGCCTAGAATTGATTGCAGGATCTTTTGCGATACGCAGTTTCGCAAAAGATTGTTTCAATTGTTCACTAGTACTGCGCATGGACAACGTCTCTGCGGTGCGTTATGTGAATCGGTTAGGAGTTTCCCGATCCAAATTACTGTCCGACCTTACCAAGGAACTCTACCAATTCTGCCTAGAGCGGAATTTATCCATCAGAGCAGAATATCTTCCGGGCATGGACAACCTAGTCGCAGATTGGTTCTCTCATCATTGGAGGGACGTAAGCGACTGGCAATTGGATCCCTGCTTGTTCTATCAAATTCATTGTCTTCGCGGGCCCCTCACACTGGACCTGATCGCGTCTCGGCTGAATCACCAGACGAAGGCCTTTTTCAGCTGGCTCCCAGATCCTCGATGCCTCCCTACACCCTTGGCCGGAGACAGGAGCTTATGCGTTCCCACCTTTCTCCATGATCCAGCGTACCCTTTACCGGGTCAAAGCCCTAGAAGTGATGATAGTTATTTTCACTCGGCTATGGAGAGCCCAGACTTGGTTTCCAACCCTGCTAGAACTGTCTGTGAATTGTCCAATTCTACTACCTCGATCGCCAGACATCCTCAAGAATCCAGCAGGGCGCTGTCACCCACTCGCCCTTCAAGGGCATCTCTAGCTTGTAGCTTGGACCGTTTCAGGGGATCCTGGAATGTCTCAGGACTTTCGGAGACAGCTCAGGCCCTCCTATGGGACTCCTGGGCCCCAGGCACTAGACGTGCTTACCTCGCTGCATGGCGGACATGGGTCAGCTCGTGTTTGGAAAGAGATACCGATCACTTTTCAGCACCTCTGACGATCATCCTAAATTTTCTGTCTACTCTCTTTGATCAATGCAAGTCCTATAGATCAATTAATGTTTTTAGATCTGCTATTTCTGCGGCCCACAATCCTATTGACAATGCATCAATAGGAAAACACCCTTCAGTTTGTAGACTTTTACGAGGGATCAGGCTAGCCAGACCCCCTCTTCAAGATATTCCAATTTCTGGGACGTCACTCAGGTTTGTTCCCTTTTAGACTCCTGGCCCTCTAATGAGAATTTGACGTTACGTCAACTCTCTGCCAAACTGGCCTTACTCTGGTATGTCTGGTATCCTTCTGTAGGGTCTCCGACATTCGAGCATTTGATTTCCACGCTGTAGTTTTTTTCGCCTGAGGGTGTTAAATTTCACATCACCAGGCGAACGAAGAGTAATTCCTCCTCTGTATTCTACCCTTACTTTCCGAATAGACAGTCGCTTTGCGTGGCGCTCTGTGTAAGGCACTATATAGATGCCACAACCACTCTGCGTTCCTCTACAGGACCCCTTCTCGTTTCCTATGTCAGACCATACAAACCGGTGTCCGCTCCCACCGTCGCGCGGTGGATCAGATGGATACTAGCCCAAGCAGGTATTGACTCCTCTTTTGGAACGCACTCAGTCAGAGGAGCAGCCGCATCCTCAGCCTCTCGTGCGGGTAGTTCCCTCTCAGACATTTTGTCGTCTGCAGATTGGACCAGGGAGTTCACCTTTCGTACATTCTATTTCAAACCTATGCCACATGCTGCATCTTCTCTCATATAAGAGCGTTAAAACAGCAAATATGAAGCCCCCTGTCTTGCCATAAAATTAGGGATTATTCTAGCCCTAGTGACTGAATAATCTAAATATTCGCCTCCTGTCGTTAATAAAATTTAGATTATTCAGTCACTAGGGCTAGAATAATCCCTAATTATGCCTCTCACAGCCCATGTCCAAATGTCTGACACCCATCTTTCATATAACTTTACCATAAAATCAGCTCACAAATACAAGCTATATGTACTGTGTGTGTATGTGGTGTGTGCTGGCTTTATGTGATGTGATATGTGGTGGGTGCTGGCTGCATGGCTTAGTAAAGGAAGGGATCTATGATCCCAGGTGGTCTATAGGAGGTCATACTCCCTGGTGGTCCAGCAAGGGTTAACTCTGGATGTTGGTCTAGCAGGGTTCTAGGGGTATATATATATATATATATATATATATATATATATATGTGTGTGTGTATCTATTTTAAATGAATATATATATAAATATATATATATATATATATATATATATATAAGTTCTCATGTGCCCCCCTCACACAATACAGTCTTGTACCAGTCACACACTGCACCCCTCACACATACTGCATCCTTCTCACACATCCACACACACACACTGCAGCCTTCTCACACATCCACACACACACACACACACACACACACACTGCACCCCTCACATGCACTCACTGTATTCCTCACACACACTGCACCCCTAAAGCACACACATTGCACCCCTCACACACACTATACCCCTAAAGCACACATATTGCACTCCTCACACACTGCACCCCTCACACACACACTGTCCCCTCATTTACAGTGCACCTCACACACACTGCACCCTCACACACACATACACACACACAATGCACCCCTCACACAGTACACCCCTCATTCAAACACATTGAACCCCTAAATAAACTCATAATGATGTCCATAATAACTAATAACAGAAATTGTGATGTACGAACAGTTGAAATAGCTGTGTAATTTGTGTTTTGTATTGCATGTTTTGTTCTAAATTCTTTTTCATGACTCTGTGGAACAATAAACATATGTACAATGGAAAAGTCTTCATCTATTTAAATCATAGTCACTGATCAATGACTATGAGTCTGAGATAGAACTGTGTACTGACGTGTATTTCGCTGTTAATGATATATGCCTTTATCTCATAGGTGAGGAGTCATGTGACAGACATTAAACTTTGCGTTCCATCATGAACTAGTGAGTGGTGGTCTGTCACTGAAAGCATCAGACTTTGAGTTCAACCGTGAACTGGGGAGAGGAGGCTTTGGGAAGGTGAGCCATGTGTTGCCCCTTTAGTCGAGGGAGAGAAGGATGAGATACTTTGAAAACGTGATACAATAAGTGTAGTTAACATGCTCCTTGCCTTTAAAACCCCAAAAATATATTACAGAGGAGACCTATTTATCTACAAAACTTGTAAGATTAATGTTTATAAATGCACAAATTCTTTTCTTGCTTTAAAATCTATTGCAGGATGGATATTTCAATGAATTGTGAATCCATGTTCTTTGCACTTTATTCAGGGTTATTCCCTAAACAAGAAATTTTCAGGAATTGAGAAATTAAACATATTTTGGCTAATTTCCCCCAAAATTTTAGTTTTGTGGTAAACACTTGCCAATTACCAGTTTATTAACCCCTTAAGGACACACAACATGTGTGACATGTCATGATTCCCTTTTATTCCAGAAGTTAGGTCCTTAAGGGGTTAAATAGCTCTGTATACATCTATGAAATTAACTTGTGATATCAGCGTCTCAGTAACTTGGGTCCTCATACATTTATTGTTATATGTGTTATTCTATAAAGCATTGCAAAGATGGTAATCTGTCGCAAAAAATGTTTTTACAGGAAAGTCAAACAGGCATTTAACAAATGGTAAATAAAGTCACTAACAGTGCTGCATTCACCTATTTATTTTGTACTAGATAAAAAAAAATGATAGCTTGATATTTATTACTTGGTCCATTTGTAGACACTCTCAGGTCATGCTAGCATCATGCACAAGAACTCAACATCTTGTGGCCATGAAGGTTATGAAGAAAAGTTCTGTATTGAACACATGGATTCTCACAGAGCGGCGCACTCTTGAAATTGCTGCAGAATGCCCATTCCTCTGTGATGGTCTTGCTGCCTTTCAGACCCAGGTAATTAATATTTTTTGTTTATTTTTATAACCTGATCAAATCCTCACATATGTCTCCCACTATATTGTCAGCCATGTTTATACATCATCTAGTTGCAGTCCTTGTTGCAGTAATCTCTTTGTACCTATAATACTTAATTTTCCCTAACAGAAGCAAACAGTGTTTTCCCTAAACAGAAGCATGTATTCTTTGTCATGGATTATATACACGAAGGCAGCCTGTATCGCTATTTGGAGAAGAGAGCATGTCTGGAAACTTCTGAGGCACTGTGAGTAACGGGGCAAAAGAAAGATTTGAGGTGGGAGAAATATCATAAGAAATATGATGGGATTTAGTATCCTCTGTTATATCTAATTTAAATACTCCTACTCTCTGATAATGCCCCAACAATACTTATTATAACTAATAATTCTAGACCCGTGTCTTTGCTCTCTAAATAAATTGTGCAGAATTGACAAGGATAAAATGGAAAAAAAGTTTAGGAAAAAAGTTGTAATCCCATCGTTGTAATCCCATTCTTCTCAATTCACAAAAAATTGTAATCCCATTCTTCTCAATTCACAATCTGGTGAAAAAACATCATAGGTCCTCACTTTTCATTACTATTTAGGATAGATTCTAGTAAACCAGTAAATTTTTTTATCAGGTTTTTTTCAACAGAAATAGTTTGCGGCCTTCAATTCCTACATAGCCGTGAAATCGTCCATCGGTGAGTCCATGAGAGATTCCTTCTCTATTGCTCTGCTCTGTCATTCTTTCTGAGCTATGAGCCTCTCCATGCACTGCTGTCTTCTCTTTCTCTATCTGTGTATTAGCTGTATTCTCCTAATTTGCCTATTTTCTCTCTGTGTATATTAGTAGTATTCCCTCTGTCTGTTGCTCTGCCTCCTATCTCTTTGGCTGTTGCTGCCCTTCTCATTTTTTAACCCAGTCAATTTCTTCCCTCTACATATTGCTCTGTCCTATTTTAAATCCCAGAATTTTTCCACCCACTTTGCCACACTATCCATTAATGTTCTATACACAAACAATCTCATCTATTCTTCACTTTAGTGACCTAAAGCCCGATAACATATTGCTAGACGGGGATGGACATGCAAAGATAGCAGATTTTGGGTTAGTGGAAGAAAATATGTACAAGGGCAAAAAAACACAGGCAAGGCCAGGACTACTTTTTACATGGCCCCTGAGGTAGGCTAATGTCTAATTATATGTTTATTTCTTTTATTTTAATGTGCTATGCAAAGTTTCTGTTACAGCTTTTTTTTTTTTACTTCAGTTTCTTTTAATGATTTATATCCTGAAATTTCAAAGAATAAAACTGAAAAAACAATGAATAAGAACATCTTTCATTAAAATTAAATATTGCATACCTCTATTAAATAGGCAACGTACAACAAAGTACAATAAGTGTAACCCTGTGTCTGACATAAATACACCTTTCTTTTACAGTTTCTAGCAGATAAAGAATATGATGCTGCAGTGGACTGGTGGTCGCTTGGCATTATTCTTTGTGAAATGCTGTGTGGAGACCACTCTTATGATAGATTGCTATCTTCAGACCAACTTCGGTATTCTGTCATCATGAGGAAGCCTCCGTACCCAGACTGGGTCGCCACCAATTCCAAAGGCATTGTGTCTAAGGTGAGTATCTATTGTCACTTATCATGTTGAAGGGACTGTTATACAGAGAGGACAGGTGAACGTAGTGCCACAGTGAGACATCAGGGAGCAACACTTAAGGATGTTAATAGGGAAGTTAATATAAATGGATGCAGTTATGGGTCTGATTGCTCAAGGCTTTATGGTAGAGGTGAATCCCTCTTCAAACAAAACACATTTGACAGTAAAACTGCTAAAGTGAACAGAATTTGAAAATAGGATATTGAGATTTTATAATGCATGTTTAAGTGGCCCAAATGGTGATGTCAATTAATTTAAAAAAAAATTCAGCTCCTAATTAAAAACCCTAAATTCCATCTTGGGGTATATGGTGACATTAGACGCCACCCATTTTATGGAGATCTGTGTTGGGAAGAACTGGAGGCTAAGAAAATTCCACTTCCATATAAGTCAATGGTGGTAGGTAAATTCATGTTATGATAGCCCACACTAATCCCAGACTTTTTATTCAACAACTTGCAGTAGCACTCATTTTATCCCCTTAAATGTCAAATCATTTTATTCCATCATTAGAAAGGCATTTATGATAGAAAAAGAAGCAAGATTTATAAAAAAAACAAACAATTAATTATACTCAGTGTTAAATAATCAACAATCAGGTGACAAATGGCTATGTGTGATTGTTTACCTCGAAGATTAACAAAAACATAGAGTTCTAGAGAAAAACATACTTATAAAACTGCCACTTACAATCGTCGAAATTTACAAACGACAATTATGCATAGATCTAAATGTGGAGTAAACATCACGGAAACCAACTTATTGAGCGATATAGCACATTATATATTTTTTAATGAAAGGTAATGCAAAACAAGAAAGGAATAAGGTTAAAAAGTTAAGAACAGGGTTCTACAATCACCTATGTTAGTCACTTATTCACATAAAATCAAACCATACAGTATAAAAAATGTGGGTGGTGAGAGCACACAGATAAAAATAGCAATTACACATTACCCTTATTGCACGCTTCAGTATATAAACACTTAAATCACTCCTATAAATTTAAAAACAAGGAGAAAAGTAGCATAGGGTAATAACGTAGCAACCTGATGTAACTTTGAATGATAATTGGTTTCACTCACATGGTCATGAGCCACTTATTGGAAGCTGGCTCAGACTAGAAGTTTATCAGGTAAATGCACGTGGTGGTCAAACTCTTAGCTGTATCACCTGTGTGGTCTTCAGGTTACTGTTGCTTAAAATACTCCAGGATGTAGGAAGTATTGCAAAACAATTTATTGGACACACTACAGGTAGCTGGATAAAAACACTTAAAATGAAATCTTATCTCTAAAAAGTCCACTTGTGCATGGATTAAACCTAACGCGTTTCGGCAAAGCCTTTTTCAAAAGTCCATTCTTCACCTTCTGCTTTAATTGTTTAAATAACTCCGGAATTGGTGCCCTTTTCGTCCGTCGAGATGTCATCATATTCTCCTTCCGGTTTCCGTCTGACTGCATCCTTAATTCCGGCCCAACCACTTCCGTCTTCTTCTCATGACTTCACGACGTTGTCTACGTCCTAACGTTGTGACGTACATTTTAGAGGCCCGGAAGATCTTTCAGTCTCAAAGCCCCTGCCCTCCTCAAATATGTATTCCCAAACGTCCAGACCGGGCAAAGGGCACAATTAATGTACATAGGCATTACACATGTGAAAAGCTAAACTATACAATTCAAAGCTAGCTAAATCCTAATGCAGGGCATATCTAAATAATATTAGCCCATAAAACATATTACACTTCCTAAAATAAAAAGAGAACATAAACTCATATCATAAACATAAAACATGAATGTATATTGCGGAGAAAAAAGAAGAAAAAAACATCTGTTAAAAACTTAATTACACTCGTAAATAAAACATTTAGCATTACATATGTATATAAAGAGGAAAAAGGGGACCTTGAAATCAACCCTTCATTAAGTTTTTAATTTAAATATCAAGTCTGAAAAAGAAAAATATATTGGGTTGAACAATATTTAGCAAAAAATATATATATCTAATATATGTGGTAGAGAGGTAGGTAGAAAATGATATAAATAAAAGTGGTTGAAAATTCATATATTTAAAACTTTAATAAAAAAAAAAAAAATACATATAAAATCCATGTATAAAATCCCCTACATTTTAATTGAAGGGAAGTAAAATAGAGAGTAAAATCATATTATAAACCTTATATAAATTATAAATATAAATTATATGAAGTATAAATATGGGGTGCTTTCAAAATCCACATTTAGGCCTTGTGGCATTAGAGTATCCATATTGAAAATCCACTTCGTTTCCGTCCTATTTAATAAATTCTCTTTATCTTGCCCTCTCCAATGTATTTTTATTTTGTCTATTCCTACAAATTCTAAGTCTTTAGGATCACTGAAGGTGTTTCATAAAATGTTTGGTAATGCCTTCTAAGAATAGGGAACCAGTATTATTATTATCTTTTTTTGGCATTTATGTAGCACTAATTTATTCAGTAGTGCTTAACAATATTTAATCATCTTTTTAATGAAGCACTATGTTTGAACGTTTTGATTAAAAAACGTAAATTAAAATATTACATCATGCTATGGCATTTCTGCAATAAGAGATATTTTCTTCTTCTGACCACAGCCATCTCTGAGTTTCAGACCACATGCACAGAAGAAGCCCCTCTCATTTCTGGAGGCCCTGTATAGTATGTACTCTTCAGGATGGAAATGGGACCTTTTTGGCCTGTCGTTCACCAGCCGTAGATGGAGGTACTAGACTGACGGTTTTTCATGTGTACATCTTGCATTGTCTAGCTCTTCTCTGTGAGGAATCTAGTTGGATGCAAACCACTGGTTCAACTCAACACATTCTTCTGCTTTACACTACCAGCCAGCGAAGCATCACCCTGTGCTGTATACCACCAAGATGCACAGTATATTCCGTGACTTCCCATCAGCCAACCTAACATCTTCAGCTGCAGAATACCATTAAACAGACCATCACATGTTGCTGTATTCCATCAAATATCTGAACAAAACAACATATATACTTGAATATTAAACTTGTAAATATTTTGAAAAAATTTAATCTGCTCTTTTTTGTATTCATTACATTTTGATCTTAGTTCCTATCTAGGATAATATATAACATACAAGATCCAGCGTACTTACTCATTCACTAAACAGCAACTTCAAACCACTCAAATTAACAGTTTTTAAAAAAAAACACCTTAACTAGGCAAAATGATGAGGGATTAGTTACAGTATATGATCATATATTGCATAAGCCTGCCACCACACCAATGTACCCCATTTATGGCAGGTAAAATAAATAATAATAAACATACATAAATATTTATTTATCCACAGGCCTTGGCTGGCCATAGATAAACCAGGAATTCGCCCAGTTAACCGTGATGATCAGGAGATGAGGGCCATCTTTGAAGACCCAAAATCTCCACAAGTAGTTCATTATCATTTATTACCATCTCTTGCACTGACAAATAGGCTATCTATAGAGAGAGAAGTACCTCATCAGTGTAACATAGCTGAGTATTCTATATCAGAGGTGTACTTGGCACCTGGGGTGAAACTGTATTTTGACACCCCCCCTTCCAACCTCCTGAATTCTTACTGTTTTGTGCGTTGCTCTGAAGCTTTCTTCTCACATGTGTCTCTTGATCCTTCTTGTGTGTCTCTCCTAATTCCCTCTTATTCTCTTGCATATCTGATAACCCCCTTGTTTGTCTCTTAACCTGCCTTAACCACCTTGTGTCTCTCAACCCTATATCCCTTTGTGTATCTTAAACTCCTCTAACTCCTTTTGTGTTGTTTTCCCCTTTTTGTATCTTACCATATGTTGTCCCTATTATTCCCCCTCTTGTGTCTCTTTTCCCTCTGTTGTGGTCTCTTCCTAGCTCATTTTGCTCTCCTCTCTTGTCAACTACATGCTGGGAGGAAGTGCTCTGACATCACATCCTCCCAGCCCTGCCACAGAGTTAAACTGTCAGCATTGCTCTCAAGTTATGGGCCCACTGAACAGGATATCTTTAATGTGATCTAATTAGAGATATATTTTTATCTCCCCAGCAGGACCCTTGGGAGTACCCAGCTTAAGTAGGCCCCCTTGCAATGACTGTACTCTCCTGATAGGAAACCCGTAAGCAGCGACACCACTTAGTGAATCAAAATGTGTGCATTTAAATGAATATTAAAGCCACCTGATATTTTATCATGGTTGTTTATTTCTGCCCTGAGATAATGTTAAATACCCTGCCTGATCTTAATGCCATGCCAGTCCACTGAAGATCACTGATCCACAGATGAGTACATGCAACCCAGCACCTACATAGCATTTGATTGACAGCCTTGTAGACAGATAGTGAAATCAGATATTGTTCTCTAAGCTGAGAATTTTGCCAGACACAAAAACCTTGTATTGCTGTGTTTGTTATTGCCAATCATGTGTTAACCATCATAGTCACTAAAACCATTGCATTTCATATATTTAAAAAAGTTTCATCAGTTTAACCCTAAATTAGGGATCCCGGCACCCACAGCCTCGACCCTGCCGGAGGTATGGCTAAGAGATTACAAACTTTCTTTAAGCCATACCAATTATTACCAGTAATGGGCACTGTGATAGGCTGAACGTGTCAGCTGCCACTCTCAGCCAATCACTGCTGCTTATTGCTGCTTCCTCATCAGCTCAATGTTAGGATAGGTAACCCAACTTACAGAATAAGGTCACAAAAGTACAGGAAAAAGGGTAGATGGCAATACGTTTTACCAGACCTTAGAGCGGCCGGGCTTAACATGCAAATATCAAGAGATAAAAATATCTAATAACAATTTCAATAGAGATACACTAAATTAATAAGCAAGCCAAACTCAGGCATACAGATCAATAACAAAGAATCAGTGTATAGAAAAAATACGCACTCTCGGACAACCAAACTGGAAACGACGACAGGACACTGAACAGAAATAAAGCTCAAGTATTTATAGGCCTGGGGCATTTCCCTGATAGCCATGCCCCAAAAACATGAGAGGGTGTCGGAAATTATGTGATGACATCATAAAAGGAAATGGCTACACTGTCTGGAGTCAGAAACCCTGGTAAAGGAGTCTGAGGGTGTGGAACTAATGTGTTGTCTACTTGGGCAGGTAGGGGCACCAGGTGAGTTCTATAACACAAAAGTATCCTCACACACAAGCAGCTCCGATGGTTTGAGCTGCTGGGGACTCTCTTTTAGTATCAAACCATTAAAAATGCTGAATGGAAAAACCGCACCAGGGGACTCCAGACATTATAATCCTTTCAATGAAATGAAGCAATTACAGTGCAAACAGTGTCCCTTTAATGATAGCAATTAACATGGGTATTTACAAGTGAAGTCAATTTTTGGTAATATTTACAAAAGAAATTTAATTCCAAAAATATGTGTACTTCTGTGAAATATAATTAGGACTCATCTTGACATGGCAAGTGAGCTTACACTTTAATGGCCATTGGAGTGATACTAAAAAAACACCAGTTATTTAAATGTGCATAGGGATTTGGAATAGTGCACAAGTAACTTTTTTTCTTTGTTTTTTTTATTAAATAATTAATGGACAAAGAGATGGCTATGTATGATAAATGAAAAAGAAACAAAATGGGAATCTAAAAAAGAAAAGCAGGATTTAGGATTGACTGTAAAAGTACACTACAATGTTAAGCACAAACCACAAACTGAAATATAATAGTCATTAAGCTTGATTCAGTTTTATTACATCTAAATCTTATCTGAGCTTCTTGAAATTCATGTGTTTATTTGCCACAACTATGTAACAGTCTAAAGGGTATGTATTGTTAGTAATCGGTTTATAGTTAGTATTCGCTGCAGATCTTTTACAGCTAGTCATGTAACTCGGCACTTATAATAATCTTTAAAGTGCTAAACGGTCCATGTTTAAAATAGTTCTTTATAAAAGACAGCCCTGGTTGTTGTGATGATAACAGACCATGATGTTACTGGGAAAAAAAACGAACCAATGTAGGTGAGCAGCAATCCATCCATCTCTAAACCTTAGGTCCACTTCCACAAACCAACTGAAACAAAGCCACCTCATTTCTACTAAGCACTACCCACCCCGTAACCTCATCCCGCCCACCCTGATTCAACCCTCATTCCACCCACCCTCTTTTAATCCTCATTCCACCCACCCTGGTTCAACTTTAATTCCGCCCACCCTGGTTCAACCCTCATTCTGCCCACCCTGGTTCCATCCTCATTCCACCCAATCCTCATTACGCCCATCCTGGCTCACGTCTCATTCCACCCACCCTGGTTCAACTCTCATTACGCCCACCCTGGTTCAACCCTCATTCTGCCCACCCTGGTGGTTCAATCCTCATTCCGCCCACCCTGGTGGTTCAATCCTCATTCCTACCACCCTGGTTCAACCCTCGTTCCGCCCACCCTGGTTCAACCCTTGTACCACCCACCCTAGTTCAACTCTTATTCCTCCCAATCTGGCTACTTTTAACTATCTAGCATGTTCTTCCATGTTTTGCATCACAGTCAATCAACGCCTCATTCCCTTCACACATTACCAGCTACTGCAATTATACAATTAAGTCTACCATCACCTTCAAATTCCTCTTGAACCTCTTGTCTCATCTTCCCGTGTTACTTTAGAGTGTAAGCTCATGGACTATCTAGCAAAGTACTCTGTATAAAATATCTTCAGAGACTAGATCTCTGCTCACGGACGTAGCCCTCTGTACCTTTTGTATTGGGCTGTATTTTACCCAATTTTTCCCAATTGTACAGTGTTGCATAATATGTTGGTGCTTTATAAACGCCAGTAATAAATATATAAGTACCAGTGTCCTTTTTTTCCAATGACAATATGGGCCCATATCTGAAAAGCGTTTTTTTCTCTTTAGGGTGTTCAGGTTTAATTTGCAGAAGTGGTGGAAAAGATAATTAGCAATTCAGTTCTCCTTCTCCTGGAGTTCTATTTTCATTTATCAGAAGCTACTGAAAAGTAGAAAATTGCAATGTAATTAAATTTTCTAGCAATTATAGGAGTATTAGCAAATTTGCAGTTTCTAAATAATGTGTGTGTAAAATAACCAATAAAATTGGTATTTCGTAATACCTTTTTTACTGGAATAAGAATTTTGGAATGACAGGCTTTTGAGAGATACTCACTTTCTCAAGTTTAAAGCATTTCTGAGCAATAAAATACATAGAAGTTAAAGTTGAGTTGTGATACTGATATTAAAGCGACATGAGAGTGAAGAAAATATACACATCTCATTTAGGGTACATCTATCTATCTATCTATCTATCTTTATATATATATATATATATATATATATCTGTATATCTATCTATCTATATATCTGTATATCTATCTATATATCTATCTGTATATCTATCTATCTATCTATCTATTTAGCTGTATATCTATATATTTGTCGGTCTGTATATCTATCTATCTATCTATCTGTATATCTATCTATCTATCTATCGGTCTGTCAGTCTGTCTATCTATCTATCTATCTATCTATCTATCTATCTATCTATCTATCTATCTGTCTATCTATCTATCTATATATCTATCTATCTATCTATCTGTATATCTATCTGTATATCTATGTCTATCGATCTGTATATCTATCTGTATATATATATCTATCTATCGGTCTGTCAGTCTGTCTATTTATCTGTCTATTTATCTGTCTATCTATCTGTTTATCTATCTATCTATCTATCTATCTATCTATTTAGCTGTATATCTATCTATTTGTCGGTCTGTATATCTATCTATATGTATATCTATCTATCTATCTATCTATCTATCTGTATATCTATCTGTATATCTATGTCTATCGATCTGTATATCTATCTGTATATATATCTATATATCGGTCTGTCGGTCTGTCTATTTATCTGTCTATCTGTCTATCTATCTATCTATCTATCTATCTATCTATCTATCTATCTATCTATCTGTCTGTCTGTCTATCTATCTATCTATCTATCTATCTGTCTGTCTCTCTGTATATCTATCTGTATATCTATCTATCTATCTATTGGTCTGTCTATCTATTGGTCTGTCTATCTATCTATCTATCTATCTATCTGTATATCTATGTATCTGTCTATCTATCTATCTATCTATCTGTATATCTATGTATATGTCTATCTATCTATCTATCTATCTATCTATCTATCTATCTATCTATCTATCATCTATCTATCTGTATATCTATCTATCTGTATATCTATGTATCTGTCTATCTATCTATCTATCTATCTGTCTGTCGGTATGTCTATCTATCTATCTGTATATCTATCTATCTGTATATCTATCTGTTTATCTATCTATCTATCTGTCTATCTATCTATCTATCTGTATATCTATCTATCTGTATATCTATCTGTTTATCTATCTATCTATCTATCTATCTATCTATCTATCTATCTATCTATCTATCTATTGGTCTGTCTGTCTATCTATCTATCTATCTATCTATCTATCTATCTATCTATCTATATGTCTGTCTGTCTATCTATCTATCTATCTATAAGTCTGTCTGTCTATCTATCTATGTATATATCTATCTATCTATCTATCTATCTATCTATCGGTCTGTCTATCTATCTGTATATCTACAGTGTTTGAATTTGACAGTTAGTGTGATGATGTCACTGCACTGTGCAGGGAGTGAAGCACAGAGGGCTGCGCCCCCTCAGAATGAACACAGTGATAAACACATGGCCCCACCCCCTCAGACTCAACACAGTGATAAACACACGGCCCTGCCCCTCAGAATGAACAGTGATGTCTGCATGGCCCCACCCCTCAGAATGAACAGTGATCTGTGCATGGCCCCGCCCCCTACGACTGAACAAAGTGATCTGTCCATTGCCTGTGATGTCAGAGTAGGCGGAGAGCTGACCCAGCACTGAGGGAGATTGACGCTAGAATCAGGTAAGTACAGGCATAACCCACTTTTAAAAACGAAGAGAATGTTACCTGCGCTCTGGCCTAAATCCCCATGTACATTTAAACAAAATGGAGGCTCTTTAGTTTTATTCCAATGGCCATTTGAATATATAAGCTCACCTGCCACTTTTAAGTACAAAATGGGACCAGAGCATGTATTTAAAACGTAAATGTACTTAAAGTGACGCAATACCTTTTTTCACTTCCCAGTGCATGTACTGCATTGCAATAGGCATTTACAGGCATAGCTGATATAAATAAGCAAATGCAATTTTTTTTCTTCTGATTTTCCTACCACATTTCCTGCTTTATTTGCAGTGAATCTGCAAGGATTGCTTTAAAACAGCTTTGAAAGCTGGAAGTAAGATATCGATTTAAGCCATAGAGCTGTGGGGTGAGGGGGGTGAATTCGCAACTACCAGTCACAAGGTGAAAACAGCCAGAGGGTTGTCTGGACAAACAGTGCCCTAGAAAGAGAAACATTGTTTGCCATGGGGTCAGCAAAATGATTCCCTTCATTTTAACCCGAAGAACTGGGTAAGTTTTCATTATATTGATTTGCTATTGTGTTTAAGTGAGTGTCACAATGGTAAGCTCAAAATATTGCGATAATCGATCACTTGTAGGTTAAGGGTGGGTCAGATGAATTTGGTTTTATATATTATGAATCTGGGGTTTATTCATTAAAGTATGACTTGTGGAGAACGAAAGAGGGAACTACGAGAGAAGAGAAACCTAGTCCAATTTAGCCGAACACACAAAGGTATCCGAGTTCGGCAGTTTTTCCTAATATGTGTAAGTACAGTACTCACTTTGCCAATTAGGGTAAAACAGCAGCCCACATTAACAGTCCTCTGGAGCAATGCCAGAGCAAGCATGTCTCTGAGTAAACATGACTGTACAGTCATGATGGCTCCCAGTGAATTCACATGAGCATGCGCGGGAATGTCTGTACTCATGAATCACTTTACGTACACTCGCGGGTATGTCCGTACTTGTGAGTGTATGTAAAGTGAGGGTTCATAAAGCGGGGTATGCCTGTACAGTTGTTTAACCCTTACAGTGCCGGGGTGGGGTGTAGTGAGAGGGGGGACAGAGAGAAGTATAGTGTAAGGAATACACTATAGTATTCCTTACACTATAGTATCTGTGACGAGAGCAATCTCGCCACATTGCATTGGAGAAGCCTGGTTACTCGCCTGTTGCCTTTGGATTATGGCCCCATGTTAAAAGGCTTGATTTTCCCCTGCAAAGACAAGAAAGCCGGGTCATTTGGTGCTTGCCCTGTTTGAGCAGTGATACCCCAGATAGCTATGCCATGGAGCCCATTCATATAATGAAAGACTATGGGAAAGACTTTGGCTCCATGGCAATTGAACTGTATGTGTGTGCTCTGAGCGCCATTCAGTAATAATGTGCGCTCAGTCCTAAATGTAACCTGGTGTATTTTATTGTATTTTACTGTCTTTTTGCTGCCATGTGTTCAATGGAGTTTTGCCTCTGTCTTTGGAGATAATTGGATTACTTCTAATTATCTCCAGGATAGAAGACTCTGTGGAACTGGTTTTGGGCAGAAAAGCCATGCTTCCTGTGGTCACAAAGGACTGCGATCTATCTTTTGAACCACTGGACCAATTTGTATGATTTTGACGTATGTTTGTATTTGGAGTATGCTGATTCTGAAAATGTAAGTTATGTGAATGTGATGCATACTTTTCAAGTTATGAATAATGTGGAAAAATTGTATTTCTCTGCTTGTGCTTAACCCCTTAAGGACACATGACATGTGTGACATGTCATGATTCCCTTTTATTCCAGAAGTTTGGTCCTTAAGGGGTTAATTACATTACCCATTGTGTAAGGTAATTGAATCACATGCAGAGGGGAGGAATTTGTGTGGGAGTGTCTGAGTGTATTGTATGTGTTTATTGGTTGTGTTCCAAAACCCTGTGGGTGGTACTAATGTGTAAGAATGTGTACATAAGCACAATAAACCCACAACTCTGTCTGACCACTGCTTGACCCTTAACACGTAGCCTTGTCTCGTCTTTGGGGGGATTTACTGAATGCTGTTAGAGACTGATTGCTAGGAGTGTAAGCCGCTTGGATGCTTTTCCTATTCGTCTGGTAGCAGCAATTCGTATGGTTCCTGTTCGTGTATTTGGAGTGCTATATTGGATGCCGTTCAGGAGTTTGGAGCATTCACTTATTGGCGGTTCGTGTGTTTGGTGTTCTGCAGTAGCTGTGCCTGCATCTCTGGAAAGGGGGCCGATCAACTAAATGGTTTTTACACCTTTTGTGCAAAACGGTCTGTTGCAGTATCCCTTTAATCCCTTTTTGTAAAAGATACACATTTTGTAAAATAAATATTTGGGTAGTTGACATTTTTGGTTTGCTTATAGAAATACAAATACACCATCTGTTTGTATGAGACAGAGCTAAATAATTTATTTGTTTACACATTTTTGGTTTTTTTAGTTAAAGATTGACACAGTCACAAGAAAAGCAAAGTGTTGACACTACAGTCCAGAGGGTTCCTCGCCAATTAAATCCAACCAGTGTATATAATTTGCTACTGCTTATGCAGCAGATAAACATTGTGTTCTATTTTCATCAAATGGTTATAAAGTATTAGCAAGATGGGGCCAACATTAACTCCCCAAAATATAATTTCTTTGGAGTGATCTATATTTGGAAAATCAACTCCACCACTTTACACAGTTGCATAAGGTCATCAAACACGATGTCCTACTGTACAAGTTATATTTTAGTAAGTTCCATATATAAAATCTAAACAATATGAACAATATGGAACATCGACATTTCACCTGTACAACAGCAGTTAATATATTTTGCGCTGGATTTTCACTTGCATTACGCCTTATCAGTATAAAGAAGAGAGAGAATGCAGAAAAGGCATTAAAGGCACAACGTTGACTTTGTAGATTTCTGCTTCATTGTTGTGGATATCCATCATTGGCTTCATATTACATCTTCTGTCTGAAGCTCAGAATATGTCTCTAACAATGCTTATGATGGGATTCTAGAACAAAGAAGACATATATAGTGTTGGAGTGATGATTGTAACCTTGTTAGTCCAGTGATGCAGATGCAAAATAGCAAAATTAGTTATCTTTTTTTTATTGGACTAATAGAATTTTGGAATGATAAGCTTTTGGGATATCTTCCCTTTCTCAAGGCCAGGGATGATCTCCGGAAACCTTGACATTCCAAATTTTTTGGAGTCCAATAAAAAAGGTTTTACAAGATACTACTTCTACCTGATAAAGATATATTGACAAAAAGCTAACTGTTGATGTATAAACTTCTGTTCATTATCTTATATGCTTACCAATACACTATAAGAGAATATAGTGCATAGTGCAAAATGGGATGCTATTGGTTTCAGTGCAAACTTTAAATCATATAGGATTCCAGGTGTATTCTAATCCTCCAGTTTATGTGATATTTAAATAATGAACTTAATTTTAATTTCTTATTTCACAAAGTTAAGAACAGTTAAGAAATAATTTCCACATTTTTCTTGTGTAATACAAACCATTGATTTAAATATAAAACAATACTATATAACACTTGACTTAATGAGCATGATTAATTACCAATATAACCATACATCATTTTCTTTTTTATTTTAGCTATTAATAGAGTTACATATTTAATTTACATTAGAAAGTGATCTCATAGATTGTGAGCTTGTTTGAGCAGGACCTTCTTCACTTCTTCCTCTTTTTATGATGACGAAATGCTATGGAACATGTTGGCACTATATTAATTATATACTTAGTAGAACAATTTAGAGATGTCCGTGACTTACCTCCTGAAGCATTATGATCTCCAACACTGCAAGGGGAAAAAAAATTAAATTATTTAGACTAATTAATTTTGCTTATTCATCCGCACTAATCCATTTCAGTCATATTGATCTGACCTTTACTTTTAGTATTTTACTTTTATGTAAAGTTCCCCATTAATGTACCTAGTGCCATGATATCTAACTGACCATTCACCAATTGTCAGTATTAAACTATTCTGATTGCTCTACATACTCAATGTTGTGTCCATCCAGTAGATGTCTGTAGGTGTTGATTTCCATCTCTAGATGAGTCTTCTGGTCCATGAGAACTTGGTATTCGTGGTTCTGTTGTTCTAGGTCAGATCGGACCTGTGCTAGTTGAGACTCAATGTTATCAATCATGCATTGTAACTGGGAAAGTTGGGAGCCGAACGTTGCCTCCGTCTCTGATAAGGTGCCCTCTAGAGCTGAATTCTGCAATTATTGAAAGGTTTTATCACAGTCTTCTGAAGGAATTATCAAGTGAAAAAATGCTTTTCAACAATGAAAAATAACTTTTCGCTGAGTAAAGCTAGATTCTCCTTGTTTTACCATATAATCTATTATTTTACTATGAATTGTAAAGCTTGCATGTATTTTATAACATCGCCATTTTACTAGAGACTGTCACCAAAAACAAAAATGTAATTGCATCGTTACCCAAACATGCTAAATTCTAGCTGAACCCTGAGGAGGCAGACAGGGCCTAGACAGAACAGGGACATGTATGAATGTGGGGGGGGGGAGCGGGTGTAGAAATTGGAGTAGAGGGGAGTACAAGGATTAGCTCATTAGTAATCTGATTCTCTCAGCCAATGAGTTAGTCTTTCATTACTGGTCTTAACACAGAAGAGCTAACAGAAGCTTTCTGTTTAGCATCTGAAGTAGTGGAGACAGGAAGTGTTCCCCTGGAGACCCCAGGTAAGAAGTCAAGCCATTCTAAAATGGTTTGACAACTTACAATGGGGGCACCAGGGCACTCCTTGCACTGCAAGCTGTAGTGATTATGGTGCTTGGAGTGTCTCTTAAAACCTTTTGTTAAGAAACGTGAACTAGCGATAAATGAAACATGATCACAACCAACTCAAGTCAGCATAGCAACATACAAAAATCTGCACCTGGCATTAGGTAAACACTCCAATCTATTATACCAAACCTTGCAACTAATCAAAAGTCTACAGTGCTACTGAGAAACTATGAGATCTGATGAACAAGTAGTAAATCTATTGGACACCGAGACTCCAAAGCTGTCAGAAAATTGCTGCGCTAATACGTTGACTAATAAAAGAAGCTATACCAAAAAATATATTTGAAAATGTTAGAAATTCTAAATCTATAATCCTTGGCAATGCAAATTGACTGTCCAAAGGTTTGCACATATCTATTGATGCTGACTTACCATACTTAGCTGACTTTGTAGTTCAATTTCCAGGGTCTGTACAGCGCGTCTTGAATCAATAATCTCATTATTAACCGACTGAAGTTGCGCAGCTCCTGAAGACACTTCACGGTCCAGTTCTGTGCTCTGCATGGACAAATAAATAATACTTATTACTAGAAATATAATTCAGTACAATGTGCATCACTTCAGCTAAGGTTTTAAAGGTATACAACTCAATCAAGACATCACCATGGTCAAATAAAATAAATATTTTCATAATTTTGATAATTATTAATTATTACAGAAAATTAAGTCTGTAAATTCTGTTTGCATCTATAGATGTTTGTAGTATGGGGATACAATCTAGAATGTGTCTATAAACGTTCTGTTGGTGAGAGAGAGTTAGAATTACCCTTGCCAAGAAGATACTCTCGGCTTCCCTGAGATTCCTCTCCATCAGGTTTTCGTATTCCTCTCTGACCTCAGATAAAGCTCTGTTCAGATCGACAGATGGAGCAGCATTCATTTCAACATTGACTCTTGTTCCAAGCTGAGAACGCAGCCCATCTACTTCCTTTATGTGGGGAAATAAACATCCATGATCAAAAGTCAAAGGAAAACATTCAATCAATGGGAAAATTCATCTTTGCACTTTGACTGCTATTAAGAAATAAATAAGAAATAATTTTACTATTTATGTAAAATGTAACCTGTAGGGTAAGACAAAATCCTTGAAGGTTTTCAATCACCTACATAGTGCTCTAAATTAAAAGCAGTTTTTCTTCAAATGTGTATGTTAGTCAGTGTCAGACCTACGGAAGAATGTCCAGATGAATACATAGAGATTTACGTCTTTGTTAGGCTCACAATTTGAAGAGCCAAGCTACTAGCCTGGTCTAAATATACTCTCCAGCTCCAATGACCAATGCCAGTTTTTTGTTTGCGTGTTTGTGAAACAAAGTGTCAGTGTGTGTGTTGTTGGAGTATATTTGAGCAGAATGTGAGTGTGTCTTTGAATTCAGGGATGTATGTGTTGAGTATCTCTCTGATTATGAATTCAGTTGTTTATTTCCGTGAATGCAGAGCTATGAAGAGTCACTGTCTGTGATTGCAAGGATGTTTTTGTAGGCAACGTCAGTATCTGTGTTTTTTACCTCCTCATCAAATTTCAGCACGTTATCGTCGCCTTCTATTTGTCATTGCCCTTACCCTTGCCTTTTGCTTTTCGCAAGTCACTTAACCATTTCTATATTCATGTCAACTCTCCAGGAAGAAAATATTGTTGCACAGCTTGACTACAAGTAGTATACTGCATTGAGTAAACATTAATCCCAAATCCCAGCCTTGCTTGCCGAGGCTCAGTTTTCACTCGTCCATGGAGAATGGGCATATGGAAACTGTTAGGCTTGTGTAAATTGAGTATCAATTCTATTACATAGACGAGAATTATAGATTATAACAGTAGATAAATAGATATGCAGTCTTGAGCTAGTTCCCTTTAGTTTTTCTCATTGCTCTTTTCTCCACCCTAACTCTTCCAGTGTATATCTATTACAGATTATGCTCTCTATCCATAGCTACGTTTCCTTAGTTGACATATCTTTGAATAAAATACAGTACCATACGTATCAAAATAGTCAAATTAAAATAATATGAGTATAATGCATTAATTTTCTAAGCATTGTTTTGACCAAATATTTAATTTTTTACTTTTTTAAAATTCTTTATTTATCATTTTTGGGTGCGTCATATTTAAGTAGTACAGACATGTATTTATGTTGTTTCAATAGAAAAGTACTGGCAATATGTCGTTAGAGATTTGCACCATATTTTATGTCAAGCATGAACAGGTTTAGGAACAACAATAACATGTTTAACAATGCATTATGTTCAATGCAACGGTATCAATATGTTCTGTGCACCCTCTGAGTTAGAAAGAGACATGGTGTACGAAGGAAGTGCATGTGTAGAGAGGTGTTAGTTGGCTTAGTATGCCATCTGGGCATAAAATTATATAACAGATTATAAAGAAACAAGGTTGCGTTAGTAAGATGGATGCCCTAGGGTTGGGCTCTTTGTGCTGGACTAGTTTAGAGTGCCTGTTTGTTTTTTAACTCAGTTGAGCGTATGGGTGATACATCTAGAGTGGTTGCCCCTAACCAAGGGGGCAGCAGGGAGGGTCGGTGTTTCAGATACTAAGTGTTTAGGCAAATGCTGTGCTGGCTCTTAATTGTTTTGATCAAATATTTTATTACATACAGAATATGAAGACATTAATAATGTCGCTTCTTTGAATACCTAAGTCCTCTTATTCTTTTTCTGGTTTTGTTGAGTAATTACAGGGTTTATTTTCCAGATTATCTATTCTAAAAAAATTGCACGTAAAAAGCATTGGCACGTTTCTCCACATTACCTGTGAATGGTTGTTCCTTAACTGGTTAATTTCCTGCTCGAGACATTGAACTTCCCCGGCAAAACTTTGCACGTCATTGTTAAGTTGGCCTAGTACTCTACTCAAAGCGCCAATGTCTGCCTCCACATTGTTCCTCAAATTCATCTCCATTTCATACCTACATTGACAACAATATTAAATTCAATGGACAACAATATTGAATAGAAATAAAATTATATTATGCATTTATATTATCTATATTATCTATATTATCTATGTTAATAAATGTTTTACAGTAATACTGGTTGAAGGTTCAGTGTTCTGAAACTGGGTGAAAAAAGACAATAAGGATTCTGTATCATGTTTTACCACAAACAAGCTACTTCATGGTAGCCATTAGTAGAGGGCTATCTAAAAATATAGTAATATATATCCCTCAGTGTACTGAATTTGCTTGTATTTTCACAATATGGGAAATACGTAGATACATGTGTGTGTTGATTATGAAATTTTGCATAATTTTACCCTTAATGCCTGTGCGTAGCTATTACCATAAAGAACCACTAGTTAATTTTCATATGTGGACATTTAAGAAAGAATACAAGAATGATGGTTAATTGACGTGCAACTTCAGAAGATTAAAAAAAACAAACGTATTAGCCAAATCATGGGATCGAACAGTTAATGTTGAGAAACAAGAGTCGTCACTTTCTTTCAAAGAATCATCAGTAAACCTGAGATTTGTATTGGCAATAAATGTAAGATAGTAAAAGACAGTCTACGGCTACTGCACTAAATTTTCAGAAGTGAAGGCTACAAAAGAATATAGCTACCCCATCACGGCTAGCGCTTGTTATTGACTCAAAAGCTGTCGGGCAACAGATCATTTACTTTGAACAAGATAAAATGGGTTGACATCTTGTAAGCATTCACCTTGTTTTTTGCTATGGAAATGTGAATATTAGTGTATTCAAGCTAACTCAAACCTTTTAGATTCTTCCTAAAACAAATAATATTTTTATTACCATCACTGCCAACCTCAATATCTGATTATTACTGTATGAACATAATAAATCACCATGGTAACACAAACACCTGTGCAATTTCATGTAGTGAAGTCTATAGTTTGCTTCTTTTTTTTTTTCTAAATGACTGGTATAAACGTACTTGCTTTTGAAGTCACCTGATGCTTGTTGAGCATTATCTATCTGCAGGACTAAACTTGCATTGCACGTGGCGACTGAAGAAACCTGTACAGGAAACAAATTCACCTAATTAATTATGTGTCGTCTAATGAGTCAACATTTTACATTCTGTGGAATTTTCATTCTTTTAATTTTCTTTGGATACTGGCTAACCATGGATACTCTATTTTACACGTATTGACAAAAGATTGAAAATATAATTTATCTTTCGTGAAGAAGTCTTCGAATAGAGAATATTTGACATCCCTATATCTCCATGTATTTCCTTGTCATTGTATACTAGTAGAATATGTTTTAGGTGTTTTCTAACTGGTATTCTGATTACTTTCTGAATTAAATACATTTACATTTAAAAGCATGCTTAATACAAATCGTGAACAAGACTATTACATTGATTTAGGCAATTTTATGTATAAATAACACATTTAAATTCACATTGTAGATAGTTCCTACAACCATCTTAGATGTATTGTTTAATGTAATATTTTTGGCTTACTTAAAATGAGACATGTCTTGTTTTACCTGGTTCTGGAGCTCCTGAATAGTCCTGAAGTACTCACTGGAGTCAGGGAGTGAGCTTGGGGCATTGTTTGCATACCATTCGCATATCTTCCTTTCCAGCTCGGCATTTTCCTGCTCCAGTGAATGGACCTTATCTAGATAGGAGGCAAGACGCTCATTTAGAGCCCTCATTGTATCTTTCTCATTAATATGAAGTAGGTTATGAGTGTGGCTGCTAGAACTCTTGTAGTGACCATGACCACTTCCACCTCCATGTGCTAGACCAGCAAATGAATGGCTTGATAGTTTTGCACTTCCTCCTAAGTGGCTGGATGATTTATAATAACCACCATGATTAGAACCACTGGAACTGTTATGTTGGAGCTTATAGGAGCTTCCATGCTGAGCTGATGACCCATGACTTGAAGAACAATGCCCTCTAGATTGGTGGGCTCCCATAGAAGATCCACAGGATGAGTAACTACCATGGTGGCTCATGTTGCTATCTGAATTTTCTTACGTTGGAAGGGAAATGTAAACTGCTTAATGCTCAGCTAGTAAACTTTGAGTGTCTCTTCGACTTTGACCTTCTTATATATGAAGCAAATTCCATATAATGAGATTACTTTTATGGGTAATTTACAGGCATGAGAATTCTATTCATAATGTTTTGTATCTGCCTTAAAATGAGCATCAGCCATAAAGCTTAATTTATGGATTAGTGAGGAAGCTCACAGAGTGGCTAGGAGAGTTATGATAACTCTAAATTATATTAACTAATGTACATCAAAAGGTACATAGCCTCACTCCTTTGTGATGTCTATCTTAACATGGTATGTTGCAGGAGTTTAGAGGCTTGATCTCTTACACTTTGGCTACATTAGGAATGTTGTTCATGTCCAAAACACTCACAGACTATGTCAGACTTGGATTTTATTTAAAGTAAAGTTGTTTTTCAATTTTTATTTATTTTATATTAGAGATTTGTTTTCTTTTTAATCTGTGCTCTTTGATCTTATGCCTGTATTTATAACATCATCTACTTTAGGGTGGGAAGCTTGATATTTTAGTTTTCTCTTCAAAGTTTTTTTTTGTGATATGGTGCATTGAGATGGCATTAGGTGCTGTTATCGCAGCCAGTCAGAGTATTCAATGCTATAAATCATGATAAAAGAGAGAACAGAGATAATCTTTGTCTTCTTGTGATAATTGCTTTCCTGCTGCCATGCTGTGAACCTACTATGGTCCCAGCTGCCGTAAAGCAGGTCTGTCATCACAAAACCCTTTTTTTTTCTGATAAACCTCCCCATCACATCAATGTCCAACAAGTTTAGTTATTTTCCCAACTTTTTTCACTTCCCCTTATCTAAATATATGTTTCTGTCTACCGGGTCTCTCGGCAAACGGAAAATCAAATTATATGGCCATGCTCCTTGGCGGGGAGGAAAATTTGTGGTAGAAAAGTAGGTAATCTACAAATATGTATAAGTATAAGAAAAATGCAAGTAGTACCAGGCTTAGCTCATCATCTGACGTGCCTTTAAAGGGACACTGTAGTCACTGTGTCTGTGTCTTCTCATTTAACTGGTGATAGTATCTTTTGTCCTCTGATGCAATGATTTCATTCGGCATTAAACAGTTTTGAATATTTTTATGTTTTAATGCTAAATGAGAGTCCCTCGCAGCCCATACCTCTGCACTGCTTTGGCTAATAAGCTGAGCAGCAGTTGGCAGCTGTGATTGGTTGAGAGTGTCCGCTGGCTTCTTTTATACTATCAGAGTTCCAACTGACAGTATGAAGGGTATAACTTCAAGGAAGTATGGAATCTCTGACTTAGCCACAAACTTCTGTAGGGTCTGGACTCTGAGTGGCCACTGACCCTTATTTAGTGTTAAACTGCTTTAAAATGATTCACACTGAATGGAGGGACAGTGCCAGGGGGCTCAGGACCTATAATCCTTTAACTGAAGAAAAGGTTTATGTACTTTGTGAGCAGAAAAGTAGACAATGTAATAACAGAAGAGTGATAACATTAGAACTAGGTACAGCAGATTACATTAAATAGTGTGTTCTTTAAATGAAAGTATAGAAAGTAAGGAACCTGACAATATAATTGCCAGATATTTGGCAAGAATAAGATATTGTCCTACAGGCAAAGTTATAATAATGTAGTCATAAAGCATGACTGTAAACAAACAATATCATGTTAAAAGCAGACAAAACTGGGATATTATATTAATTAAGCATGATTCATTTTTAATAAATCTAAGTGTCCGCATTGATTCTTCTGCATTCCTTTGATGTGTACATGGTAATACTCTACATATAAGGGTGTATAGTCTGTCTGGTGTTTAGTTTGTTACAAATCTTTAATAGTGAGTCTTACAATGCAGTTATGATATTCTTTCAAGTGCTGAACCACTCCAAGTTATGTATAGCTTAGCTCATTATGACATTATTTTTAAGTTCTCTTTCTTTATATTTCAATCCTAGCTATCACTGGTCTGTGTGTGCCTCGTGGTCCTTGTGTACGTGTGCCTGTATTGTAGTACGTATCTGGGTGCATGTATCTGGAGGTGTGTATCTATTTGTGTGTATGTGAGTGTACATTTGTGTGTGCATCCATGAGCCTGTCTGGATTGTACATGCGTGCATGTTCGTGTATGTAAATGTGTGTAACTCTATGTCTGCGAGTATGTGTGCTCAACGTGTGTGTGTCAGAAGCTGCTTGAGGACCAGCCATGTTTGTTGTGTATATGGGAAGGCTTTGTGAGGGTTACTGTATGTTTGAGTTTACTATGTGTGATATGTGATGGGAAATATTATGTATGTGTGAATGGGTAACTGTTATTGTGTGGGGTGGTGTGACTGTGTGTGGAGGGTGACTGTGTGTGTGAGGGTGATTGTATGTTTGAGGTGAATGTGTGGGGGGGGTGAGTGTTAAGGGGTGTATGACTGTGGATATGTGTAGGGTTCATTGTGTGTGAGTAGGTAGCTTCCCAGACATTGCAGCAGTGAAATAATTTGTTGTCACTCTTCTGCCTACCTTTGGATATTTTCTTTACAGTTTCCTGATCATTTAATGGGGCAGTAATGGTTGCACAGTGGGCTGAGCTTGTGGTCTGAAATTCCTGTCAAGGACCACAAGATAATGTTCGCAGTGATCTGCATTTGTCGGAGTTGCAGACCACAAACTCCCTTGCTATTGTGTGTGGGTTCATGGCTGCTCTGGCAGTTCATTAGATACTTTCACCGGACAAGGCCCCCTCAGAGTTTCCCTATTAATTTTATAGCTGTACTCGGCTTATATTTGCATTATTTAGTTATTTTTATTTTCTTATCTGGAACACTGAGCCCACTGCATATTTTATTTATCAAAGCGCTACACTGAGAATAAGCAGAAGCTTAAAAGCCAGCCCAACAGTAAGCTCCAAAGATGAGAAAATGGCTTCCAGATTACCTCCCAAAAGTAAATTTAATAACCTTAAGCTATTCTTTGTGTGTGCTGCCATCTTGAAATTGGGTTCTGGCTTCAGTTCCTGGTACCTCATCCACCAAGAGATCTTATTATTTCTGGCAAAATTGACTGTAGAAATTCTGCCTTTTGTCATCTTCAGACTGGACTATAAAACAAAATGGTCCTTACTTTGATTTATCACATATTTTACTTATGTTGGGATATCAATGAAAATCCACCACAGTCAATATGATTATTTCAAAGTAATGTTATTTTATAGCTTACATAGAATTTAGCTCTTCAAAATACACAACATTGTTCTGATACTTGACTCCTTGGTAGATTAAGTAATACAACATCCTAATGTCCTAATTTCTGCCGAGTCCCAGATAAGAAGGTGCTTTTAATTTTTTAGACGCAACTAAATGTTCCTTTAAGATAATGTAACAATATTTTGTGATGTTAAGCTAATTAAACTGCAGACCTCTTGAGTGCAAACTATGGATGGCTGTGGACCCTATTCTTCCTGCACTGGTTAAAGAAGGTGTTTCATTTTCCTGTCTTTTTTGTGGTCCATTGGTGTTGTAGGTTCCATAAAAATGGCAGCTGCCCCAGGTATCTATTTAATGTCTCACTTTTACCTGAAGTTTCCAGAAAAAGCAGTGCTTTCTAAGTATTACTCCAAGCACCTTGACCAGTCTGCACAGAGATATAGCACTTTACTGCTGATGATGAATCTCCACCTCTGCCAATTAGCCAATGTAAGTTCCAAGGTGACCTAGGTTAATTCTGTGCAGAGAGAACTTGGCTTCATCTTGCCAAAGCAAATCTTACTCATAAATATTAAAATATGAAGCATAGTTATTTTGGTGAGTAACCTAAGAGTATTGAGCATGTGATATGGCACTAAGGGACATTGCCCAGAAATATGTGTTTTGATAAATGATTAGTAAGAGTAAAAGTTGAATTTAAGATAAAATCACCCCCTATATGTTACACCAGGCTTCCCCAAACTCCAGCCCGCCAGATGTTGCTGAACTACAACTCCCATGATTCTCAGCCAATCTATTTCATTCATAGAATCATGGGAGTTTTTATACATATATATATATAATATATAGATATTACATTTAGAGAAGGATCCCACAAGAGCATACGTGCGTTACCAGTTGGTGCCCCCTTCTCCCTGAAGAACTGGGTCAAGCATTTTTCTGTTTTGGGGCCCTTTGGGCCCAAGGCAGCTGCCTTAGGTCATCTTCATGGTTAATCCTTATTTATTTATTTATTATTTATTACTGGTATTTATAAAGTGCCAACAGATTCCGCAATCCTTCAGTTATGATATGTATATGATTATGTATATTTAATTTTTTATACTCCTTATAGTAAATACTGCACTGTAATTAACTTTCCACTAATCTCCTTTTTGCTTCTCGATACTATTTCAGAAGTCATTGAATTATTATCACTTTTCATTAAGTGACTGAATGTATGGTTAAACGTTACCCGGTCAATTAATTCAAATGGCAAAAGGTGCCATGCAAAACTACATTGTCATTTCTGTTTTCTCTTTAAACAAAAAAGTCATATACAATAACAATTTCAATTTGCATTAGATTAGCAACTTTATTAAAAAAGAATATTCAGTGAAAAAAGTTATGGACAGTTACAGAAAAGTTTCAAAGGACGGTACATTTCATATAAAACCCACATACAACTTAAGGGTAAGTTAGTAAAAATAAACAAATTGTGAACAAAATTGGAATTATGAAGTGGATGTTGTCATATGGATTTGTGTTTTGAAAATTCAAATAGGAATCCAGGTTGATGCTTGAAAGTTTTCCATTTAAAAATCTTCTTTGGTACTGACATGTTTCAGGAAAACATCTCAATATTTAATCTGTTAAATGTATATGAGGCAATATAAATGAAAAAAAATAGAATTGTATTATAAATACAGTACTTGGTATACTTAAGTAAAAATATTGCAAATGATTGCTTTGCTTAAAAAAAATGATAATTAGGCATTTAAATTAACAATAAAGAGGAGCTTTATCAAGGCAAAACAGGTGGTTTTTGGATGTAAAGTGGACATTTTCAAGTGATGTTCTATTGTTTCCAAGGTGATTGCACCTTGATCAGCACGATGCCACAGAAGAGCACCTGTTTTTGCTTTATAAATCTCCCATAATAGGAGACTTGTACATTACTTACTTCCTGAAATTGCTGTGAGCTGAAATGAACACTGCAAAACAAAATTTTGAATGCACTGTGAATCTCTGAATGCACTGTGTTCAAATGGATTGATCTTATGTTCATAGACCGCTAAATTTTATATCTTCATATTTATTCAGATTATGCCTTATTTATGTTCTCTGGTCCATTTCAAAATCCTTAAATTCTCCTCTAATTATTAAATAAAATTTCCTCATTACAATTCATATTTTCACCATCTTCTGAAAATTAATCGCAAAGACAATTCTTCATAAGGAATTGCTGCATTCTTCTTCAAACCCCAAGTAGACATTACATAATTATAGCTGTGCAGCTGTGCTGCAACATGTATATTTATTGTAAAATATTCCAATTATTTTATATAAAAAGCATTCACAGTATATTTTCACATACACTCACACTGAACATGCTTATACACTGCCTGGCCCAAAAAAAAAGTTGCCATCTGGATTTAACTAAGCATATAGGTAAGAGCCTCCTATTGGATAGTTACTGCATGTGCGATTTTCTTTTTTTAGCTGGCAACAAGTTATTTAACCCCAACTGAAGCAATGAGTAGCTACTTATTTCTTAAATAACCATGTCAAAAGACATATCCCGTGGTTGTAGAAAAGATGTTAGTCTGTTTGAGAAGGGTCAAATCATTGGCATGCATCAAACAGAGAAAACAGAGAAAACATCTAAGGAGATTGCAAAAACTACTAAAATTGGGTTAAGAACTGTCCAACACATTATAAAAACTGTAAGGATAGTGGGGAACTACCAGTGATGGGTGCATCAGGATACGAAGAGAGGCAGATGAAGTGTTGCACCCATCATGCCTGGTGCCTACTGTACAAGCCTGTGGGGGCAGTGCTATGACCTTGGGTTGCTGCAGTTGGTAAGGTCTAGGTTCAGCAACATTATGTGCCCAGAGAATGAGGTCAGCTGACTACCTGAATATACTGAATGACCAGATTATTTCATCAATGGATTTTTTCTTCCCTGATGGCATGGGCATATTCCAAGATAACATTTCCAGGATTCATCGGGCTCAAATTGTGAAAGAGTGGTTCAGGGAGCATGAGACATCCTTTTCACACATGGATTGGCCACCACAGAGTCCAGACCTTAACCCCATTGAGAGTCTCTTGGATGTGCTGGAGAAGGCTTTGCGCAGTGGTCTGACTCTCCCATCAATACAAGATCTTGGTGAAAAATGAATGCAACACTGGACAGAAATAAATCTTGTGACATTGCAGAAGCTTATTGAAACAATGTCACAGAGAATGTGTGCCATAATCAAAGCTAAAAATGTTCCAACTAAATATTAGAGTCTGTGACCTTTGTTTTTTGGTGGTGTCTTTTTTTTGGCCGGGCACTGTATATTTAAATTTAAAAAATCAGTATAAGCATTTAATGTGACAAAATGTTTTCTACTCACTGAATGTTGTGTCCATCCAGTAGATGTCTGTAAATACTTATTTCCCTTTCTAGATGGGTCTTCTGGTCTATAAGATGTTGTTAGTCAGAGTTATGTTCTAGGTCAGACTGGATTTGTGCCAATTAAGCTTCCATGTTATCAATGAGACACTGTATCTCGGAGACTGGTAACTGAGGGTAGCCTGCATTTCAGTCAAAGTCCCTTCCAGTCCTGATCTCTGCAAAGACCAATAGTCCAACAAAACATTAGGGAACTCATCAGTTGTCTAGAATTATTTAGTTACAATTAACATGTCCAACTGGATGGCTGCTCACTTCCTTGAACTCAACCTGTCCAAAACAGAACTTCTGGTCTTTTCTCCCTCAAGTGTCACTACTCCCGTGTTTGTCTCCCTCCAAGTCAACAGCGCTACCATCACCTCTACCTCGCAGGCTCGCTGCCTTGGTGTTCTTTTTGACTCCAACCTCTCCTTCACCCCTCATGTCCAACCAATCACCAAATCCTGTCGCTTCCATCTCAAAAATATAGCGCGCATTCGCCCCTATATAACGACAGATGTGGCAAAGGTGATGGTCCATGCTGTTGTTCTCTCTCGCCTTGACTGCTGCAATACCCTTCTCAGTGGTCTTACATGTTCCCAGATTGCACCGCTGCAATCTATAATGAATGCGGCGGCTAGGCTCATTTTCTTGTCCACTCGCACCTCCCACGCCTCCCACCTCTGTCAGTTCCTGCATTGGCTTCCAGTTAGATATAGAGCTCAATTTAAAATTCTGGTGCTTGCTTACAAGTCCCTACATAATGCTGATCCAACCTACCTATCCTCCCTAATACACAAGTATGCCCCGTCGAGGCCCCTATACTCTGCCAAATACCTACTTATATCCTCTGTCCATACTCCCACCTCTAATGCTCGCCTCCAAGATTTCTCCAGGGCTGCACCTCTTCTGTGGAACTCCCATCCCTTCTCCATAAGACTTTCACCCAGTCTTCACTCATTTAAAAAATCATTGAAAACTCACTTCTTCAAGTAAGCATATTGATTAAACTGTTTGCATGTTATTATCCCCCACACCCCATGACTCCTCTCCTGCAACTGAGACTAAGGGGCGCAAATGCTATCTATGAGCCAGGCGGAGCACCCCATATTTCGGACGCAGGAGCTCCCGCAAGTTGACCGGCAAAAGCACCAAATGCCCTGAAACTAATTTGAAACTATTTTGGCCAGAACTTTAACACAGTGGCATTTTTCCCCTACACTGCATGGATCTGAGCGCTATTTGGAGAATGTGGGCATTCTGATCAGGGCTATTTGGGGATGTATTATTTGTGGGGTTATTGTTTATTTTTATGATTTTTTTTTTTTTTACGTTTTTGTGTTTACCTCTCTGTTCCTTGGAGATTGTTAGCTTACCGGTCTTTAACGCAATTATCTCCCAGGCACAGATATCTTTGGGAGGGGCTTGCATTGTATTGTATGGAGACCCCCTGCTGGGTGTTGTGTATATAAGCAGGCAACTTGGCCATAATAAAGGAGTTCATTTGTACCCTTCATCAAATCTTGTCTGATGTTTGGGTAGCTCAGAGTTATAATCACTGCTTTACTTCGGGAACTGGGAGACTCTTCAACGGATATACTCAGTCGGAGTATAGGGGATCCATTACAACATATTCACAACATTTTACAATTATTGAATGGGGATATTGAATGAGGTGAAGAAGTACCTGCTTAACTTAGCATGCAATCTATGAGTGAAATGAAAAGAAACGGAAAGAGCCCCTATGAAAGGGGGCTCTTAGTGTGTCCTGAGGATTTCTAACAGGGGGTAACCCTTAACAAGTTGAAGAACAAACGCTAGTGTGATACAGGAACAGGAGGTTCCAGGGGCACACAAAAGAGTCCTCAGAGTATCTTTAGTAAATACGATTAAAAACACATTTTATTATAAATCGTAAAATACAAAAGAAAAAACAAACAAAATAACTAATCACTCCACATCTAAATCCTTGAGGAGAGCTAACAGGCTCAATAGACCTAATAGGGACATGGGATTAGTGGGTTATCAGGGGTAGCTAAATGGCAAACTTCGGTGGGTGTTCAGCTTTAGAGAAAGAGACTTGAAAAATGGATATAAATCCAATCTATAGTTAGTATACAATGATAGGTTCAAACAATTCTCAGACCTAAGTGTACTAGAATATTTCTAATAGAGTTATAACAGATGATGTTATGCAGTAGTTCCTAGAATATAGACACTTAGATGCCTTGAACAGGCGCTTGATGAGAGGTTGCCAAATTGAAACCAAATGTCTGTCTGTAAAAAACAAAAGGAAAGAGTAACATATAGCTACATGCGGACCACCTATAGATGGAATCATAAAAAAAACTGTTCGGCCTAATAGTAAGCAGTAGAATCACTGTCTTGTAAATCACTGGCTATATGTAGGACCGTGCTATTAAGGTGATTGTGAAAACAGAGTCCCTAGATATTGAAACCCATTCTTGAATCTCCTAAAATACCCCCATTACCTAAATTAACTATAAATATAGTAGGTCTGTCCTCATAACCCTCACTCCAAACAAAGTGCTAAACAAAAAAGTGGCGTGATTTTAAAATAAAAAAATTAAGAGACATAAAGCCTAACGCGCGTTTCGGCGCTGCTAAAGCGCATTTGTCAAAGGCAATAACCCGGTCCATTGACCTCTGTGGCTATTTGTATAATGGGACATGCTCGCATGAGCCAATTAGGAATCGTGGGCGTGTAGAATTCCTCGCGCCAAAATGAAAGCCTTACATTAATGTTCAAAAACCAACTGTTCTGGCATTTTAATTTTTGCAATACTGCTCTCATTTCAGAGTTAAATATTTTATAAATTATACAAATTGTCATTATATCTTTGTAAGCTTTTTTGCAGATTTTTCATTTCTAGACTTTTCAACTTATTTAATATTTGTAAATGAACTTTTTTGATATTTTGGAATATATTTAAATATTGTAATATTGTAAAATCATCAATTCAAAATATGAAATCATTTGCAAAGTGTATTCAAATGATTAAATCAAGGCCTTAAATGTTCTCATTTCATCTCGTGGTTTCTCATCAATTCTTCTAAATAACAAGGCGTATAATTTTCCATCAATAGATATCAATGGCTAAAGGGACACTACACTCACCAAAAGAACAACAGCTTCTTGTATTTGTTCAGGTGAGTATAGTCAGTCCCTGCAGGCTTTTTCCTGCAAACATTGGATTTCAGAGAAAAGGCAGTGTTTACATTACAGCCTAGGGATACCCCCAGTGGCCACTCCTCAGACGGCTACTAAAGGTGCTTCCTGGGTCAGTCCAGCACCCTAAATAGTGTTTTAACCCTATAGGGTCAGAAATGGACGTTTGTGTTCCTGACTGTATAATGTTCCTTTAAAATCATACAAGTAAAACCAAGATAGGATGGAATCATATACGCTTGCTCTTTCCATTATGTTACCTTATAAAAAACATCCAGATAAACGTCCAGTTTGCATGATACAGATAAAGTTTATTAACAAAATCTTGACTAAAGGACAGTTAGAAAAATAGCCACAGTCAGAAAGTGTTGACAATACAGTCCAAAAGTTTCTTCAACAAAAAAAAATCCAATCAATGTACACATCTTCCAATTGAATATTTAGTGAACATAATTATAAATGAGTAAACAGTTACCAAATATTTCCAACATGGGAAAAGAAAAGTCATTTTTTATATCTCTATCTATCTGTCTGTCTGTCTATCTATCTATCTAGCTTTATGTTTATTTTTTGAGTGGTTGATCATATATTATATTCATTATGTAGAACCAAATGTTTAAAAAAAACTAAGTTCCACTATGAAGAGGTTTAAAGTAATTTTACACGATGTTTGTTCTGTGCATGTTATATTTCAGATCAAATTTCTCTTGCAGTGGATATATTTTGTATAGGACTTTTCACTTGCTTTAATCACTCTACAGAAAACAAAATAAAAAAAAAAGATAATAGAAACACAACACCCAGATTCAGAAAAAGTAGACAGTATAATATTTCCTTCTTTGCTCTAGAGATCCACGTGTTTCAGAGACTGATGTCTTTCTGGACTTCTTCTAGCACTTGCTGTGATGAAATCCTTAAACAAAAGAGACATCAATGTTAAGTTTAGTACTATACACATATAGCTTCATCATTATATTGACACTAGAGAATGTCTGAATCAATGCAATTTAAACGGAGACTCTGTAGAGAATTGTACACCTCACCCAATTACAAATACACAATAGGTGGAGCTATAAGAATTAGTTAATTGACTTTTATTACAGTTTTTAACATTCTGATAAATGTAATTTATTAGTCATGCATCTATTTTCTTTTTAAAATTCTAAACAATATTATTAAATATTATAATGGCGTATGTATATCATAATTATTGATTTCAATCTAAAAACTGTGTTGTATAGCTAAACACATTACGGGAGTTTTATCAAGACTAAACAGGTGCTATTTTGTTGCAAGGTGGTAAATGTTAAGACACATTTTATTGGTTTCCATGGTAATTGTTCCTTAAATCTAACATGTTTTGAAATTATACATTTTCCCTGTAAATGTTATTATAATAAGAAATAACAAAGTTGTGTTTTTTAACGGATATCATGAGTAGTTAGCCATCATAACAAAGAAATATTATAATTACAATTAATGTCATATATAAGACTTTTAATAATGCTCATTACTTACCTCCTGAAGAACTGTGACCTGAGAAACTGCAAGGAAAATTGGGAAAGGCTGAGATTAGATTAATTTTGTTTCATGTGTATTATATTAGTCAACAAATATTTACATTTTAAAAATGTTTGTTATATATCCCCTTCAGCACGTATTTATATTCCCTTCTCATATTATACATTCTGAAACTTAAAAAATAAAAATGGCAATGTCTTTATTACATACTGAATATCATGTCCATCCATCAAATGTCTGTAAGTACTGATTTCCCTCTCAAGATGGGTCTTCTGGTCCATGAGGAGCTGGTACTTGTGGTTCTGTTGTTCAAGGTCAGACCGGATTTGTGATAGCTGAGATTCTACATTATCAATGAGGCACTGTAACTGGGAAAGTTGGGATCTAAAATTGGCCTCTGTCTCGGCTAGAGTGCCTTCCAAAGCAGATTTCTAAAATGATGGAAACAAAAACAAAACAAAGGAAATTATCTTTTGCCTGAAATTGTATACTTTGTGATTTATCATAATCACATTGTGACAGAGAACAGCCACACATTTCATAATATCATAGGATTTCTGTAGGTGCTGCACATAATGCAGAACTGAATTAGGAAGCATCTTTAGTGGCTGCCTGAGTGACTTCCACTAGAGGTGTTACTAAGCAGCAAGTTTCTCTGAAAAGGCAGTGTTTATATTGAAAAGAATGCAGGGACAGGCTATAGACTCCAGAACAACGACCGGTACATTAAACTGTACTGGTTCTGATGAGACACTCGTTAAATTTACATTTGGCAGAGGAGCTACAGGAGAGGATTATTCATTTGTTTTTACTTTTTCACTGGAAAGGTTGTGTGGTAATGGAACACATATCAATTTACTATCAATTTACTATCTGCCACATGTATCTTGCAAAAGGAGTTTCAATAAAAAGTAAAAAAATTAAAAGATCTGTTATATTTGTTAATACAAATCACAGACTGACTACAGAGGTACTACACGACTCTCAGCATAGTTTTTTTTTTCTAAGTGTAAGTGCAGAGTTTGTAGAACACATGGAGAAAACATGTTGGTTAACCCATAACCACAAATAAATCGTAATGTCATTGTGTGCAGCCATAATTCCTGAAATATCATTAAAAAGTAAAATAATTTTATGGCTATTTTAAGGCTAATAGTATTGCTAGGTGTAGCAATTTTTCATCTAACTGTCTGTAGGTCTACCAATCTGTCTGTTTTTGCACATGTGCTGTATATTAAAGCTTACTTACCAAACTTAATTGGCTTTGCAACTCAATCTCCAGGGTCTGTACAGAGTGTTTGAGATCAATAAGTTCATTATTTACTGACTGCATTTGTTCAGATCCAGAAGATACCTCGCGGTCCAATACTGCACTCTGCAAGGAGAATAAAACATCCAATGGAAGTTCTTCAGTTCTCTTTATTTGAGTAACTTATATAGCTCCAAATTATATCCACCCCATAAGGAACATTAAAATATGTGATTTACACTTATGTTTAAAACTGATCTGGAATCCGTTGAGTAATAGTCACATTTTTAAAACTTTGTATGCTTATTTTCTTTCTTTTTTCCTTTTTTTTTGTCTTTTTAGCAAAGTAGAGCATGTGAGGCACCATGATTATGATCAATAGTGTTTTGGAATCTAGAAATGTGTAATTTCATTCAGGAACAACTTGCATATAAATTCACTTGGTTCCCTATAAGGGTTATTTACTGTAGTGAGAGTCAAAGTGAATTTCAAATTTAGGTCTAGAGTAGCTAAACTAAAAGCATAGCTGACTTAGAAAATGTTTCTAGTTTGGCTTATTTGACCTTAAATTTGAAATTTACTTTAAATTTACTTTGAATTCACACATTAGTGAATAATTCTTTAAACTTTTAATTTTAGGGAAATTGAATCCTAATGGCAAAAAAAAGGCAAACTGTGAAATTACTGAGCTCAAGAGTTTTTCCAAATCAGCTATTTTTACGTACTTTTTTAGATTTAAGTTGATGATATTTTGAGTTTAGAGAATAACTAACTTTTTTCTTTGCAACTGAGTAAGACAGCTGTATTCCAGTAACACAAAACACAAATGGTGGTGAGCAGATTTTAATTACCAAGAATGGGTATAGAAGTGTGAGACAATTAAATAATTTGCATTACCCTTTCCAAGAACATGCCCTCGACTTCCCGGAGGTTCCTCTCCATCAGGTTTTCGTATTCCTCTCTGACCTCAGATAAAACGCTGTTCAGGTCGATGGATGGAGCAGCATTAATTTCTACATTGACTCTGGCTCCAAGCTGAGCACGCAGCCCATTCACTTCCTTTATGTTGGGGTGAAAAATAATCAAATAAGAATTTTTTTTATTGATTTTCATTGTGATGTGATTCTTCCCCCACCCCCTGCTATCCCAGGTTTGGTGGTGTAAAATAGTAAACTATCCACCCAGATGCAATGGGTTTTAATAAATTATTAAGGTTACACAGGGCTCTTGACAAAATGCCATGGTGAGGCCTCCTTCTAGAGCTCTGGGCTCTGTTCTATGAGTGTTGCATATGTATGTAGAAGACTAAGTGTTGTGTTTGATAGTGTGTGTAGTGGTCGTGTGTTGTGCGTGCGGATGAGGCTTAGAGCTGGATGAGGGGGGTGGGGCTAAGTGTGCTGGTTGAGTGTTACATGTGTTATGCTGAATTTTGTATGTGGAGGAGTATTGTGTGTGTGAAGGGGAGTCTGAGTGTGGCTAAGTGTTGTGTATGTATGTTGTGTGTGAGTGTGTGTGAGTGTGTGTGTTTTTTCCAGACCACTATAAGAGCTCCCATACAGTTTGCATGCTCAGTTGATGACTAAGAGTACTATCTACAGTGCTCCAAGTCATTGAGGAGTGCCACAGTGCTGTGATGAAGTTTCTAAGATGGCCAGCACCGATAGAGGTTATCCACCAGCCACCGCCTGGGCCCGGGCCCTTGACGGCTGCTAGGTTTACTCATACAAATTCAATTTTATATTAGTGACCCATTTAGAATAACAGATGTGAATTCATTATTTCTGATGGATTTATATTTCATTTTTAATTCCTTCAGTATCACAGGTATGTGATATACTTGAGTTTCCATCTACACGGCACACAAAGTTGAAAATCAATGTTTCAGTCAGTGAGTTTTTACGAGGTTCAGTAATTGTGAATAGTTTTGGCCAAAGTTTAAAAACCTAATATTTAATGTAACCCCATTTCATAGGATCAATTCTATTTGTATTACATAGCATAAATAAAGAAGTTATGATTGTAGATAACATCCGACCAGTGCTCGACATCTACCCATTATGAAACCTCAGACTTATGTTCCACACGTGACATATGTGAAACATATTTGGAATATTACAGGAAAAAATTATAGAGTTTGACATTGCTCCATTTACTGCCAGGGTATTCCAAGCATCTAGTAAAACATTTTGTGCATTTATGTTGTTACGCTTCACACACTTATGTGGCTAAATGTGCTAAGTGCGTTAATAAAATAATTTAATGATATGTTGGCATCATTGATTCCATTTAATTACAGATTGTAATATATCTATGATTTCATTTGTTTTTAAATATTATTAGAACATATAACAACATATGTTACCCTGTATGTGTTAACATTATGGGAATTATACCCACATCACAACGAATTCACCATCAATATTACCTCTGTGTGGTTGTTCTTCAACTGGAGAATTTCTTGCTGGAGGCATTGAACTTGGATCGCTAAGTCTTGAAGTTCATTGTTAAGCTGTCCTAGGGCTTTGTGCAGAGCTCCAATGTCAGCCTCTACATTGGACCTTAAGTTTTTCTCCATCTCATACCTAAGTTGAGAACACCATGGAAACATAAGTAAAACATTCCAAAGCATTCAGTAGACTTAATGGTTAATATATTAAATTGCCAACTCTGTGTATTCTCCGTTAAGGATTATTTAGTTTGTAGAGACTCATAAGAATACCCTTTCTTTCTCATTAGATATTCATCCCTTAAGCTAAAAGCTGCAAGGTGAATTGCTAGTGTTAGACAAACCAAAGAGGCTTGCCTGATCGTCGGCAGATGAGCTTACACTTTATTCGTCATTAAAGTAGTACTAAAAACCTCTGCTATTTAACTGAGGAATGTGAGATAATGTGATGTGCAGGAAACTTTTTTGGTTATCGGTTATTAATTCATACACTGTAAATTGAGGCCCATTTTCAAACGCTTTTCACTTCAATGCTAGCGGGAATTAAATATAGTGAAATGTTCTGTAGTATTCTATACAAATTGTTCTAAAAACTTACTTGCTTCTGAAGTCACCTGCAGCTTGTTGGCCATTATCTATCTGTAAGGCAATTCTTGCATTGTCCACTGAGGCAGAAGCAACCTGTGAAGGAAAAACAACTCAATACAGCTCTAAATACAAAATACAAAGAAGGAGATTTATCAAGGCAAAACAGATTAAATACTTGGTAAAAGTGCTTGAAGATATTCCATTGGTTTCTGTGGCGATTGCTCCTTGTTTAGAACTTTGCCCCAGAATTAATAAATGTCCCTCATGGTCAATACTCTGTTCTTACTCGCACCTCTGATGCCCACCTTCAAGACCTCTCTAGGGCCATGCCATTCCTATGGAACTCCCTTCCCTTCTCCATTAGACTCTCAACCAGTCTCTGTTACTTCAAAAAATCATTGAAAACTTTTCTAGGAAAGCATATAAATTAAAATGTTAATAGGTTCCTTTCCCGCAACTTGGTAACCCTGCTTCTTCTCCTGCAACTATGTAATCCAAAAACTAACCCTTCACTGTAAATTATTCTAGCAACCTACTTTTTCCCATGCATGAAATGTATCCTACCCTTACCTCTCGTGCCACTTTACCCCACTCTCTCTAGAATGTAGGCTTGTTTGAGAAGGGCACTCAACACCCTCTGTTCCTGTGCGTCCAACTCCTCTTCTTGCAAATACTTGTTTATTAGTCCACCCATTGTTCAGCACTGCAGAATTTGCTGGCACTTCATAAATAATTATAAGCATCAATGTTTTTTACATAATATTGGTTAGACAAATAATTACATATGATGCCATTATTCTCAACAAAAAGTATAAACAGTGCTTTAATGTAGCCGCGATTTCACAAAAAAAATAGATTTCAAGTTTACAGCTCTAGACGTTGACTATATTTCTTTTTTTCTGGTAATGCAATATTTATTTTTATATGAGCTGCAATCTTTGAACAGTAGAATACGTTTGCATAAATTGAGATAGAGAATGTTAATATGTGACTTTGCTTCAATATTGCAGTATCATCTCATGAATAGCCAGCTTCAAGATAACCGTATAATGGTATAATGCCTAAATGAGTTACATTTGTATATATTTATTTTACCTGATTCTGAAGCTCATGGATTGTCCTGAAGTACTGACTGGAGTCTGGCAAGGAGCTGGGGGCGTTATTTGCATACCATTCGCATATCTTCCTCTCCAGTTGAGAATTCTCCTGTTCTAGTGAATGAACCTTCTCCAGATAAGATGCAAGACGTCCATTTAGAAACTGCATTGTTTCCTTCTCATTGATACTGAGTAGACCATGACTATGACTGCTAGAACTCTTGTGATGAGATCTAAGATTACCAACACTTCCACTTCCATGTTCAAGACCAATAGAAGAATGGCTGGAAAGCTTCTTGCTTGCTCCATGATGGCTGGAAGCTTTATAGTGACCACTTTGACTTTTGTTGTAGCATTTTTTAGAGCTTCCATGTTGAACTGAAGAGAGGTAGCTGGAAGAGTTATGTCCCCCAGAATGATGAGCTCCCAAGACAGATCCGCAGGATGAGTGATTGCTTCTGTGGCTCATGTTGATCACACGACTTCTTTCTGACACACTTAGAATGGAAATTGCTTACTGTTCTTCAGCTGAACTAGTGTCTTCTTGACTTTGCCCATCTTATATATGATTCAAGTTAGATGTTATGAGGTCATTTTATAAGTAATTTATAGGCATCAGACTCCCATTCAAATTGATTTGTGTCCTCCTTAAAAGTGAGTGTTTGGCATAAAACTTAATTTATGGGTTAGTATAAAAGCTTGGAGCAGAAGCAAGTATAGTTATATTAGTTGAATTAAAAACGGACATCAGAGGATCACCACACCCTTTAACTACTATATATATAGATACATACTTCTTTTAAGCATTGCTTGCAATAAATTGAGTTTTAAATACCCTGATACTTGCTTACAAATCTTTACACAATGCTAATCCGACCTATTTATCCTCACTAATACACAAATATGTCCCGTCTACGCTCCTACGCTCTGCCGGAGACCTACGTCTAACCTCTGGTCGTACTATTACTATATTTTCCCCATCTTCTGAAACTTAATCACAAATACATTCCTTCATAATGAATCTTCAAACCCAAAATTAATTTTCCTAATTAATAAATTATAGCTGTGCTGCAACATGTATATTTTTAGTGAAATATTCCAATTGCTTTAGATAAAAAAACATTCACATGATATTGTCACATACACTCACATTGAACATTCTTATATATTTAAATAACAAAATCAGTATAAGCATTCAATGTGACAAAATATTTTCTACTCACTGAATTTTGTGTCCATCCAGTAGTCTGTAGTTGCTTATTTCCCTTTCCAGATGGGTTTTCTGGTCCATAAGACGTTGGTAGTCAGAGTTATGTTCTAGGTCGGACTTGATGTGTGCCAATTAAGCTTCCATGATATCAATGAGGCACTGTAACTGAGAGAACCGGTAACCAAGGGTAACCTGCATTTCATTCAAAATCCCTTCCAGTCTTGATCTCTACAAAGACAGAACAATAGTCCAATTAAAGGACCACTCTAGGCACCCAGACCACTTCAGCTTAATGAAGTGGTCTGGGTGCCAGGTCAGCTAGGGTTAACCCATTTTTTCATAAACATAGCAGTTTCAGAGAAACTGCTATGTTTATGAATGGGTTAAGCCTTCCCCTATTTCCTCTAGCGGCTGTCTCATTGACAGCCGCTAGAGGCGCTTGCGTGCTTCTCACTGTGATTTTCACAGTGAGAGCACGCCAGCGTCCATAGGAAAGCATTATGAATGCTTTCCTATGTGACCGGCTGAATGCGCGCGCAGCTCTTGCCGCGCGTGCGCATTCAGCCGACGGGGAGGAGAAGAGGAGGATCGGAGGAGGAGAGCTCTCCGCCCAGCGCTGGAAAAAGGTAAGTTTTTACCCCTTCCAGAGCCGGGCGGGAGGGGGTCCCTGAGGGTGGGGGCACTCTCAGGGCACTATAGTGCCAGGAAAATGAGTATGTTTTCCTGGCACTATAGTGGTCCTTTAAATATTAAGGAACTCATCAGTTGTCTAGAATTCTTTAGTTACAATTAACAATTCAAATCTGATTAATAGTCAGAGAGACTTCAGAGGCATGATCTATACACCAATTGTTTTAGTGACTATAGTGTCCCTTTAAATAGGCTAGTTTGGAAATAAGTACCAGAAGCTTTGGCCAGTATCCTCTGTAGTCCAGTCAACCTTAATAGCAGAGCTGCAGAAATAGTTATAGAGGGTGTAAAACACAGTGCTCTCCCAGCATCTCCATTGTCTGTGCGTGAAGCTGGACAGGAAGAAGAAGTGAAGCTGGACAGGAAGAAGAAGGGATCACATCTTATCTGCCCACTAACATCCTCTTACACAGTAAATGCCTTGCTGGAGGAGCAATGGAAGCTCTGAGTGATACACACTGTATAACAGCTCCTGCAGCACTAATATCATCAACCTGATTGGTTTACAGAAGACATGGGAGGGTGAGCACTTTGTAAATAACCATTTAAACTCCAGCACTCACAGCATAAACCTGAAAACAAACCATTTACGTTAATCCTATGTTTAACTCCTCTTAAAAACCTGATGCATAATGCACTCCAGTACTAAATGTAACCCAAGTCTTGTCCTGAACTCAATAATCCTACATAGCCTTTATACTACAACTTTAACTCCTCTCAAGCTGTTAATCTTCTTAACACTAAACACCCTATATAATCTAATTCTGACATTAACCCCTCTGTGACTTTAAATCCCATTTTACCCTAACCATTTCTAAGGTTACTTTAACTCTGCAATGCATTTACACAGGTGTGTACACTCTCTATACTCACCCATTCAAGTACAATTAATTACAAGCAGAGCAAAAGATATGCACATACATACATTTATGCATACGTAGTTGCCATATATCAATATGTTTTTAGGTCTGCAATGCCCTGTTAATAAATTCATTATTCTTAATCTACCTTATTTTGGAGTTAGGGAGCAGGGGGCACTCAAGGATTGTGTGCCTACAGACACCTGCCATGTAAATCCTGCCCTGGGCATTGGACTGCATCAATAATATCAACAGTTTGACTTTGAGATTTTGTTTTCTACTATATGAAACCATAATGAAAAATAATATCCAGGGTTCTGGTACCTCTGTGTGTTTCCTCCTCAGATGGAAAATGTCTTGCTGGAGTCAGTAAACTTGTTTTGCTAAATCTTGAAGTTTGTTGTTCAGTTGTTCCAAGGCTTTGTGGAGACCACCAATGTCTGACCTATCTTATTTTAAGCATAGAGTGTAAGCATGACCAATAATTCCAACTTCTCCGGTGGTCCTGTGGTTTCATGCCCAAATCCTTTTATATAAAAGGTCACCCACATCTCAGTTGAAATGCTTAGTCCTCTTGGCATTATAATGTCAGTTACATCAGTTCAGTGCCAAGGGATTATCAAACACACCTCAGGTATATAAGAAGTACCTACCTTTACCCAGCTCTGACATGTATGAAGGTATGAAGGATGCATCTTCCGTAATGTCATTCAAAACAGTCATCTTTTCAGGTTAAAGGACTTGATTTTTATGGATTTTGAGTAAAATATGAAAAACAGGATTACTGGGAAGCAATGTCTTACATAAAGACCACCTTGCAATCTCATCTTCTGTTGTCATCTACAGCAGAGAAAACATGTAGTTGGATTTTTAGAAAGTTTCATATATGAAGGCTCATCATGTAATTTTCACAGGGCCTCACTCTGGCAGTTCAGTGTATTCAGAACCATAACTGCACCTAGTGTCTAGTTAAATTATCTAATTGGTTATGTTTATCTCTCACATTCTCTCTTTCCATTTTCCATAGTTTGGTAAGATTGTCCACTACAGGATGTTGGAATTAATGAATAAAAGTACCTCTAAAATTGGCGGAATAAAAATATGAATTTTTACTAATGGAAAAAGCTTAAGTACAGTTATTATTACTATTTATATAGTGTTAACATATGTGGCAAACGCTCTTTACCATGGACGTTGGCCATAAACTCCTGGAGGAGTGTGGAAGCTGGCCTCCAGGCCACCAACTGTGGTCCACTTTGGAGACCCCGTTCAGGGGTTTACTTCCCCAGCCACCATTAGCAGCTTTCCCTGGGTGCCCTTGGTTCAGCACTTTCCCTTCATTCAAATGGAACCAACCACTAGCTCCCTGGTGGCCGTTCGCATGAAGAAACCCACAAATTGTCCTCAGCAGTACTTAGCCATGATTGTTATGGAGCTAAATGCAGCATGATGACATTGTGGGTCCCCGGTCACCGTAGCGTTACTTAGTCACGAATGTCATGGAATTGTTTTCGGCATGAGGTAACCTTGTGGTTCCCGGACAACTGGATCCGGGGTTTTGAACGACTTTGCAACCCACCAGGAGAGCACTTTTTGGAGGGAAAGTGCCTGAGACTAAGGGGCGCAAATGCTACCTTAGAACCAGGCGAAACAACCATTTTTTCGGAAGCAGGAGCTCCTGAAAGTTGATCGGCAAAAGCACCAAATGCCCTGAAACTATTTTTGGCATAGGACCACGTGTTCGGCAGATCAGAAGTTTAACTTGGTGGCATTTCCCCTACACTGCATGGATCTGAGCGCTACTTGGAGAACTTGGTCATTCAGATCAGTGCTATTTGGGGTTATTGTACATTTTTTTTTTTTTTTTTATATATTTTATATTTTTATGATGTTATTAGTGGGGTTATTGTATATTTGTATGATGTTTTGGGTATTTTTATGTTTTTCTGTTTGCCTCTCTGTTCCTGGGAGTTAATTAGCTTACCGGTCTTTAACGCAATTATGTCCCAGGTACAGAGATCTTTGGGAGGGGCTTGCATTGTATTGTGTGGAGACCCCCTGCTGGGTGTTGTGTATATAAGCAGGCAACTTGGCCATAATAAAGGAGTTCATTTGTACCCATCAAGTCTTGGCTGATGTTTGGGTAACACAGAGTTATAATCACTGCTTCACTTTGGGACCCGGGAGACTCTTCAACGGATATACTCAGTCGTAGTATAGGGGATCCGTTACAACACATTCACAACATTTTAAAAAAATTTAATGGGGATGTTTGAGAAGTTAAGGACCTGCTTAAATTTGGTTACAATCTATGAGTTCAGTCTAATGACTGTTTTGACTGATTTGACTCTTATATATACATATAAGTTCTTGTAAATATATAATACCATATTTGGAAAAGATGCCTCTGTCACGTGTTCCTGAAGGGGCCTGCTGGCTAGCCTCCTGCCCAAAGACTATGGGCAAAAAAAACATTTTAAAAGTTGACTTCCATAGAAAATCCTAACCACTGCATCGATCGGAGTGATTTTTGTCACTCAGATCAGGGCTATCCGGGGATGGCTCTTAATGGGTTTCCATGGATTTTCAGGGTACTTTTGGGGTGTTGTGAAATTGTGTGTTTTTCTGTACCTGGAGATAATTGAGTTTGTACAGTTCTTGACTCAATTATCCTTCAGGCACAGGGGAGGAGTATGTTGAATGTATTGCTTGTATGTGCCTCTCATCCTCCCCCTTATTCCTGTCTTATTATTTCCCTAGCAGGGCATTGTCCTAGAGACACTACCAGACCAGTTTAAAGTAGCTGCTTTGTCCCTCTTTAATCTTCCATCAGCCCTTGTTATTGTCTGACCCCACGCTTCCTTGTACTATAGTGCTCTATGTATCCTATTGTATGTAAATGAGGCTGTGTGTATAAATTGTGAATGTTTGCCTGCATTAAACAGACTACTTCCTAGCATAAATCCTCGGCTCATGTGTGGGGGAACAACTATACTTGCTATACCTGCTAAACTCTCTGGAGGACAGGTCTACCCACTGGGAGCTGTATCCAGGACTTGGGTCCAGGGTGGCCAGAGACAGCGAGACCCCAGCCAAGCTGCGATGGCTAGGAGCTGGACGTGCTTATGGTGTCCCGGGGCAGTGATTATGGTACTCAGTGATTACTAGGAAACATGAATTGGCGGAGGTACCCGGTTAGGGTACCAGGCAGTTCGCCACACCACAAATATCTTGAAAATACATATTATCTCTTGAAATCAGATCACAATCATGCAATTTAATGCTACTGATTCCCAATCCTTTTCATCCTTCTCTCATAAAGGAAAATGTTTTGAGAACAGAATTGCTGTGCTATTCTCTCAAATGATCGATGGTTTTTTTTACGGCCAATTGATCATTTTCTCCCGTCTCAACATTCATACATTCTTTCTTGAGAAAATTTACCAAATTATATTTTATTAATAAAGATTGCCTATGCATTATTCATTTTTTTTTTCTTGTTGGCCAATTATGCGTCACTCATACGTTATCTTTCCTGTAGCACTGAGATATTTGCTCTTTGGCAAAACATTACTCAGTGGCAGTTCTGAAGATTTAAAATTGAACTGCTGCCATTTAAATATCAGCATCTTTGTATTGATGTTACAAAACTGACTATTCTTGCATTTAAACTTTTGCAATAATTCTCTAATTTCAGAGTTAAATATTTTATAAATTATACAAACTGTCATCTTGTCTTTGCAAGCTTTGTTTGCACATTTTTCATTTCTAGACTTTTTAACTTATTTAATATTTTTGAATGAACTTAGAGAACAATTTGATATTTTGGAAAATATTTAAATATTGTAATATTTTTTAAATTTTTACATTAATCCAAAATATGAAATCATTTGCAAAGTGTATTGACTAAATCCAGACCTTCAATGTTCTCATCTCGTTGTTTCTCATGAATTCTTCTGAGTAGTCAAGATGTATCAGTTTCCATCAATAGATATTAATGGTTAAAGGGACACTATGGTCACCACAACAACAACAGCTTATTATATTTGTTCAGGTGAGTATAGTCAGTCCCTGCAGGCTTGTTGCTGTAAACACAGAATTTCAGAGCAAAGGCAGTGTTTACATTACAGCCTAGGGATACCCCCAGTGGCCACTCCTCAGACGGCTACTAGAGGTGCTTCCTGGGTCAGTCCAGCACCCTAAATAGTGTTTTAACCCTATAGGGTCAGGCATGGACGTTTGTGTTCCTGACTGTATAATGTTCCTTTAAAATCATACAAGTAAAACCAAGATAGGATGGCATCATATACGCTTACTTTTTCCATTATGTTACCTTATAAAAAACATCCAGATAAACGTCCAGTTTGCATGAGACAGATAAAGTTTATTTACAAAATCCTGATTAAAGGACAGTTAGAAAAACAGCCACAGTCAGAAAGAATTTTGACAATACAGTCCAAAAGTTTCTTCAACAAAAAAAAATCCAATCAATGTACACATCTTCCAATTGAATATTTAGTGAACATAATTATAAATGAGAAAACAGTTACCAAATATTTCCAACATGGGAAAAGAAAAGTCATTTTTTTATATCTATCTATCTATCTATCTATCTATCTATCTATCTACCTGTCTGTATGTCTGTCTGTCTATCTATCTATCTAGCTCTATGTTTATTTTTTGAGTGGTTGATCATATATTATATTCATTATATAGAACCAAATGTTTAAAAAAAAAAAAAAAAACTCAGTTCCACTATGAAGAGGTTTAAAGTCATTTTACACAATGTTTGTTCTGTGCATGGTATATTTAAGATCAAATTTCTCTTGCAGTGGATATATTTTGTATAGGACTTTTCACTTGCTTTAATCACTCTACAGAAAACAAAATAAAAAAAAAAGATAATAGAAACACAACACCCAGATTCAGAAAAAGTAGACAATATAATATTTCTTTCTTTACTCTAGAGATCCACGTGTTTCAAAGACTGATGTCTTTCTGGACTTCTTCTAGCACTTGCTGTGATGAAATCCTTAAACAGATGAGACATCAATGTTAAGTTTAGTACTATGCAAATATAGCTTCATCATTATATTGACACTAGGGGAATGTCTGAATCAATGCAATTCAAATGGAGCACATCAACTAAGACTCTGCAGAGAATTGTACACCTCACCCAATTACAAATACACAATAGGTGGAGCTATAAGAATTAGTTAAATGACTTTTATTACAGTTTTTAACATTCTGATAAATGTAATTTATTAGTCATGTATCTATTTTCTTTTTAAAATCCTAAACAATATTATTAAATATTATAATGGCTATGTATATTATAATTATTGATTCCAATCTAAAAACTGTGTTGTATAGCTAAAGACATTAAGGGAGTTTTATCAAGACTGAACAGGTGCTATTTTGTTGCAAGGTGGTAAATGTTAAGACACGTTTTATTGGTTTCCATGGTGATTGTTCCTTAAATCTAACATGTTTTGAAATTTTACATTTTCCCTTTAAATGTTATTGTAATTAGAAATAACAGAGATGCGTTTTTTAATGGATATCACGAGTAGTTACCTACCATAACAAAGAAATATTATAATTACAATTAATGTCATATATAAGACTTTTAATAATGCTCATTACTTACCTCCTGAAGAACTGTGACCTGAGAAACTGCAAGGAAAAATGGGAAAGGCTGAGATTAGATTAATTTTGTTTCATGTGTATTATATTAGTCAACAAAGATTTACATTTTATCAAACAATTGTGTGTATAAGAGCATTTATTAAAAATGTTTGTTATATATCCCCTTCAGCATGTATTTATATTCCCTTCTCATATTATTCATTCTGAAACTTAAAAAATGAAAATAGCAACGTCTTTATTACATACTGAATATCATGTCCATCCATCAAATGTCTGTAAGTACTGATTTCCCTCTCAAGATGGGTCTTCTGGTCCATGAGGAGCTGGTACTTGTGGTTCTGTTGTTCAAGGTCAGACCGTATTTGTGATAGCTGAGATTCTACATTATCAATGATGCACTGTAACTGGGAAAGTTGGGATCTAAAATTGGCCTCTGTCTCGGCTAGAGTGCCTTCCAAAGCAGATTTCTAAAATGATGGAAACAAAAACAAAACAAAGGAAATTATCTTTTGCCTGAAATTGTATACTTTGTGATTTATCATAATCACATTGTGACAGAGAACAGCCACACATTTCATAATATCATAGGATTTCTGTAGGTGCTGCACATAATGCAGAACTGAATTAGGAAGCATCTTTAGTGGCTGCCTGAGTGACTTCCACTAGAGGTGTTACTAAACAGCAAGTTTCTCTGAAAAGGCAGTGTTTACATTGAAAAGAATGGGACAGGGACAGGCTATAGACTCCAGAACAACTACGGGTACATTAAACTGTACTGGTTCTGATGAATATAGTGTCTCATTAAATTTACATTTGGCAGAGGAGCTACAGGAGAGGATTATTCATTTGTTTTTACTTTTTCACTGGAAAGGTTGTGTGGTAATGGAACACATATCAATTTACTATCAATTTACTATCTGCCAGATGTATCTTGCAAAAGGAGTTTCAATAAAAAGTAAAAAAATAAAAAGATCTGTTATATTTGTTAATACAAATCACAGACTGACTACAGAGGTACTACATAACTCTCAGCATAGTTTTTTTTTTTTTTTCTAAGTGTAAGTGCAGAGTTTGCAAAACACATGCAGAAAACCTGTTGGTTAACCCATAACCACAAATAAATCGTAATGTCATTGTGTGCAGCCATAATTCCTGAAATATCATTAAAAAGTAAAATAATTGTATGGCTATTTTAAGGCTAATAGTATTGCTAGGTGTAGCAATTTTTCATCTAACTGTCTGTAGGTCTACCAATCTGTCTGTCTTTGCACATGTGCTGTATATTAAAGCTTACTTACCAAACTTAATTGGCTTTGCAACTCAATCTCCAGGGTCTGTACAGAGTGTTTGAGATCAATAAGTTCATTATTTACTGACTGCATTTGTTCAGATCCAGAAGATACCTCGCGGTCCAATTCTGCACTCTGCAAGGAGAAAAAAACATCCAATGGAAGTTCTTCAGTTCTCTTTATTTGAGTAACTTATATAGCTCTAAATTATGTCCACCCCATAATATAAGGAACATTAAAAGATGTGATTTACACTTATCTTACGGTTAAAACTGATCTGGAATCCTTTGAGTAATAGTCACATTTTTAAAACTTTGTATGTTTTTTTTTTTTTTGTCTTTTTAGCAAAGTAGAGCATGTGAGGCACAATGATTATGATCAATAGTGTTTTGAAATCTAGAAATGTGTAATTTCCTTCAGGAACAAAATTGGATATAAATTCACAGGGTTATTCCCTGTAAGGGTTATTTACTACAGTGAGAGTCAAAGTGAATTTAAAATTTAGGTCCAGAGTAGCTAAACTAAAAGCATAGCTGACTTAGAAAATTTTTCTAGTTCCGCTTATTTGACCTTAAATTTGAAATTCTATTTAAATTTATTTTGAATTCAAACATTGGTGAATAATTCATCAAACTTTTAATTTTAGTGAAATTGAATTCTAACACAAAACAAAAATGGTTGTGAGCAGATTTTAATTACGTAGAATGGGTATAGAAGTGTGAGACAATTAAATAATTTGCATTACCCTTTCCAAGAACATGCCCTCGACTTCCCGGAGGTTCCTCTCCATCAGGTTTTCGTATTCCTCTCTGACCTCAGATAAAACGCTGTTCAGATCGATGGATGGAGCAGCATTCATTTCTACATTGACTCTGGCTCCCAGCTGAGCACGCAGCACATTCACTTCCTTTATGTTTGGGTTGAAACAAATCATGTTCAGATGTGAGAAGAAAATTTATTAAAGGCTACATATAGAGTATGAAATTCCAAAAACAGATCAATCAGCAGAATTTTTTTATTGATTTTCATTGTGATGTGATTCTTCCCCCACCCCCTGCTATCCCAGGTTTGGTGGTGTAAAATAGTAAACTATCCACCCAGATACAATGGGTTTTAATAAATTATTAAGGTTACCCAAGGCTCTAGACAAAATGCCATAGTGAGGCCTCCTTCTAGAGCTCTGGGCTCTGTTCTATGAGTGTTGCATATGTATGTAGAAGACTAAGAGTTGTGTTTGAGAGTGTGTGTAGTGGTCGTGTGTTGTGCGTGCGGATGAGGCTTAGAGCTGGATGGGTGGGGGGCTAAGTGTGCTGGCTGAGTGTTACATGTGGTATGCTGAGTTTTGTATGTGGAGGAGTATTGTGTGTCTGTAGGGGAGTCTGAGTGTGGCTAAGTGTTGTGTATGTATGTTGTGTGTGAGTGTGTGTGTTTTTTCCAGACCACTATAAGAGCTCCCATACAGTCTGAGTGCTCAGTTGATGACTAAGAGTACTATCTACAGTGTTCCGAGTCACTGAGGAGTGCCACAGGGCTGTAATGAAGTTTCTAAGGTGGCCAGCACCGATAGAGGTTATCCACCAGCCACCGCCTGGGCCCGGGCCCTTGACGGCCGCTAGGTTTACTCATACAAATTTAATTTTATATTAGGGACCCATTTTAGAATAACAAATGTGAATTAATTATTTCTGATGGATTTATATTTCATTTTTAAATTCCTTCAGTATCACAGGTATGTGATATACTTGAGTTTCCATCTACACGACACACAAAGTTGAAAATCAATGTTTCAGTCAGTGAGTTTTTACGAGGTTTTTGTGAATAGTTTGGGCCAAAATTTAAAAACCTAATAATTAATGTAACCCCATTTCATAGGATCAATTCTATTTCTATTACATAGCATAAATAAAGAAGTTATGATTGTAGATAACATCCGACCAGTGCCCGACATCTACCCGTTATGACACCTCAGACTTATGTTCCACACGTGACATATGTGAAACATATATGGAATATTACAGGAAAAAATTATAGAGTTTGACATTGCTCAATTTACTGCCAGGGTATTCCAAGCATCTAGTAAAACATTTTATGCATTTATGTTGTTATCCTTCACACACTTATGTGGCTAAATGTGCTAAGTGCATTAATAAAATAATGATATGTTGGCATCATTGATTCCATTTAATTACAGATTGTAATAGATCTATGATGTCATTTGTTGTTAAATATTATTAGAACATATAACAACGTATGTTACCCTGTATGTGTTAAGATTATGGGACTTATACCCACATCACAACGAATTCACCATCAATATTACCTCTGTGTGGTTGTTCTTCAACTGGAGAATTTCTTGCTGGAGGCATTGAACTTGGATCGCTAAGTCTTGAAGTTTACTGTTAAGCTGTCCTAGGGCTTTGTGCAGAGCTCCAATGTCAGCCTCTACATTGGACCTTAAGTTTTTCTCCATCTCATACCTAAGTTGAGCACACAATGGAAACATGAGTAAAACATTCCAAAGCATTCAGTAGACTTAATGGTTAATACATTCAATTGCCAACTCTATGTATTCTCTGTTAAGGATTATTTAGTTTGTAGAGATTCATAAGAATACCCTTTTCTTTCTCATTAGATATTTTTCCTTTTAGCTAAAAGCTGGAAGGTGAATTGCTAGTGTTGGACTAACCAAAGAGGCTTGCCTGATCGTCGGCAGATGAGCTTACACTTTAATCGTTGTTAAAGTAGTACTAAAAACCTCTGCTATTTAACTGAGGAATGTGGGATAATGTGATGTGCAGGAAACATTTTTGGTTATCAATTATTAATTCATACACTGTACATTAACGCCCATCTTAAAACACTTTTCACTTCAATGCTAGCGGGAATTAAATATAGTGAAATGTTCTGTTGTATTCTATACAAATTGTTCTAAAAACTTACTTGCTTCTGAAGTCATCTGCAGCTTGTTGGCCATTATCTATCTGTAAGGCAATTCTTGCATTGTCCACTGAGGCAGAAGCAACCTGTGAAGGAAAAATAACTCAATACAGCTCTAAATACAAAATACAAAGAAGGAGATTTATCAAGGCAAAACAGATTAAATACTTGGTACAAAGTGTTCGAAGATATTCCATTGGTTTCTGTGGCGATTGCTCCTTGTTTAGAACTTTGCCCCAGAATTAATAAATGTCCCTCATGGTCAATACTCTGTTCTTACTCGCACCTCTGATGCCCACCTTCAAGACCTCTCTAGGGCCATGCCATTCCTATGGAACTCCCTTCCCTTCTCCATTAGACTCTCAACCAGTCTCTGTTACTTCAAAAAATCATTGAAAACTTTTCTAGGAAAGCATATAAATTAAAATGTTAATAGGTTCCTTTCCCGCAACTTGGTAACCCTGCTTCTTCTCCTGCAACTATGTAATCCAAAAACTAACCCTTCACTGTAAATTATTCTAGCAACCTACTTTTTCCCATGCATGAAATGTATCCTACCCTTACCTCTCGTGCCACTTTACCCCACTCTCTCTAGAATGTAGGCTTGTTTGAGAAGGGCACTCAACACCCTCTGTTCCTGTGCGTCCAACTCCTCTTCTTGCAAATACTTGTTTATTAGTCCACCCATTGTTCAGCACTGCAGAATTTGCTGGCACTTCATAAATAATTATAAGCATCAATGTTTTTTACATAATATTGGTTAGACAAATAATTACATATGATGCCATTATTCTCAACAAAAAGTATAAATAGTGCTTTAATGTAGCCGCGATTTCACAAAAAAAATAGATTTCAAGTTTACAGCTCTAGACGTTGACTATATTTCTTTTTTTCTGGTAATGCAATATTTCTTTTTATATGAGCTGCAATCTTTGAACAGTAGAATACGTTTGCATAAATTGAGATAGAGAATGTTAATATGTGACTTTGCTTCAATATTGCAGTATCATCTCATGAATAGCCAGCTTCAAGATAACCGTATAATGGTATAATGCCTAAATGAGTTACATTTGTATATATTTATTTTACCTGATTCTGAAGCTCGTGGATTGTCCTGAAGTACTGACTGGAGTCTGGCAAGGAGCTGGGGGCGTTATTTGCATACCATTCGCATATCTTCCTCTCCAGTTGAGAATTCTCCTGTTCTAGTGAATGAACCTTCTCCAGATAAGATGCAAGACGTCCATTTAGAAACTGCATTGTTTCCTTCTCATTGATACTGAGTAGACCATGACTATGACTGCTAGAACTCTTGTGATGAGATCTAAGATTACCAACACTTCCACTTCCATGTTCAAGACCAATAGAAGAATGGCTGGAAAGCTTTTTGCTTGCTCCATGATGGCTGGAAGCTTTATAGTGACCACTTTGACTTTTGTTGTAGCATTTTTTAGAGCTTCCATGTTGAACTGAAGAGAGGTAGCTGGAAGAGTTATGTCCCCCAGAATGATGAGCTCCCAAGACAGATCCGCAGGATGAGTGATTGCTTCTGTGGCTCATGTTGATCACACGACTTCTTTCTGACACACTTAGAATGGAAATTGCTTACTGTTCTTCAGCTGAACTAGTGTCTTCTTGACTTTGCCCATCTTATATATGATTCAAGTTAGATGTTATGAGGTCATTTTATAAGTAATTTATAGGCATCAGACTCCCATTAAAATTGATTTGTGTCCTCCTTAAAATTGAGTGTTTGGCATAAAACTTAATTTATGGGTTAGTATAAAAGCTTGGAGCAGAAGCAAGTATAGTTATATTAGTTGAATTAAAAACGGACATCAGAGGATCACCACACCCTTTAACTACTATATATATAGATACATACTTCTTTTAAGCATTGCTTGCAATAAATTGAGTTTTAAATACCCTGATACTTGCTTACAAATCTTTACACAATGCTAATCCGACCTATTTATCCTCACTAATACACAAATATGTCCCGTCTACGCTCCTACGCTCTGCCGGAGACCTATGTCTAACCTCTGGTCGTACTATTACTATATTTTCCCCATCTTCTGAAACTTAATCACAAATACATTCCTTCATAATGAATCTTCAAACCCAAAATTAATTTTCCTAATTAATAAATTATAGCTGTGCTGCAACATGTATATTTTTAGTGAAATATTCCAATTGCTTTAGATAAAAAAACATTCACATGATATTGTCACATACACTCACATTGAACATTCTTATATATTTAAATAACAAAATCAGTATAAGCATTCAATGTGACAAAATATTTTCTACTCACTGAATTTTGTGTCCATCCAGTAGTCTGTAGTTGCTTATTTCCCTTTCCAGATGGGTTTTCTGGTCCATAAGACGTTGGTAGTCAGAGTTATGTTCTAGGTCGGACTTGATGTGTGCCAATTAAGCTTCCATGATATCAATGAGGCACTGTAACTGAGAGAACCGGTAACCAAGGGTAGCCTGCATTTCATTCAAAATCCCTTCCAGTCCTGATCTCTACAAAGACAGAACAATAGTCCAATTAAAGGACCACTCTAGGCACCCAGACCACTTCAGCTTAATGAAGTGGTCTGGGTGCCAGGTCCAGCTAGGGTTAACCCATTTTTTCATAAACATAGCAGTTTCAGAGAAACTGCCATGTTTATGAATGGGTTAAGCCTTCCCCTATTTCCTCTAGCGGCTGTCTCATTGACAGCCGCTAGAGGCGCTTGCGTGCTTCTCACTGTGATTTTCACAGTGAGAGCACGCCAGCGTCCATAGGAAAGCATTATGAATGCTTTCCTATGTGACCAGCTGAATGCGCGCGCAGCTCTTGCCGCGCGTGCGCATTCAGCCGACGGGGAGGAGAAGAGGAGGATCGGAGGAGGAGAGCTTCCCGCCCAGCGCTGGAAAAAGGTAAGTTTTTACCCCTTTCCTCTCCCCAGAGCCGGGCGGGAGGGGGACCCTGAGGGTGGGGGCACCCTCAGGACACTATAGTGCCAGGAAAATGAGTATGTTTTCCTGGCACTATAGTGGTCCTTTAAATATTAAGGAACTCATCAGTTGTCTAGAATTCTTTAGTTACAATTAACAATTCAAATCTGATTAATAGTCAGAGAGACTTCAGAGGCATGATCTATACACCAATTGTTTTAGTGACTATAGTGTCCCTTTAAATAGGCTAGTTTGGAAATAAGTACCAGAAGCTTTGGCCAGTATCCTCTGTAGTCCAGTCAACCTTAATAGCAGAGCTGCAGAAATAGTTATAGAGGGTGTAAAACACAGTGCTCTCCCAGCATCTCCATTGTCTGTGCGTGAAGCTGGACAGGAAGAAGAAGTGAAGCTGGACAGGAAGAAGAAGGGATCACATCTTATCTGCCCACTAACATCCTTTTACACAGTAAATGCCTTGCTGGAGGAGCAATGGAAGCTCTGAGTGATACACACTGTATAACAGCTCCTGCAGCACTAATATCATCAACCTTATTGGTTTACAGAAGACATGGGAGGGTGAGCACTTTGTAAATAACCATTTAAACTCCAGCACTCACAGCATAAACCTGAAAACAAACCATTTACGTTAATCCTATGTTTAACTCCTCTTAAAAACCTGATGCATAATGCACTCCAGTACTAAATGTAACCCAAGTCTTGTCCTGAACTCAATAATCCTACATAGCCTTTATACTACAACGTTAACTCCTCTCAAGCTGTTAATCTTCTTAACACTAAACACCCTATATAATCTAATTCTGACATTAACCCCTCTGTGACTTTAAATCCCATTTTACCCTAACCATTTCTAAGGTTACTTTAACTCTGCAATGCATTTACACAGGTGTGTACACTCTCTATACTCACCCATTCAAGTACAATTAATTACAAGCAGAGCAAAAGATATGCACATACATACATTTATGCATACGTAGTTGCCATATATCAATATGTTTTTAGGTCTGCAATGCCCTGTTAATAAATTCATTATTCTTAATCTACCTTATTTTGGAGTTAGGGAGCAGGGGGCACTCAAGGATTGTGTGCCTACAGACACCTGCCATGTAAATCCTGCCCTGGGCATTGGACTGCATCAATAATATCAACAGTTTGACTTTGAGATTTTGTTTTCTACTATATGAAACCATAATGAAAAATAATATCCAGGGTTCTGGTACCTCTGTGTGTTTCCTCCTCAGATGGAAAATGTCTTGCTGGAGTCAGTAAACTTGTTTTGCTAAATCTTGAAGTTTGTTGTTCAGTTGTTCCAAGGCTTTGTGGAGACCACCAATGTCTGACCTATCTTATTTTAAGCATAGAGTGTAAGCATGACCAATAATTCCAACTTCTCCGGTGGTCCTGTGGTTTCATGCCCAAATCCTTTTATATAAAAGGTCACCCACATCTCAGTTGAAATGCTTAGTCCTCTTGGCATTATAATGTCAGTTACATCAGTTCAGTGCCAAGGGATTATCAAACACACCTCAGGTATATAAGAAGTACCTACCTTTACCCCGCTCTGACATGTATGAAGGTATGAAGGATGCATCTTCCGTAATGTCATTCAAAACAGTCATCTTTTCAGGTTAAAGGACTTGATTTTTATGGATTTTGAGTAAAATATGAAAAACAGGATTACTGGGAAGCAATGTCTTACATAAAGACCACCTTGCAATCTCATCTTCTGTTGTCATCTACAGCAGAGAAAACATGTAGTTGGATTTTTAGAAAGTTTCATATATGAAGGCTCATCATGTAATTTTCACAGGGCCTCACTCTGGCAGTTCAGTGTATTCAGAACCATAACTGCACCTAGTGTCTAGTTAAATTATCTAATTGGTTATGTTTATCTCTCACATTCTCTCTTTCCATTTTCCATAGTTTGGTAAGATTGTCCACTACAGGATGTTGGAATTAATGAATAAAAGTACCTCTAAAATTGGCGGAATAAAAATATGAATTTTTACTAATGGAAAAAGCTTAAGTACAGTTATTATTACTATTTATATAGTGTTAACATATGTGGCAAACGCTCTTTACCATGGACGTTGGCCATAAACTCCTGGAGGAGTGTGGAAGCTGGCCTCCAGGCCACCAACTGTGGTCCACTTTGGAGACCCCGTTCAGGGGTTTACTTCCCCAGCCACCATTAGCAGCTTTCCCTGGGTGCCCTTGGTTCAGCACTTTCCCTTCATTCAAATGGAACCAACCACTAGCTCCCTGGTGGCCGTTCGCATGAAGAAACCCACAAATTGTCCTCAGCAGTACTTAGCCATGATTGTTATGGAGCTAAATGCAGCATGATGACATTGTGGGTCCCCGGTCACCGTAGCGTTACTTAGTCACGAATGTCATGGAATTGTTTTCGGCATGAGGTAACCTTGTGGTTCCCGGACAACTGGATCCGGGGTTTTGAACGACTTTGCAACCCACCAGGAGAGCACTTTTTGGAGGGAAAGTGCCTGAGACTAAGGGGCGCAAATGCTACCTTAGAACCAGGCGAAGCAACCATTTTTTCGGAAGCAGGAGCTCCTGAAAGTTGATCGGCAAAAGCACCAAATGCCCTGAAACTATTTTTGGCATAGGACCACGTGTTTGGCAGATCAGAAGTTTAACTTGGTGGCATTTCCCCTACACTGCATGGATATGAGCGCTACTTGGAGAACTTGGTCATTCAGATCAGTGCTATTTGGGGTTATTGTACATTTTTTTGTTTTTTTTTATATATTTTATATTTTTATGATGTTATTAGTGGGGTTATTGTATATTTGTATGATGTTTTGGGTATTTTTATGTTTTTCTGTTTGCCTCTCTGTTCCTGGGAGTTAATTAGCTTACCGGTCTTTAATGCAATTATGTCCCAGGTACAGAGATCTTTGGGAGGGGCTTGCATTGTATTGTGTGGAGACCCCCTGCTGGGTGTTGTGTATATAAGCAGGCAACTTGGCCATAATAAAGGAGTTCATTTGTACCCATCAAGTCTTGGCTGATGTTTGGGTAGCTCAGAGTTATAATCACTGCTTCACTTTGGGACCCGGGAGACTCTTCAACGGATATACTCAGTCGTAGTATAGGGGATCCGTTACAACACATTCACAACATTTAAAAAAAATGGGGATGTTTGAGAAGTTAAGGACTGCTTAAATTTGGTTACAATCTATGAGTTCAGTCTAATGACTGTTTTGACTGATTTGACTCTTATATATACAAAGACCTATGGAAGCAAAAGAAAACATTTTAAAAGTTGACTTCCATAGAAAATCCTAACCACTGCATCGATCGGAGTGATTTTTGTCACTCAGATCAGGGCTATCCGGGGATGGCTCTTAATGGGTTTCCATGGATTTTCAGGGTACTTTTGGGGTGTTGTGAAATTGTGTGTTTTTCTGTACCTGGAGATAATTGAGTTTGTACAGTTCTTGACTCAATTATCCTTCAGGCACAGGGGAGGAGTATGTTGAATGTATTGCTTGTATGTGCCTCTCTTATTATTTCCCCAGCAGGGCATTGTCCTAGAGACACTACCAGACCAGTTTAAAGTAGCTGCTTTGTCCCTCTTTAATCTTCCATCAGCCCTTGTTATTGTCTGACCCCACGCTTCCTTGTACTATAGTGCTCTATGTACCCTATTGTATGTAAATGAGGCTGTGTGTATAAATTGTGAATGTTTGCCTGCATTAAACAGACTACTTCCTAGCATAAATCCTCGGCTCATGTGTGGGGGAACAACTATACTTGCTATACCTGCTAAACTCTCTGGAGGACAGGTCTACCCACTGGGAGCTGTATCCAGGACTTGGGTCCAGGGTGGCCAGAGACAGCGAGACCCCAGCCAAGCTGCGATGGCTAGGAGCTGGACGTGCTTATGGTGTCCCGGGGCAGTGATTATGGTACTCAGTGATTATGGTACTCAGTGATTACTAGGAAACATGAATTGGTGGAGGTACCCGGTTAGGGTACCAGGCAGTTCGCCACACCATAAATATCTTGAAAATACATATTATCTCTTGAAATCAGATCACAATCATGCAATTTAATGCTACTGATTCCCAATCCTTTTCATCCTTCTCTCATAAAGGAAAATGTTTTGAGAACAGAATTGCTGTGCTATTCTCTCAAATGATCAATGTTTTTTTTTATGGCCAATTGATCATTTTCTCCCGTCTCAACATTCATACATTCTTTCTTGAGAAAATTTACCAAATTATATTTTATTAATAAAGATTGCCTATGCATTATTCATTTTTTTTTTATTGTTGGCCAATTATGCGTCACTCATACGTTATCTTTCCTGTAGCACTGAGATATTTGCTCTTTGGCAAAACATTACTCAGTGGCAGTTCTGAAGATTTAAAATTGAACTGCTGCCATTTAAATATCAGCATCTTTGTATTGATGTTACAAAACTGACTATTCTTGCATTTAAACTTTTGCAATAATTCTCTAATTTCAGAGTTAAATATTTTATAAATTATACAAACTGTCATCTTGTCTTTGCAAGCTTTGTTTGCACATTTTTCATTTCTAGACTTTTTAACTTATTTAATATTTTTGAATGAACTTAGAGAACAATTTGATATTTTGGAAAATATTTCAATATTGTAATATTTTTTAAATTATTACATTAATCCAAAATATGAAATCATTTGCAAAGTGTATTGACTAAATCCAGACCTTCAATGTTCTCATCTCGTTGTTTCTCATGAATTCTTCTGAGTAGTCAAGATGTATCAGTTTCCATCAATAGATATTAATGGTTAAAGGGACACTATGGTCACCACAACAACAACAGCTTATTATATTTGTTCAGGTGAGTATAGTCAGTCCCTGCAGGCTTGTTGCTGTAAACACAGAATTTCAGAGCAAAGGCAGTGTTTACATTACAGCCTAGGGATACCCCCAGTGGCCACTCCTCAGACGGCTACTAGAGGTGCTTCCTGGGTCAGTCCAGCACGCTAAATAGTGTTTTAACCCTATAGGGTCAGACATGGAGGTTTGTGTTCCTGACTGTATAATGTTCCTTTAAAATCATACAAGTAAAACCAAGATAGGATGGCATCATATACGCTTACTTTTTCCATTATGTTACCTTATAAAAAACATCCAGATAAACGTCCAGTTTGCATGAGACAGATAAAGTTTATTTACAAAATCCTGATTAAAGGACAGTTAGAAAAACAGCCACAGTCAGAAAGAATTTTGACAATACAGTCCAAAAGTTTCTTCAACAAAAAAAAATCCAATCAATGTACACATCTTCCAATTGAATATTTAGTGAACATAATTATAAATGAGAAAACAGTTACCAAATATTTCCAACATGGGAAAAGAAAAGTCATTTTTTATATCTATCTATCTATCTATCTATCTATCTATCTATCTATCTATCTATCTATCTATCTATCTACCTGTCTGTATGTCTGTCTGTCTATCTATCTAGCTCTATGTTTATTTTTTGAGTGGTTGATCATATATTATATTCATTATATAGAACCAAATGTTTAAAAAAAAAAAAACTCAGTTCCACTATGAAGAGGTTTAAAGTCATTTTACACAATGTTTGTTCTGTGCATGGTATATTTAAGATCAAATTTCTCTTGCAGTGGATATATTTTGTATAGGACTTTTCACTTGCTTTAATCACTCTACAGAAAACAAAATAAAAAAAAAAGATAATAGAAACACAACACCCAGATTCAGAAAAAGTAGACAATATAATATTTCTTTCTTTACTCTAGAGATCCACGTGTTTCAAAGACTGATGTCTTTCTGGACTTCTTCTAGCACTTGCTGTGATGAAATCCTTAAACAGATGAGACATCAATGTTAAGTTTAGTACTATACAAATATAGCTTCATCATTATATTGACACTAGGGGAATGTCTGAATCAATGCAATTCAAATGGAGCACATCAACTAAGACTCTGCAGAGAATTGTACACCTCACCCAATTACAAATACACAATAGGTGGAGCTATAAGAATTAGTTAAATGACTTTTATTACAGTTTTTAACATTCTGATAAATGTAATTTATTAGTCATGTATCTATTTTCTTTTTAAAATCCTAAACAATATTATTAAATATTATAATGGCTATGTATATTATAATTATTGATTCCAATCTAAAAACTGTGTTGTATAGCTAAAGACATTAAGGGAGTTTTATCAAGACTGAACAGGTGCTATTTTGTTGCAAGGTGGTAAATGTTAAGACACGTTTTATTGGTTTCCATGGTGATTGTTCCTTAAATCTAACATGTTTTGAAATTTTACATTTTCCCTTTAAATGTTATTGTAATTAGAAATAACAGAGATGCGTTTTTTAATGGATATCACGAGTAGTTACCTACCATAACAAAGAAATATTATAATTACAATTAATGTCATATATAAGACTTTTAATAATGCTCATTACTTACCTCCTGAAGAACTGTGACCTGAGAAACTGCAAGGAAAAATGGGAAAGGCTGAGATTAGATTAATTTTGTTTCATGTGTATTATATTAGTCAACAAAGATTTACATTTTATCAAACAATTGTGTGTATAAGAGCATTTATTAAAAATGTTTGTTATATATCCCCTTCAGCATGTATTTATATTCCCTTCTCATATTATTCATTCTGAAACTTAAAAAATGAAAATAGCAACGTCTTTATTACATACTGAATATCATGTCCATCCATCAAATGTCTGTAAGTACTGATTTCCCTCTCAAGATGGGTCTTCTGGTCCATGAGGAGCTGGTACTTGTGGTTCTGTTGTTCAAGGTCAGACCGGATTTGTGATAGCTGAGATTCTACATTATCAATGATGCACTGTAACTGGGAAAGTTGGGATCTAAAATTGGCCTCTGTCTCGGCTAGAGTGCCTTCCAAAGCAGATTTCTAAAATGATGGAAACAAAAACAAAACAAAGGAAATTATCTTTTGCCTGAAATTGTATACTTTGTGATTTATCATAATCACATTGTGACAGAGAACAGCCACACATTTCATAATATCATAGGATTTCTGTAGGTGCTGCACATAATGCAGAACTGAATTAGGAAGCATCTTTAGTGGCTGCCTGAGTGACTTCCACTAGAGGTGTTACTAAACAGCAAGTTTCTCTGAAAAGGCAGTGTTTACATTGAAAAGAATGGGACAGGGACAGGCTATAGACTCCAGAACAACTACGGGTACATTAAACTGTACTGGTTCTGATGAATATAGTGTCTCATTAAATTTACATTTGGCAGAGGAGCTACAGGAGAGGATTATTCATTTGTTTTTACTTTTTCACTGGAAAGGTTGTGTGGTAATGGAACACATATCAATTTACTATCAATTTACTATCTGCCAGATGTATCTTGCAAAAGGAGTTTCAATAAAAAGTAAAAAAATAAAAAGATCTGTTATATTTGTTAATACAAATCACAGACTGACTACAGAGGTACTACATAACTCTCAGCATAGTTTTTTTTTTTTTTCTAAGTGTAAGTGCAGAGTTTGCAGAACACATGCAGAAAACCTGTTGGTTAACCCATAACCACAAATAAATCGTAATGTCATTGTGTGCAGCCATAATTCCTGAAATATCATTAAAAAGTAAAATAATTGTATGGCTATTTTAAGGCTAATAGTATTGCTAGGTGTAGCAATTTTTCATCTAACTGTCTGTAGGTCTACCAATCTGTCTGTCTTTGCACATGTGCTGTATATTAAAGCTTACTTACCAAACTTAATTGGCTTTGCAACTCAATCTCCAGGGTCTGTACAGAGTGTTTGAGATCAATAAGTTCATTATTTACTGACTGCATTTGTTCAGATCCAGAAGATACCTCGCGGTCCAATTCTGCACTCTGCAAGGAGAAAAAAACATCCAATGGAAGTTCTTCAGTTCTCTTTATTTGAGTAACTTATATAGCTCTAAATTATGTCCACCCCATAATATAAGGAACATTAAAAGATGTGATTTACACTTATCTTACGGTTAAAACTGATCTGGAATCCTTTGAGTAATAGTCACATTTTTAAAACTTTGTATGTTTTTTTTTGTCTTTTTAGCAAAGTAGAGCATGTGAGGCACAATGATTATGATCAATAGTGTTTTGAAATCTAGAAATGTGTAATTTCCTTCAGGAACAAAATTGGATATAAATTCACAGGGTTATTCCCTGTAAGGGTTATTTACTACAGTGAGAGTCAAAGTGAATTTAAAATTTAGGTCCAGAGTAGCTAAACTAAAAGCATAGCTGACTTAGAAAATTTTTCTAGTTCCGCTTATTTGACCTTAAATTTGAAATTCTATTTAAATTTATTTTGAATTCAAACATTGGTGAATAATTCATCAAACTTTTAATTTTAGTGAAATTGAATTCTAACACAAAACAAAAATGGTTGTGAGCAGATTTTAATTACGTAGAATGGGTATAGAAGTGTGAGACAATTAAATAATTTGCATTACCCTTTCCAAGAACATGCCCTCGACTTCCCGGAGGTTCCTCTCCATCAGGTTTTCGTATTCCTCTCTGACCTCAGATAAAACGCTGTTCAGATCGATGGATGGAGCAGCATTCATTTCTACATTGACTCTGGCTCCCAGCTGAGCACGCAGCACATTCACTTCCTTTATGTTTGGGTTGAAACAAATCATGTTCAGATGTGAGAAGAAAATTTATTAAAGGCTACATATAGAGTATGAAATTCCAAAAACAGATCAATCAGCAGAATTTTTTTATTGATTTTCATTGTGATGTGATTCTTCCCCCACCCCCTGCTATCCCAGGTTTGGTGGTGTAAAATAGTAAACTATCCACCCAGATACAATGGGTTTTAATAAATTATTAAGGTTACCCAAGGCTCTAGACAAAATGCCATAGTGAGGCCTCCTTCTAGAGCTCTGGGCTCTGTTCTATGAGTGTTGCATATGTATGTAGAAGACTAAGAGTTGTGTTTGAGAGTGTGTGTAGTGGTCGTGTGTTGTGCGTGCGGATGAGGCTTAGAGCTGGATGGGTGGGGGGCTAAGTGTGCTGGCTGAGTGTTACATGTGGTATGCTGAGTTTTGTATGTGGAGGAGTATTGTGTGTCTGTAGGGGAGTCTGAGTGTGGCTAAGTGTTGTGTATGTATGTTGTGTGTGAGTGTGTGTGTTTTTTCCAGACCACTATAAGAGCTCCCATACAGTCTGAGTGCTCAGTTGATGACTAAGAGTACTATCTACAGTGTTCCGAGTCACTGAGGAGTGCCACAGGGCTGTAATGAAGTTTCTAAGGTGGCCAGCACCGATAGAGGTTATCCACCAGCCACCGCCTGGGCCCGGGCCCTTGACGGCCGCTAGGTTTACTCATACAAATTTAATTTTATATTAGGGACCCATTTTAGAATAACAAATGTGAATTAATTATTTCTGATGGATTTATATTTCATTTTTAAATTCCTTCAGTATCACAGGTATGTGATATACTTGAGTTTCCATCTACACGGCACACAAAGTTGAAAATCAATGTTTCAGTCAGTGAGTTTTTACGAGGTTTTTGTGAATAGTTTGGGCCAAAATTTAAAAACCTAATATTTAATGTAACCCCATTTCATAGGATCAATTCTATTTCTATTACATAGCATAAATAAAGAAGTTATGATAGTAGATAACATCCGCCAGTGCCCGACATCTACCCGTTATGACACCTCAGACTTATGTTCCACACGTGACATATGTGAAACATATTTGGAATATTACAGGAAAAAATTATAGAGTTTGACATTGCTCAATTTACTGCCAGGGTATTCCAAGCATCTAGTAAAACATTTTATGCATTTATGTTGTTATCCTTCACACACTTATGTGACTAAATGTGCTAAGTGCATTAATAAAATAATGATATGTTGGCATCATTGATTCCATTTAATTACAGATTGTAATAGATCTATGATGTCATTTGTTGTTAAATATTATTAGAACATATAACAACGTATGTTACCCTGTATGTGTTAACATTATGGGACTTATACCCACATCACAACGAATTCACCATCAATATTACCTCTGTGTGGTTGTTCTTCAACTGGAGAATTTCTTGCTGGAGGCATTGAACTTGGATCGCTAAGTCTTGAAGTTTACTGTTAAGCTGTCCTAGGGCTTTGTGCAGAGCTCCAATGTCAGCCTCTACATTGGACCTTAAGTTTTTCTCCATCTCATACCTAAGTTGAGCACACAATGGAAACATGAGTAAAACATTCCAAAGCATTCAGTAGACTTAATGGTTAATACATTCAATTGCCAACTCTATGTATTCTCTGTTAAGGATTATTTAGTTTGTAGAGATTCATAAGAATACCCTTTTCTTTCTCATTAGATATTTTTCCTTTTAGCTAAAAGCTGGAAGGTGAATTGCTAGTGTTGGACTAACCAAAGAGGCTTGCCTGATAGTCGGCAGATGAGCTTACACTTTAATCGTTGTTAAAGTAGTACTAAAAACCTCTGCTATTTAACTGAGGAATGTGGGATAATGTGATGTGCAGGAAACATTTTTGGTTATCAGTTATTAATTCATGCACTGTACATTAACGCCCATCTTAAAACACTTTTCACTTCAATGCTAGCGGGAATTAAATATAGTGAAATGTTCTGTTGTATTCTATACAAATTGTTCTAAAAACTTACTTGCTTCTGAAGTCATCTGCAGCTTGTTGGCCATTATCTATCTGTAAGGCAATTCTTGCATTGTCCACTGAGGCAGAAGCAACCTGTGAAGGAAAAATAACTCAATACAGCTCTAAATACAAAATACAAAGAAGGAGATTTATCAAGGCAAAACAGATTAAATACTTGGTACAAAGTGTTCGAAGATATTCCATTGGTTTCTGTGGCGATTGCTCCTTATTTAGAACTTTGCCCCAGAATTAATAAATGTCCCTCATGGTCAATACTCTGTTCTTACTCGTACCTCTGATGCCCACCTTCAAGACCTCTCTAGGGCCATGCCATTCCTATGGAACTCCCTTCCCTTCTCCATTAGACTCTCACCCCGTCTCTGTTACTTCAAAAAATCATTGAAAACTATTTTTTCTAGGAAAGCATATACATTTAAATGTTAATAGGTTCCTTTCCCGCAACTTGGTAACTCTGCTTCTTCTCCTGCAACCATGTAATCCAAAAAACTAACCCTTCACTGTAAATTATTCTAGCAACCTACTTTTCCCCATGCATGAAATGTATCCTACCCTTACCTTTTGTGCCACTTTACCCCACTCTCTCTAGAATGTAGGCTTGTTTGAGAAGGGCACTCAACACCCTCTGTTCCTGTGCGTCTAGAATGTTAATATTTGACTTTGCTTCAATACTGCAGTATCATCTCATGAATAGCCATCTTCAAGATAACTGTTAATGGTATACTGCCTAAATGAGTTACATGTGTAAATATTTATTTTACCTGGTTCTGAAGCTCATGGATTGTCCTGAAGTACTGACTGGAGTCTGGCAAGGAGCTGGGGGCGTTATTTGCATACCATTCGCATATCTTCCTCTCCAGTTGAGAATTCTCCTGTTCTAGTGAATGAACCTTCTCCAGATAAGATGCAAGACGTCCATTTAGAAACTGCATTGTTTCCTTCTCATTGATACTGAGTAGACCATGATTATGACTGCTAGAACTCTTGTGATGAGATCTAAGATTACCAACACTTCCAGTTCCATGTTCAAGACCAATAGAAGAATGGCTGGAAAGCTTCTTGCTTGCTCCATGATGGCTGGAAGCTTTATAGTGACCACTTTGACTCTTGTTGTAGCATTTTTTAGAGCTTCCATGTTGAACTGAAGAGAGGTAGCTGGAGGAGTTATGTCCCCCAGAATGATGAGCTCCCAAGACAGATCCGCAGGATGAGTGATTGCTTCTGTGGCTCATGTTGATAACACAACTTCTTTCTGACACACTTAGAATGGAAATTGCTTACTGTTCTTCAGCTGAACTAGTGTCTTCTTGACTTTGCCCGTCTTATATAAGATTCAAGTTAGATGTTATGAGGTCATTTTATAAGTAATTTATAGGCATCAGACTCCCATTCAAATTGATTTGTGTCCTCCTTAAAAGTGAGTGTTTGGCATAAAACTTAATTTATGGGTTAGTATAAAAGCTTGGAGCAGAAGCAAGTATAGTTATATTAGTTGAATTAAAAATGGACATCAGAGGATCACCACACCCTTTAACTACTATATATATATAGATACATACTTCTTTTAAGCATTGCTTGCAATAAATTGAGTTTTAAATACCCTGATACTTGCTTACAAATCTTTACACTATGCTGCTCCGACCTATTTATCCTCACTAATACACAAATATGTCCCGTCTACGCTCCTACGCTCTGCCGGAGACCTATGTCTAACCTCTGGTCGTACTATTACTATATTTTCCCCATCTTCTGAAACTTAATCGCAAATAAATTCCTTCATAATGAATCTTCAAACCCAAAATTCTCTTTCCTTGGTCATTCTTATGATGGTAGAGTAGACACTAAAGAATTATAGCTGTGCTGCAACATGTATATTTTTGGTGAAATATTCCAATTGCTTTAGATAAAAAAACATTCACATGATATTGTCACATACACTCACATTGAACATTCTTATATATTTAAATAACAAAATCAGTATAAGCATTCTATGTGACAAAATATTTTCTACTCACTGAATGTTGTGTCCATCCAGTAGTCTGTAGTTGCTTATTTCCCTTTCCAGATGGGTCTTCTGGTCCATAAGACGTTGGTAGTCAGAGTTATGTTCTAGGTCGGACTGGATGTGTGCCAATTAAGCTTCCATGATATCAATGAGGCACTGTAACTGGGAGAACCGGTAAACAAGGGTAGCCTGCATTTCAGTCAAAATCCCTTCCAGTCCTGATCTCTACAAAGACAGAACAATAGTCCAATTAAATATTAAGGAATTCATCAGTTGTCTAAAATTCTTTAGTTACAATTAACAATTCAAATCTGATTAATAGTCAGAGTGACTTCTGAGGCATGATCTATACACCAATTGTTTTAGTGACTATAGTGTCCCTTTAAATAGGCTAGTTGGGAAATAAGTACCAGAAGCTTTGACCAGTATCCTCTGTAGCCCAGTCAACCTTAATACCAGAGCTGCAGAAATAGTTATAGAGGGTGTAAAACACAGTGCTGTCCCAGCTTCTCCAGTGTCTGTGCGTGAAGCTGGACAGGAAGAAGAAGGGATCACTTCTTATCTGCCCACTAACATCCTCTTACACAGTAAATGCCTTGCTGGAGGAGCAATGGAAGCTCTGAGTGATACACACTGTATAACAGCTCCTGCAGCACTAATATCATCAACCTGACTGGTTTACAGAAGACATGGGAGGGTGAGCACTTTGTAAATAACCCTTTAAACTCCAGCACTCACAGCATAAACCTGAAAACAAACCATTTACGTTAATCCTAGGTGCCTACAGACACCTGCCATGTAAATCCTGCCCTGGGCATTGGACTGCATCAATAATATCAACAGTTTGACTTTGAGAATTTGTTTTCTACTATATGAAACCATAATGAAAAATAATATCCAGGGTTCTGGTACCTCTGTGTGGTTCCTCCTCAGATGGAACATTTCTTGCTGGAGTCAGTAAACTTGTTTTGCTAAATCTTGAAGTTTGTTGTTCAGTTGTTCCAAGGCTTTGTGGAGACCACCAATGTCTGACCTATCTTATTTTAAGCATAGAGTGTAAGCATGACCAATAATTCCAACTTCTCTGGTGGTCCTGTGGTTTCATGCCCAAATCCTTTTATATAAAAGGTCACCCACATCTCAGTTGAAATGCTTAGTCCTTTTGGGATTATAATCTCAGTTACATCAGTTCAGTGCCAAGGTATTACCAAATACACCTCAGGTATATACGAAGTGCCTACCTTTACCCAGCTCTGACATGTATGAAGGTATGAAGGATGCATCTTCCGTAATGTCATTCAAAACAGTCATCTTTTCAGGGTATAGGACTTGATATTTATGGATTTTGAGTAAAATATGAAAAACAGGAGTACTGGGAAGCAATGTCTTACATAAAGACCACCTTGCAATCTCATCTTCTGTTGTCATCTACAGCAGAGAAAACTTGTAGTTGGATTTTTATAAAGTTTCATATATGAAGGCTCATCATGTAATTTTCACAGGGCCTCACTCTGGTAGTTCAGTGTACTGCACCTAGTGTCTAGTTAAATTATCTAATTGGTTATGTTTATCTCTCACATTCTCTCTTACCATTTGCATTAGTTTGGTAAGATTATCCACTACAGGATGTTGGAATTAATTAATAAAAGTACCTCTAAAATTGGCGTTGGCCATAAACTCCTGGAGGAGTGTGGAAGCTGGCCTCCAGGCCACCGACTGTGGTCCACTTTGGAGACCCCGTTCAGGGGTTTACTTCCCCAGCCACCATTAGCAGCTTTCCCTGGGTGCCCCTGGTTCAGCACTTTCCCTTCATTCAAATGGATCCAAACTCCAGCTCCCTGGTGGCCGTTCGCATGAAGAAACCCACAAATTGTCCTCAGCAGTACTTAGTCACGATTGTTATGGAGCTAAATTCAGCATTATGACTTTGTGGGTCCCTGGTCACCTTAGCGTTACTTAGTCACGAATGTCATGGAATTGTTTTCGGCATTAGGTAACCTTGCGGTTCCCGGACAACTGGATCCGGGGTTTTAAACGACTTTGCAACCCACCAGGAGAGAACTTTTTGGAGGGACGGTGCCTGAGACTAAGTGGCGCAAATGCTACCTTAGAGCCAGGCGAAGCAACCCATATTTCGGAAGCAGGAGCAAAAGCACCAAATTCCCTGAAACTATTTTTGGCATAGGACCATGTGTTCGGCCGATCAAAAGTTTAACTTGGTGGCATTTCCCCTACACTGCATGGATCTGAGCGCTATTTGGAGAACTAGGTCATTCAGATCAGTGCTATTTGGGGTTATTGTAAATTTTTTTGTTTTTTTTTATATGTTTTATATTTTTATGATGTTATTAGTGGGGCTATTGTATATTTGTATGATGTCTGGGGTATTTTTCTGTTTTTCTGTTTGCCTCTCGGTTCCTGGGAGATAATTAGCTTAACTGTCTTTAATGCAATTATGTCCTAGGTACAGCGATCTTTGGGAGGGGCTTGCATTGTATTGTTTGGAGACCCCCTGCTGGGTGTTGTGTATATAAGCAGGCAACTTGGCCATAATAAAGAAGTTAATTTGTACCCTTCATCAAGTCTTGGCTGATGTTTGGGTAACACAGAGTTATAATCACTGCTTCACTTCGGGACCTGGGAGACTCTTCAACAGATATACTCAGTCGTAGTATAGGGGATCAGTTACAACACATTCACAACGTTTTACAATTTTTGAATGGGGATGTTTGAGAAGTTAAGAAGGACCAGCATAAATTAGGTTACAATCTATGAGTTCAGTCTAATGACTGTTTTGACTGATTTGACTCTGAATATAGTTCTTGTAAATATATAATACCATATTTGGAAAAGATGCCTCTGTCACGTGTTCCTGAAGGGGCCTGCTGGCTAGCCTCCTGCCCAAAGACTATGGGCAAAAGAAACATGTTAAAAGTTGACTTCCATAGAAAATCCTAACCACTGCACCAATCGGAGTGATTTTTGTCACTCAGATCAGGTCTATCAGGGGATGGCACTTAAGGGGTTTCCATGGATTTTCAGGGTACTTTTGGGGTGTTGTGAAATTGTGTGTTTTTCTGTACCTGGAGATAATTGAGTTTGTACAGTTCTTGACTCAATTATCCTTCAGGCACAGGGGAGGAGTATGTTGAATGTATTGCTTGTATGTGCCTCTCATCCTCCCCCTTATTCCTGTCTTATTATTTCCCTAGCAGGGCATTGTCCTAGAGACACTACCAGACCAGTTTAAAGTAGCTGCTTTGTCCCTCTTCAATCTTCCATCAGCCCTTGTTATTGTCTGACCCCACCCTTCCTTGTACTATAATGCTCTATGTACCCTATTGTATGTAAATGAGGCTGTGTGTTTAAATTGTGAATATTTGCCTGCATTAAACAGACTACTTCCTAGCATTAATCCTCGGCTCGTGTGTGGGGGAACAGCTATACTTGCTATACCTGCTAAACTCTCTGGAGGACAGGTCTACCCACCGGGAGCTGTATCCAGGACTTGGGTCCAGGGTGGCCGGAGATAGCGAGACCCCAGCCAAGCTGCGGTGGCTAGGAGCTGGACGTGCTTATGGTATCCTGGGGCAGTGCTTATGGTACTCGGTGATTACTAGGAAACATGAATTGGCGGAGGTACCCAGTCAGGGTACTAGGCAGTTCGCCACACCATAAATATCTTGAAAATACATATTTTCTCTTGAAATCAGATCACAATCATGCAATTTAAAGTTATTGATTCCTAATCCTTTTCATCCTTCTCTCACAAAGGAAAATGTTTTGAGAACAGAATTGATCAATGGTTTTTTTTACGGTCAATTGATAATTTTCTCATGTCTCAACATTCATACATTCTATCTTGAGAAAATGAACCAAATTATATTCTATTAATAAAGATTGCCTATGCATTATTAAAAATTTTTTTCTTGTTGGCCAATTATGCGTCACTCATACGTTATCTTTCCTGTAGCACTGAGATATTTGCTCTTTGGCAAAACATTACTCAGTGGCAATTCTGAAGATTTACAATTGAACTGCTGTCTTTTAAATATCAGCATCTTTGCATTGATGTTACAAAACTGACTATTCTTGCATTTAAACTTTTGCAATAATTCTCTAATTTCAGAGTTAAATATTTTATAAATTATACAAATTGTCATCTTGTCTTTGCAAGCTTTGTTTGCACATTTTTCATTTCTAGACTTTTTAGCTTATTTAATATTTTTGAATGAACTTAGAGAACAATTTGATATTTTGGAAAATATTTAAATATTGTAATATTTTTTTAAATTTTTACATTAATCCAAAATATGAAATCATTTGCAAAGTGTATTGACTAAATCCAGACCTTAAATGTTCTCATCTCGTTGTTTCACATGAATTATTCTGAGTATTCAAGACGTATCAGTTTCCATCAATAGATATTAATGGTTAAAGGGACACTATGGTCACCACAACAACAGCAGCTTATTATATTTGTTCAGGTGAGTATAGTCAGTCCCTGCAGGCTTGTTGCTGTAAACACAGAATTTCAGAGCAAAGGCAGTGTTTACATTACAGCCTAGGGATACCCCCAGTGGCCACTCCTCAGACGGCTACTAGAGGTGCTTCCTGGGTCAGTCCAGCACCCTAAATAGTGTTTTAACCTTATAGGGTCAGGCATGGACGTTTGTGTTCCTGACTGTATAATGTTCCTTTAAAATCATACAAGTAAAACCAAGATAGGATGGCATCATATACGCTTACTTTTTCCATTATGTTACCTTATAAAAAACATCCACATAAACGTGCAGTTTGCATGAGACAGATAAAGTTTATTTACAAAATCCTGATTAAAGGACAGTTAGAAAAACAGCCACAGTCAGAAAGAGTTTTGACAATACAGTCCAAAAGTTTCTTCAAAAAAAAAAAATCCAATCAATATGCACATCTTCCAATTGAATAATTAGTTAACTTAATTATAAATGAGTAAACATTTACCAAATATTTCCAACATGGGAATAGAAAAGTCATTTTTTTAAATCAATCTATCTATCTATCTATCTATCTATCTATCTATCTATCTATCTGTCTGTCTGTCTGTCTGTCTATCTATCTATCTATCTATCTATCTGTCTGTCTGTCTGTCTGTCTATCTATCTCTCTAGCTCTATGTTTATTTTTTGAGTGGTTGATCATATATTATATTCATTATGCAGAACCAATTTTTATTTTAAATCAATTCCACTATGAAGAGGTTTAAAGTCATTTACACGATGTTTGTTCTGTGCATGTTATATTTAAGATCAAATTTCTCTTGCAGTGGATATATTTTGTATAGGACTTTTCACTTGCTTTAATCACTCTACAGAAAACAAAATAAAAAAAAAAGGTAATAGAAACACAACACCCAGATTCAGAAAAAGTAGACAATATAATATTTCTTTCTTTACTCTAGAGATCCACGTGTTTCAAAGACTGATGTCTTTCTGGACTTCTTCTAGCACTTGCTGTGATGAAATCCTTAAACAAATGAGACATCAATGTTAAGTTTAGAACTATACAAATATAGCTTCATCATTATATTGACACTTGAGAATGTCTGAATCAATGCAATTGAAATGGAGCACATCAACTAAGACTCTGCAGAGAATTGTACACCTCACCCAATTACAAATACACAATAGGTGGAGCTATAAGAATTAGTTAATTGACTTTTATTACAGTTTTTAACATTCTGAAAAATTTTATTTATTAATCATGTATCTATTTTCTTTTTAGAATCCTAAACAATATTATTAAATATTATAATGGCTATGTATATCATAATGATTGATTTCAATCTAAAAACTGTGTTGTATAGCTAAAGACATTAAGGGAGTTTTATCAAGACTAAACAGGTGCTATTTTGTTTCAAGGTGGTAAATGTTAAGACACGTTTTAGTGGTTTCCATGGTAATTGTTCCTTAAATCTAACATGTTTTGAAATTATACATTTTCCCTTTAAATGTTATTGTAATTAGAAATAACAGAGATGTGTTTTTTAACGGATATCACGAGTAGTTACCATCCATAACTAAGAAATATAATAATTACAATTAATGTCATATGTAAGACTTTTAATAATGCTCATTACTTACCTCCTGAAGAACTGTGACCTGAGAAACTGCAAGGAGACATGGGAAAGGCTGAGATTAGATTAATTTTGTTTCATGTGTATTATATTAGTCAACAAAGATTTACATTTTATCGAACAATTGTGTGTATAAGAGCATTTATTAAAAATGTTTGTTATATATCCCCTTCAGCATGTATTTATATTCCCTTCTCATATTATTCATTCTGAAACTTAAAAAATGAAAATAGCAACGTCTTTATTACATACTGAATATCATGTCCATCCATCAAATGTCTGTAAGTACTGATTTCCCTCTCAAGATGGGTCTTCTGGTCCATGAGGAGCTGGTACTTGTGGTTCTGTTGTTCAAGGTCAGACCGGATTTGTGATAGCTGAGATTCTACATTATCAATGATGCACTGTAACTGGGAAAGTTGGGATCTAAAATTGGCCTCTGTCTCGGCTAGAGTGCCTTCCAAAGCAGATTTCTAAAATGATGGAAACAAAAACAAAACAAAGGAAATTATCTTTTGCCTGAAATTGTATACTTTGTGATTTATCATAATCACATTGTGACAGAGAACAGCCACACATTTCATAATATCATAGGATTTCTGTAGGTGCTGCACATAATGCAGAACTGAATTAGGAAGCATCTTTAGTGGCTGCCTGAGTGACTTCCACTAGAGGTGTTACTAAGCAGCAAGTTTCTCTGAAAAGGCAGTGTTTACATTGAAAAGAATACAGGGACAGGCTATAGACTCCAGAACAACTACATTAAGCTGTAGGGCTTCTGGTGAATAGAGTGTCTCATTAAATTTACATTTGGCAGAGGAGCTACAGGAGACTATTATTCATTTGTTTTCACTTTTTCACTTTAAAGGTTGTGTGATAATGGAACACATTTCCATTTACTATCAATTTACTATCTGCCAGATGTATCTTGCAAAAGGAGTTGCAATAAAAAGTAAAACAATAAAAAATTCTGTTATATTTGCTAATACAAATCACAGACTGACTACAGAGGTACTACACCACTTTCAGCGTAGTTTTTTTTCTAAGTGTAAGTGCAGAGTTTGCAGAACACATGGAGAAAACATGTTGATTAACTATAGCCACAAATAAATCATACTGTCATTTTGTGCAGCCATAATTCCTGAAATATTAAGAAGCAAAATAATTTGATGGCAATTTTAAGGCTAATGGTATTGCTAGGTGTAGAAATTTTTTATCTAACTGTCTGTAGGTCTAACAGTCTGACGATTTGTCTGTCTTTGCACATGTGCTGTATATTAAAGCTTACTTACCAAACTTAATTGGCTTTGCAACTCAATCTCCAGGGTCTGTACAGAGTGTTTGAGATCAATAAGTTCATTATTTACTGACTGCATTTGTTCAGATCCAGAAGATACCTCGCGGTCCAATTCTGCACTCTGCAAGGAGAAAAAAACATCCAATGGAAGTTCTTCAGTTCTCTTTATTTGAGTAACTTATATAGCTCCAAATTATGTCCACCCCATAATATAAGGAACATTAAAAGATGTGATTTGCACTTTTCTTATGGTTAAAACGGATCTGGAATCCTTTGAGTAATAGTCACATTTTTAAAACTTTGTATGCTTATTTTTTTTTTGTCTTTTTAGCAAAGTAGAGCATGTGAGGCACCATGATTATGATCAATAGTGTTTTGGAATCTAGAAATGTGTAATTTAATTCAGGAACAAACTTGGATATAAATTCACAGGGTTCCCTATGAGGGTTATTTACTGTAGTGAGAGTCAAAGTGAATTTAAAATTTAGGTAAAGAGTAGCTAAACTAAAAGCGTAGCTGACTTAGAAGACTTTAGCTATTTTGACCTTATATTTGAAATTCACTTTGAATTTACTTTGAATTCTCACGTTAGTGAATAATTCTTTAAACTTCGAATTTTAGTGAAATTGAATCCTAATGTCAAAAATAGGCAAACTGTGAAATTACCAAGTTCAGGAATTTTTCCAAATCAGCTATTTTTACTTACTTTTTTTAGATTTAAGTTGATGATATTTTGAGTTCAGTGAATAACTAACTTTATATTCCAGTAACACAAAGCAAAAATGGTTGTGAGCAGATTTTAATTACGTAGAATGGGTATAGAAGTGTGAGACAATTAAATAATTTGCATTACCCTTTCCAAGAACATGCCCTCGACTTCCCGGAGGTTCCTCTCCATTAGGTTTTCGTATTCCTCTCTGACCTCAGATAAAACGCTGTTCAGATCGATGGATGGAGCAGCATTCATTTCTACATTGACTCTGGCTCCCAGCTGAGCACGCAGCCCATTCACTTCCTTTATGTTTGGGTGAAAAATAATCATGGTCAGATGTGATAGGAAAATATATTAAAGGCTATCTATAGAGTATAAAGTTCTAAAAACAGATCAATCAGCAGAAAAACTCACTGTGATGTGATTTACCATCCCACCCCCTCCCTACTATCCAAGTGTGTTGGTGTAAAATAGTAAAATATCCACCCAGATACAATGGGTTTTTATAAAGTTTTAAGGTTACCCAGGACTCAAGACAAAATGCTATAGTGAGTCCTCCTTCTAGAAGGCTGAGTGTTGTGTTTGAGATTGTGTATAGTGGAGTGTTGTGTGTGCAGAGTAAACTTAGAGCTGTATGTGGGGGGAGGCTAAATGTGTTTCTGTGTGCTGGTTGAGTGTTGTGTGTGGTATGCTGAATTTTGTGTGTGGAGGAGTATTGTGCGTCTGTAGAGGAGTCAGAGTGTGGCTAAGTGTTGTGTTGTTTCTGAGTGTGTGTGTGTTTTTTGCAGACCACTAAAGGAGCTCTCATACAGTCTAATTGTGCTCAGTTGATGACTAAGAGTACTATCTGCTGTGAGGGTTTGATGGAGTTTCTAACATGGTCAGCACCGATAGAGGCTATCCACTAGCCATTGCCGGGGCCTAGGCCCTAGACGGGCGTTAGGTTTATTCATGCAAATTAAATTTTACATATAAAAGGACACCTAATATTACATGTAACCCCATTTCTAAGGATCAATTTTACTTGTATTAAATAGCATAGATAAAGCAGTTATGATTGTAGATTGTAGATAATATCCAACTAGTGCCCGACATCAACCCATTATGAAACCTCAGACTTATGTTCCACACGTGACATATGTGAAACATATTTGGAATATTACTGGAATGTTTATAGAGTTTGTCATTGCTCCCTTTACTACAAGGGTATTCCAGGCATCAAGCAAACATTTATTTTACAATTTATGTTATTAGCCTTTAGACACACTTGTGTGACTAAATGTGCTAAGTGCGTTAATAAAATTATTAAATTTACCGATATCTTGGCATCATTGATTCCATATAATTACATAATGTAATAGCTCTATGATATGATTTGTTGTTGAATACTATTAGAACATATAACAACGTATGTTACCCTGTAATATTATGGGACTTATACCCACATCACAACGAATTCACCATCAATATTACCTCTGTGTGGTTGTTCTTCAACTGGAGAATTTCTTGCTGGAGGCATTGAACTTGGATTGCTAAGTCTTGAAGTTCATTGTTAAGCTGTCCTAGGGCTTTGTGCAGAGCTCCAATGTCAGCCTCTACATTGGACCTTAAGTTTTTCTCCATCTCATACCTAAGTTGAGAACACCATGGAAACATGAATAAAACCTTCTAAACCATTCAGTGGACTTATTGGTTAATAAATTAAATGCCAACTCTATATATTCTCTGTTAATTATTACTTAGTTTGTAGAGATTCATAAGAATACCCTTTTCTTTCTAATTAGATATTAAGCCCTTTAGCTAAAAGCTGCATGGAGAATTGCTAGTGTTGGACTAACCAAAGAGGCTTGCCTGATTGTCGGCAGATGAGCTTACACTTTAATCGTCGTTAAAGTGGTACTAAAAACCTCTGGTATTTAACTGAGGAATGTGGGACAATGTGATGTGCAGGAAACATTTTTGGTTATCAGTTATTAATTTATACACTGTAAATTAACGCCCATCTTAAAACACTTTTCACTTCAATGCTAGTGGGAATTAAATATAGTGAAATGTTCTGTTTTATTCCATACAAATTGTTCTAAAAACTTACTTGCTTCTAAAGTCATCTGCAGCTTGTTGGCCATTATCTATCTGTAAGGCAATTCTTGCATTGTCCACTGAGGCAGAAGCAACCTGTGAAGGAAAAATAACTCAATTCAGCTCTAAATACAAAATACAAAGAAGGAGATTTATCAAGGTAAAACAGATGAAATACTTGGTACAAAGTACTCGAAGATATTCCATTGGTTTCTGTGGCGATTGCTCCTTGTTTAGAACTTTGCCCCAGAATTAATAAATGTCCCTCATGGTCAATCCTCTGTTCTTACTCGCACCTCTGATGCCCAACTTCAAGACCTCTCTAGGGCCATGCCATTCCTATGGAACTCCCTTCCCTTCTCCATTAGACTCTCAACCAGTCTCCGTTACTTCAAAAAATAATTGAAAACATACTTCTCTAGGAAAGCATATAAATTAAAATGTTAATAGGTTCCTTTCCCGCAACTTGGTAACCCTGCTTCTTCTCCATGTGATCAAAAAAACTAACCCTTCACTGTAAACTATTCTAGCAACCTACTTTTTCCCATGAATTAAATATATTATACCCTTACCTCTTGTGCCACTTTAGCCCACTCTCTCTAGAATGTAAGCTTGTTTGAGAAGGGCCCTCAACACCCTCTGTTCCTGTGCGACCAACTCCTCTTGTTGCAAATACTTGTTTAATAGTCCACCCATTGTTCAGCACTGCAGAATTTGCTGGCACTTTTTTTTTTTTTTTACATATTATTGGTTAGAAAAACAAATTACATACGATGCTATTATTCTCAACAAAAAGTATAAATAGTGCTTTAATGTAACTGTGACTTCACAAAAAAATTTTTTTTTCAAGTTTACAACTCTAGACGTTGACTATATTTATTTTTCTCTGGTAATACAATATTTCATTTTATATGAGCTGAAATCTTTGAACATTAGAATACGTTTGCATAAATTGAGATAGAGAATGTTAATTTTTGACTTTGCTTCAATACTGCAGTATCATCTCATGAATAGCCATCTTCAAGATAACTGTTCATGGTATAATGCCTGAATGAGTTACATTTGTATATATTTTTTCACCTGGTTCTGAAGCTCGTGGATAGTCCTGAAGTACTGACTGGAGTCTGGCAGGGAGCTGGGGGCGTTATTTGCATACCATTCGCATATCTTCCTCTCCAGTTGAGAATTCTCCTGTTCTAGTGAATGAACCTTCTCCAGATAAGATGCAAGACGTCCATTTAGAAACTGCATTGTTTCTTTCTCATTGATACTAAGTAGACCATGACTATGACTGCTAGAACTCTTGTGATGAGATCTAAGATTACCAACACTTCCACTTCCATGTTCAAGACCAATAGAAGAATGGCTGGACAGCTTCTTGCTTGCTCCATGATGGCTGGAAGCTTTATAGTGACCACTTTGACTCTTGTTATGGCATTTATTAGAGCTTCCATGATGAACTGAAGAGATGTAGCTGGAAGAGTAATGTCCCCCAGAATGATGAGCTCCCAAGACAGATCCGCAGGATGAGTGATTGCTTCTGTGGCTCATGTTGATCACACGACTTATTTTGTATACACGTAGAATGGATATGCTTATTGTTCTTCAGCTGAACTAGTGTTCTCCTTGACTTTGTCCGCCTTATATGAGATGCAAGTTAGATGTTATGAGGTCATTTTATAAGTAATTTATAGGCATCAGACTCCCATTCAAATTGATTTGTATCCTCCTTAAAAATGAGTGTTTGGCAGAAAATGTAATTTATGGGTTATTATAAAAGCTTAGAGGAGAAGCAAGTATAGTTATATTAGTTGAATTAAAAATGAACATCAGAGGATCACCACACCCTTTAACTACTATATATAGAGATACATAATTATTTTAAGCATTGTTTGCAATAAATTGAGTTTTAAATATTTGCTGTTTCAAATGTTTAACAACTGCATCATTCTATTGTGATGCACAGTCACGGCTGGTGAAGTTTTAAGATGCTGGAACGCCAGATTCCTCACCCAGAATTTTCCTCCTCTCTGTACAGTACAGAGATAGTCATTCAATACAGAGAGCTGATCATAATAAAAGGGATGCTAATATACAGCAAAATACAGAAAAAATAACACTCAGTGCTGGATACAATAAGGAGATAATATAACTACCCCACACAGTCAGGATCACTGTGATGGATTACACAGAGCTGCTATGCAGAGATACACACACAGTACGTGTCTCTATATAATGCTCCAACTCTCTCTCTCTCTGTCTATCTTCCTTGCCCTCTGTTAGCTCTCCATTGCATGATCTCATTTTCAGTAGTTCTCCTGCTATGATCACATAGCTTTCTATTAAATATTGTTGCTGTTATATAAAATATTGTTGCTGTTATATAACATGTCAGCTACTCCATTAACTCTCAGCACGCTGGTTAAAATATGGTTAAAACATCAAGATACTGATAGGCTCCAAACATGTCAGCTGCTTATTAGTTCTCAACACACTGCGTACACATGGTTAAAGCAGCCGGATACTGGTAGACTCCTTATTACCTTTGCAGCTGGGCAATATAATTAATATGCAGTGGCTATGTGGAGCCAAGAAGTAGCTGACATGGTTAACAGAAGGAACAATAATTACAGATTAAAACAGATTGAAATCAGAATCAGCCCAGTCCTCAGAGTCACAGCCCCAGTCCTGCAGTTTGAAGTTTCACAACTTTTCAGCGAGCCACAGCATGAGTGTCTCAGGTCTCAGCTGTAGAGTGACTGAGCACTTTAAAGACGATGGTGGGTATATGCAGTATGAGTTATTAAAACTATAAGTGACAGTCAGCACAGTGCTCTTGTGTCAGATATGTCCCTCCCCCCTTGTCCTCCCTGGGCTTCCCTGGCTTTATATATTAATTATGTATTCAAGTAAATTCCCTTGCTTATTCAGGACTTAAGCAGTGCATGGGGCTATTGGGAGAGACTATAAGATAATATTACACACTTAAATTAGGTAGGGGACAAAAGCTACTATTGCTGTGCTCTCCCTGTGCTGCTTCTAATATGGAGTCTTGTTTCTCTTTCTTATGGGTACTGTAACCCCACCCCCTGCTGCTATGCGCCAATGATGGCCACTGAATAATGAGGCCAAAAGCATTTCTCCACTCAGCTAGCTATGCTGCCTGATAGGGCAATTTAAGAAATTTCAATTTAAGAATGCCAGGCATGTGCAAAACCTGCTGAAACAGGGGAGATTTCAAGCCAGCCCAATATTTTGACACTCTTAGATGCTCTCAAGCTTGCTTCTTTAAATAGCTACCAATGAGGGGGGAACACAAAACGGTAGTGTCTGAGAATTTGTGTGTTCCATAGAGTGTTTACTATAAAGAACCTTTAAATGCATTATATGCATCAAATACCGCACGTAAATAGGAACTGATTTAAACCATATTATATATTTGAGGTGAGATTTATCTAAACCAGGTCCTATTCTGGGGCAAAGAACTAACTAAACAGCAGTCACCATGTTATGTCTTTGAGCATTTAGCACCTTGCAATTCAAAATAGCATCTGTTTTGCTGTGGTAAATCTCCCCCTTATATTGCAAAATGTAGCTTTTTGCATAGCGTTTACATTGCATTTTTTCCAACCTCTCTGATTATAGAAAAGAAGATGTATAATTGTAGTAAAATCTCAAATTTTCACGTCAACATTATAATGAAGCAAGCTATATGCTGGATATATAAAGGAACATAGGATAAACAAGCGATTAAGAATTAATTGACTCAGTATTTCTACTGTAGAGAGCATATCTAAACAAGGGCCTTGATAGTCCTAGATATAATATTTATTTTCAAGGAGGGAGGCAGTGACTGAGATTATCTTTAATTCAATTTCAATGGTTAAATCTTTTACACTTACTCTCAGTAATGTCCAACGGCCCATCAAGTAAAGTATCACTGCCAAAATGGAGCCCAGACTGTTGGCAAAGAACTTGGTCAATCATTCAGTTGTTCAGCTCAGCACTTTACCATTTGAGCCACGTAGGCTAACGGACAACCAAGCCTTTGTGAATCCTTTAAAAATTATTTCGTTTTTTTACTTTTTTTAATGCTAAGCAACAGTTGGTATTCAGACATCACATCTGCACCTTACAATGATACAAGTGCATCTGGCATCACTAATTGATATTGTGGGTGCTTCATCTGCATAGGCTAGGGTAGGGGTAGGCAACCCTCGGCACTCCAGATGTTGTGGACTACATCCCCTATAATGCTCTTACACCCATAATGCTGGCAAAGCATTATTGAAGGTGTAGTTAAAAACTTCTTGAGTGCCGAAGGTTGCCTATGCCTTGGCTAAGGTATGTGGCCATTCTCAACAACATATGTGCATCATTGTCCTGACCCTCCTTATAAAAAGCAATGCACACTCATTATTCAGATATTCTGCTACTTTAGTAGCCAAAGTCCAATGACCTGCACCATCATTCCTTTAATCCTTCTATTTCATCACCTGATTTCTGTATATCCCAATCCAACATATTTTGGATATTCAACCTGTGCCTTGTCTCCCCTTTTCTGTCACTTTATAGATTTGACAATTTGGTCTATCTTGCTTCTGGAATAATAGTTCCAGTCTCCCCAGTTCTATGTTTTATTTTATTGTCTTATTAAGTGTTCTTGCATAGCAAGACCACTTAATGTTATCTCACATATATATTATTATTATTATTGCCAAATTTACCACCCTAACTCCTCCCACAGTTTTTACACTACATAGAAAGATATATACCGAAACGTGCAGATTGTTCCAAATTGGATTGCTATTACTGTGGAACGTTTCACTGAATGGTTCACGGAATATCGTCTTTCTTGTGGCGAAATTGGTCCCATAGGAATGAATGGCAAAATGTTCAAAACTGGAGTGGGAGCTGGCAAAAGCAGAAGAATCAGGACATGATTTCTAAACTGCCAGAACTCCCTCATTTTCAAGCCCACCTACACAAATCTTATATCAAAATGTTCAGCTATCCCTGCTGCCATTAAACATGTCCACGGATAAGCAATAGTCCTGATAGTTTTCACAATATGACCATTTGTTTGCAACTCACGCCGTCCATTGACATTCGTTGAAACTCCACTCTAGCCAACTCAAATTTGAAGGTCAATTTCTAAACTGTGACTGTGCTTTCATTTTTTATATTTCAGAGACATACTATGCATCATCACACTATGTAGGTCTGGGTCTTGTGATTCTCACAATATAAAGCTCTTCGCTGTAGGATTTATAGTTTTTAAAATACGACCATTTGAAGATGGCAACCGCCAAAATACTCTGACCTGTGCCAGGCTGGAGCAGCAAGTGATGTCATAGACAGGGCCTTTTGTACACCTGCTAATGTTTTTATAAATGTATGGTTTTATGTAACTGTGAAGCACTTTGGGCAACAACATTGCAATTAAATTTGCTATATAAATAAATAATAACAGTTACTCTGCCCACTCCAGTTGTAGACTACTGGTGGAGGCAAGAACACTTCACACAATTTCCCCAGAAATTGTAGCTTTTCTAGTTAGCATATGTGATAACACAAACATTGTAGGAGCATGTCCCCACCTCCAGTCCTCCCCGGAATTAATTGTTTTGCAAGGGTTTACTGTATTCCTGCAACTGGCTTTGAGATCTACAACCAAAAAGCTCAGAACTAATGACTTTGTTATTATACAATGTGCATTTAATATTTTATTATGTATTATGCATTTAATATATTATGATGTATTTGGTATGTAGAGTTTCTAACACACAAGAATACATTTTGCTGTAATTCTTTTATTACTTATTTGCATTTATACATGCTTAGAAAGAGTAATTATATGGACCTGTGATCGAATGTTGAGTACCCATAACATATGTAAGGCTATCATCCAAATGACTATATCTATCTGAATATTGTGGTTTGATGTGGCAAGATTTTTACTTTGCCTTCAATTCAATTTGTATTATAAATGTCTATTGCAATATCTACCGCGCTACCTATTTGTTCCCTATGTTTATTTATTATGAGGTCTGATTCTCATTGGCTACTGTGTTCTAGAACATTGATCCAGCTATAGCAAGTGACTGCTCCTTTCTGTTACTCTTACATTTCACTGTGGTTGCAGCCCTGTGTTGACTTGATTTAGTTTAGTTTTAGTCTATTGTCAGTATCATTCTCTGCCATCTTTGAAAACAGTTTGGATAATGAGTGAGTATATTTTGTTGTTGCATGACTGCCCATTGAGTGATATTATATGGACTCTTTCAATGAGCTGGACTTGTTATAGGGATGGGAGGTGTTCCTTTGAAATAAATAAAAATATTGATAATCACATTAAAAAGTGTTAAAACAAGCTTAAGGAAGGGGGGGCGTGGCCAGCTGAGCAACCGACCAGACGTGTCTGTGAAGAGCTCCAGCTCCACAGACTGCAAACTAGCCATAACGCCATGAAAACAGTGCAAAATAAAGACATATTGCATTTTAAACCCCCAAACATAGAAAACTAGCCCACTTTGAGGGCTCCTACCAGCCAGATATCCGCAGGTCCTTTAACAGACCGCAACCTCAGGCCCAGTCCAAGATAGCCGCAGGTAGACCACGAGGTTCAAGCACATTCGATGACTCAGAAGGAGAAGACGGATCAGTGGCCTCACAGGCACCCAGCAGTGTGCACCAGAGAACAGACTTGGATGCTGACATGTCCCCATCTACTAAAGGGGACATCAAAAAACTGCTTCTGGACCTTCATGCTATATGAAAGGCAGACCTTGCTGGGGTACAGTTTGAAATCAGCATCCTGATTTACCGAATAGGGGAAGTGGAATCCAGAGAGGGGAAGCGAGAAGGCCGGCTGGCCGAGACACAAAATCAAAAGGATATCATGTCCAGCAACTTACCAGAACAGTTGCATCCACAGGAGGAACATAAGGCTCCGTGGAGTGCTGGAATCTGTGAACCCAGAGGCTCTGATGGACTTTGCTAATTAGGTGGCTGAGGCACTGGGTGTGGTAGACAGTGGAGCGATGCCAATGGTATCAGAAATCAGAGTCCAGAAAGCCCCCACTGCTCCTGCTGATGCACCACGAGACACCATAGTGGTCACACGGGACATATCGATGAAAACATCACTACTGACATGTTCCAGAAACCACCCCACTGGTACTGTAGAGAACAGCCAGATTAAAATCTTTGATTACTTTCCATTTGCAGTGTTAGTGGAATGGCGAAGATTTCTGTTGATTACCAGGATCCTGAGAAAACATGGCATCAGGTACCAATGGGGAGCATCTGTAACGTGGTGCCCCACGGCAATTTAGTGCTGGTTGTGTCTGCAGGGCAAGACCTAGCAAAGCTTTTCAATGCACTGAAACTACCTCCTGCGACGCTGCAACCACAGGGACCGGCAGCGGATCCAACTGTTCCAGCCCCAGGACTGCGAAGATCATCCCAGGGCAGTGCCCAAGACCCTCCTTAGACTGTCTCACCCTGCAGAGTGCAACCCATGTTACTTAACTTGGGGTTTCTATATAGCGCACATTTAAATTTTGACTTGCCATAGGCAGCCAGGGTTTTTAGGTTATAATTTGGTCTATCTTTTAGTTTAACCCTTTCTGTTCTATCTTGTTCAATTACCTGCCAGTCCAATGTGTGACCTCCACAGGGACACACGTACCTGATTTATGATTAGCCCAACGCAGCTTTATTTACAGCCCCATACTATTTCAGGAAGAGGCCCTTGGGGCATGGGCGTACGCAGGAATTTTTCCTGGGGAGGGGGGCATAATTGTAATGACATCCATGCTTGGCCCCTTTTTGACAGTGTCATGAAAGGGAAGGAGCATAGTCATTTTCACATAAAGCCAGGGTGAATAGCTTTTTTACAACTATGGTGTCAGGAATACATGTTTGCATTCCTGACACTATAGTGTTCCTTTAATCAAATTAAAGGAACATTCTGGTCACCATAACAACTTCAACTAAATGAAAATGCTATGATGCAAGGAGGCCCCTGGGCGCTCTTTCCTTTAAAGGGTGAAACCACTCTCAAATGGTTTACCCCCAAAAGCTTCCTCCAGCTCCAGATCTCCAGGTCACTCGGTGGTATTCAGCTTCTTAAACGGAGTGTCAGGAAGTGCAGATTGACGACATGCATGGGTGCCGCTGATTGGCTAGAGTGGTCAGCTGACGCTATAAGCCAATCGCTAGTTCCTGATTCATAGAAATGTTTTATGTTTTCATGAATGGGGAGCTACTGATTGGCTTAGAGTGCCAGCTGACCCTCTAGCCAATCAGCGGCACCCCTACCCAGCGGCGCTCTGTGTTTCCTGACACTCAGTAAATTAAAGTGAACACATTAACACTGATATTTTTTTTTCCCTGGGGAGATGAGAAGGTCCAAAGTTTCCCTGCCAGGCCCAGGACCAAAGCCTTATAATGTGGTGTCCAGAATGAAGTGCTCCAATCTCATTTTCTTCTCCTTCATTTGACACAGTTTTGTTTTTCTTCTCAGGCTCCTTCTGCAGAGGCGGCTCTAGACTTTATGAGGCCTTAGGCGAAACTCATACATGAGGCCCTACTAAGAAAAAAGTGAAAAAAATAGAGTTGCAATATATGCACACTGTCACATATACACATTGATGCACAGTTTACCTGTGTATGTGCCTGAGAGTGTGTCTGACAGAGAGTATCCATGTGTGTGTTTGTGTGTGTGTGTGTGTGTGTGTGTGTGTGAATGTATGTCTCTGAGCATGTTTGCGTTTTTGTCTGGTACCCTATGTGTATGGGGTAGCTGCTTAAAGAGGCGGTTGATGGTGAGAGGGTGAGAGGGTGAGGCGGGTGATGGTGAGAGGGGGTGATGCTGAGGGGGGAGTGATGGTGAGGGAGAGGGTGTGACAGATCCATCTGTATAGACTGAGATTGCTGGATTCGTCTGTTTTGCATTTTCGTGAAATTACCGTTCGTATGCCCCTATTCCGTGAATTGACTTTTCCGCCGAACAAAACTACTGAACTGACAGCCACCCAGAAGAGAAGTGTGCTGCTGGTTAACCTCTTGATCCCAATTAGAACGTTGCGGTTAACCGCAGACACTTCTCAATTAAACCGAATACAGGGTGGTTGTCGTTCGTATGTCGACCACGAGGCGGTGGCCATTTTAAACCATGCGAAAGACCAGCGGTGTTCGGCATTGATTTCATGGAACTGAAAACGTACACTTTTTCAGCCGAACACCGCTGAAGCCGCCGACCTCCCTTCTCAATCGACAGAAGTGTATGAACACCGGCCGTTTGGGAGGTTTAAAGGCACGAATGGACTTACCCCAGATAGCCTTCCCATGGAGTCAATCGCATACCGAAAGACTGTAATAGACTTTGACTCCATGGCGATTGAACTATGTGTATGTGATCTGAGCGCTATTCGCCAATAATATGCACTCAGATCCAGGCTATCTGGGGATATGTGATACGAATGGGTAACATTCGACAATTGTAAAGTTATGTATTTTTATATGTTTTGCTATGTTGCATTTAAGATGGTGATTTGCCTCTGTCCTGGAGATAATTAAATTACTTTTCAATTATCTCCAGGGCAGAGGGGAGGAAATACTAATGCATGCTGGGAGTATTCTGTGTCTGTGGGTCCTAACCTGCCATATGTCTGTCTATTGTTACAGTCTCCCATTTGGTCCCCTAGGGGAGTGTCCACCAAGTGGGAGACCTGCATAAATACGGGCAGGTAGCCCACAGTAAAGCCAGTTCATGTTTTACCCTCAATGCGGAGCTTGGTCTCGTTATTGGGGGGATTTATTACCGACGACTAGAGACTGCTGGATGGAATTATTAGCCGCTTGGGAGATATATGCGTTCGGCTACCTTTGGCGATTCGAGAGTTTGGAGCTCGTGGAGTGAAGTGCCCGTACGGATCCCGTTCGTAAGTTTGCAGTGTTCCCTTGCTTGCGGTTCGCATGATTGTACTAGATACGCATGCAGCCTATGCTATTGCGAAAGGGGAGCATTCACTAAACGGCGGTTTGTACATTTATTGCTGAGGGTACCGTAACAGGGGGTAATGGTGACAGAGGGGGTAATGCTGCTGAGGGAGGGGGTGATGGGGGTAATGCTGTGGGTGGTGAGGGGGGGTGATAGTGAGGGGGGGATGCTGAGGGTGGTGAGTGAGGGGGGGATGCTGAGGGTGGTGATAGTGAGGGGTGGTGATGCTGAGGGGGGGTGATGCTGAGGGAGGGGGTGATGGGGGGGGTGATGCTGAGGAGGGTAATGCTGAGGGGTGAGTGATAGTGAGGGGGGGTGATTGAGGGGGGGTGATAGTGAGGGTGGTGTGTGATGGTGAGGGGGTGATGCTGAGGGTGGTGAGGGGTAATAGTGAGGAGGGGGGGTGATAGTGAGGGGGGTGATGCTGAGGGGGGTGATAGTGAGGGGGTGATGCTGAGGGGGGGTGAGGGGGGTGATGTGAGGGGGTATAGTGAGGGGGGTGATGCTGAGGGTGGTAATAGTGAGGGGGATGATGCTGAGGTGAGGGGGTAATAGTGCCCCCCATCCCTCCCTTACCTGATCTGTAGGCTGCCCCCCCATCCCTCCCTTACCTGATCTGTAGGCTGCCCCCCCATCCCTCACTTACCTGATCTGTAGGCTGCTTCTGTGCTGCTCCCCTGCGGTTTCAGTCATGAGCGAGAGGCAGGGATAAGCTGTAGCTTCCTGCTTTTTAACATTCACAGCCTACTGGCCGGCGCCGGTATTGCAGTGTATTTTCACACAAACCAAAAATAGCAGCACAAGCTGAAAAATCCAGGGGGGGGGGCAAGTGCCCCCTCTTGCCCCCACCTGCGGACGGCCATGCCTTGGGGGGCTGTGGTTGTACCGGGAGGGATACCCAGAAAACCCAGAGCTCCATACACAGGCATAGCTCACATGCCACTGGGAACCCAATGACACATAACCCCTGTAATCAGACATAAGCGAAGGCAAATGTAATTACTAGTGCTATATGCTTAATTTATTCCCCTCCCAATCGGGAAAGTTACCTGATATGTTTGAGGTTGCTTACTACTGTGAGGAGTAGCATAGATGTGGGAGCCCTGATGCGAGAGATGTATAATTCATTACTTCATCGCCCATCAATATCTGACCTTTATCTATGCCGAATTTCTAATATTATTTTATGTTGTATTTTTACGATTTTTATTACGCAGAAAAGGTGTGGTGCATGTGGCATTTTGTGTTGTATTGCTATATGATAACACCTTTAAAATAAAGAATTTTAAAAAAAGCCTAAGGTAGTTTTAAGTGTTTTATTTTCTTCAGTAATTATCACAGAATTGACCGTCCTCCTTTACATAACCATCTAAAGCTGTTGTAGACTACAACTCCCAATATGCAATTGTTTTTGTTTTAATTTGTATTTTATTGGTTTTGTACACGAGTGTACTTTTTTTTTTTTATATCAATTACTGAGAAATAAAATAAAATATCAGACAATAAAAGTATTAGTGGAAGCAAAGCAACCAGAACATTATTTAACCATAATCTGTATTAGCTATTTTAGCGCATTACGTCTGATATGATAAAGCACAAATGTGGTGTGCTCAGCTGGACTGGAATATAGAACTGTAAAAAATAGTTAGGAACATTGATAGTAGGGACAGTGATATTAAGGACGGAGCCTAGCGCAAGAATTATACTGTCACTGCCTAACTCTGGTGAGTGCTTGTGACTTGGATAGGATCATTGAAGTGCCAACTTTTGGATTCCCCCATGCTGAATCTGTATTCATCCTAGTTGCTGCTGCTGGGTTAGTATTTGGCAGTTGTGGGTTCCCCAAGTGTGTTAGGATCTTGATCTGATGTTAAGGAGAAGGTCTTGTCTCCATGTGGGACTACTAAGGCTCCATCTGTGCCCCAGCGAGACGGACTGATCGGTCCCTCAACATTCTAGCGACTGGAGCCAATTTGTGTTTCTCTGTGAGGACAGCGAAGGGGATGTCTCCTTATAGTGTCACCACACTGCCTTCAAAGTTTACACTCCCCATTTCCCTGGAGTGGGCCATGATCCCAAAACGAACTGCTACGTCTCTAGTACCACAATTATGTCTCTGGAAGTGTTAGCTGAGGCTGTGGCAGCTTTTTGAATCCAGAATGCTGATAGCAGCATGGATGGGTCCACACCTCTCCTGCCAATCAATATTTTGCACACCACCTTAAATCTACTACATAAGTTGATATGTATTACCCTATAAGGAAATAAACTAGACACATAGTATTGCCTAGCAACTAGGGATCTGAATACCAGGGAGGTATTGTGGGCTATGTAACAGGGAAATATCATATTATAATAATGTAAACTACATAATCAGTAAATGACAGGAAGCATCAGTTTGGAGCAAATATATTTATTAAGTAAAACAAGTATTTGACAGTTTTTCAGAAAAAAATGCTTGGATCGAATATCAGAAGTAAAATTGTGACTTCACAGTCTAAAACTACCATCTTAGTTATCAACAAGGATTTTAGGAACACTATAGGCACCAAACAGCTTAATGAAGCAGTTTGGCTGTGTATATTATGCCAATTCAGTCTCATTGCTCAATTCTTTGCCATAGGCACAACTCCATGCATGTGACTTGCACAGCCATCTATCATTATCCATTCAGAATGATATATTGTCTACACTTCCTTTATTGCAAATTCTGTTTAATTTAGAATGTCTTATCTCCTGCTCTGTTATTAGCTTGCTAGACCCTGCAGGAGCCTCCTGTATGTAATTAATGTTCAATTTTTAGAGCAGGAGATAAAAACTTTTACAGTAAGTCACATCTGATTGAAAATTAAACCATTTTGTTTTCATGCAGGCTGTGTTAGTCTGGTGCTACCTGGGTTGCATAAACATGAACAAAGTAATTTAACTCCTAAAAGGCAGATAATTGAGCAGTGAAACTTCAGAGACATGATCTATACACAAAATCTGCTTTATTAAATTTATTGGTGACTATAGTGTCCCTTTAACCCCTTAAGGACCAAACTTCTGGAATAAAAGGGAATCATGACATGTCACACATGTCATGTGTCCTTAAGGGGTTAAGGATGCATCGCTACAAAGTACTAGTCTTTAGGGAATTCTGTTGAATTCCTTACCTATTCCAAAATAGAAGAGTATACATTTTTAGATCTTTTTAGCACAAAAGAGCAATATTTAGAACAACAGAATAATATTTGCAATGTCCGCAAAAAAATAAATTTAAAAAAACATGCAAGTGAACTTGATTATTACATATCAGGACAATGAAACCACGAGTTGCAACATTTAAACCGCATCTTCTAAGTGCACCAGCAACCTGTGAACTTAGATTTTGCATTTTGTCCGACTTATCATCCTCAGGCGTGATATAGTCTGCTTTAAGGCATGTTACTTCTGGGCGGTAAACAGTGAGTTGTAACAGTCTCTGGAAGAATTCTCAAAGACAATAATGATTTAAAAAAATGATTTAGAATTTACTTTGAATTGTGACTTTTTTAAACTGTAGTAAATAATCATGTGAGTCTCGTCCTCTATTACTAAAGTATATCCATTGTAAGACAGTGATGTTGATTTTTCATGTAAGCAGATTTCTTCACATGATAGAAATGTAGTTTATATATGTGCTTATATTTAGCCATCACTGACAAATACATACTCACTTGTTACTTTTTGTCACGGCTTTAATCTTCGAACGATTGATTAAACGTTGTGGACTTATTGAACAAGGTTAGGCTTCTAGTTAAAGCTTGCACACCTCCAACATTTCAAATGGATAAAGATGGACACTTTAATTTTATGAGTGTGAGTGTGAGTGTGGCCAGGGGTGGGGCTGTTCTGAGAAAATGTAGGTGACTTACTGAAAACAATTTATGCAACTAAAATGTGTTTTAGAACAAGAGCAATGTATCTTATTTACACAGACTGATTACTAAACACATTTATTATAGTTTAAAGACACATTACTGCGACTATTAGAAGCTCTGTTATACACTCAGACACACAAACTATATTGAACTCCTAGAAAAGAGAGACATTAAAGGGAAACTCCAGTGCCAGGAAAACAAACCGTTTTCCTGGCACTGCAGGTCCCCTCTCCATCCCAGCTCCCAATCCCTGGTTGCTGAAGGAGTATTGCTGCAATACTTTTTACTGTTTTGAACTACAAATATTTGTGTTCAGCGAAGTCTCCCGAGTACAACAGTACTCCTCATGTACAGGTTTTATGGTGTTTTCAAAAGTTACAGCGTCAAATATAAGGCTTCTGTTTAATTTTTTTCACATTAGAATTCGCCAGATTGGTTACGTTGCCTTTGAGACCCTATGGTAGCCCAAGAATGAAAATTACCCCAATGATGGCATACCATTTGCAATAGTAGACAACCCAAGGTATTGCAAACCGGGTATGTCCAGTCTTATTTAGTAGCCACTTAGTCACAAACACTGGCCAAAATTGGCATTTTTGCATTTTTCACACACAAACAAATACTAACACTAACTTTGGCCAGTGTTTGTGACCAAATGGCTACTAAAAAGACTGGACATACCCCATTTGCAATACCTTGGGTTGTCTACTATTGCAAATGGTATGCCATTATGGGTGTAAATTTCTTTCCTGGGCTACTATAAAGTCCCAAAATCAACGTAACCAATCTGGCGAATTTCAATTTCAAATGTAACGTGCTATATTTGACCCTGTAACTTCCCAAAACGCCATAAGACCTGTACATAGGGGGTACTGTTTTACACGTGAGACTTTGCTGAATGCAAATATGTGTATTTTATTGCAGTAAAAGCAAACAGTATTATGACATTGACTGTTAAAATGTCATGTGGAACTAAAAAAATAAAAATAAATCTTTTCTCCCATTTGTTTCATATTAAATTATGTTTCATAGCTAAATATTTGATATTAAATGAAAGCCCTGTTTCCCCTGAATAAAATGATACATAATAAGGGTGGGTGCATTTAATATGAAAGAGGTGAATTACAGTTGGACAGACATGTAGCGCAAATGCCAGGTTTTGTTTACATTTTGTTTCGTTCACAACGTGTACATTTGGCTCCGTCCTTAAGGGATTAAGATGGAAAAAAGGATAGAGGAATTTGTTTCCAAATTAGGGACTGTCCCTCCTAAATAGAGACATTTGGAAGCTGTGCATAATGTCGTCTGAGTTTAATTCAACTAACTTTGGAAAAAGGAATTCCAAATTTGAACTATATAACACATTTATATTGATATAAAATAAATCTGCTTTATTCTGTAGGTTTCCCCGAATAATAATCACTATGTGTGATGACACACACATCCAAAAATATCTAAACATATTTATAAGTTTGCCTTATATGACATGCTGAAAGGAATAGGTTATTTTAAGGTTAAATGCCTTTTTTTTACTATCTGTTATTTGCGGCTCTTGTGCTAATACTCGTTGCCTGCATGCCACAGCACCAATCATTTCTGATGCATGCTTTTTAAAATGTATTTATATATTTAGCACTTTTTCAAACAAGCTTTATGACATGCGAGATGAACATGTTTTATCCTTGCTCACAGAAAACCGATTTTCTGTTAAAATTCTCACTTACAAATTACCATTTCTATTTACGAAAAAAAACAAAAACAAATTAAAGAAATAGAAAAAGATAGGGTTTTTTTAGAAAAGAAATCCAAGCAGCTTTTGATACTAACAGGGTTACTTACCAAAGTGAGAATTCAAAGTAAAAGCAAAGTGAATTTTAAAGTTGAGGCTGGAATAGCCAAACTGACCGAGAGATTTTTTTAAATTTCATCTATTTTGACCTTAAATTTGAAATTCACTTTAATTTTACTTTGAATTCTTCCTTTGATAAATAGCCCCGTGACTCTATTAGAAATCATTAAATAATAAACATTGTGTTTTCCCGATATATTAAACATTTGTTTTATACACTGACATCTTTCTCTCGCTCTCCATGTTTCTCTGTGTTGTGTGGGTGTCTAGAACCTAAAAAAAACAACCAAGGATGCAATCACACAAATGTAAATTGTACGTATATACATATTAAAAAAAAGTATATATATAGTTCAGTACCAAAATGATTTTTGATGAGCCCAAACACGATACAACTCTCACAGTATAAGTACAAAAAAATACTGTTATGCATCACCTGCATGTCTCTAATTGGAAATGGTCACTGATCTTTTTGGATGAAAGCTCAGACATTGCTTTTAAAAAAGTTGCGTTTGAAACACTGTCTATTGCTAAGGGAATCATTGAAATTCAGTATGACGTCTGTGCTCATTTGCATGTCAAGATAGGAACTCTGGGACAGTTGTAGGAACCTGCTTTCCTGAGTTTCTGTGCCAAAAAAAAATGACCCTTCAAAGTCCAACTTAAGATACGCAGGTGATGAATAACAGTCATTTTATATAATATATAAAATTGCACATACAAAGACATTCTGGACCTGTAAAAATTCAATATGCAATTAAAAGTATATTTATATAAATAAAGTGACTGCAAGGAATACACATTATGTTTGAAATTATGATTACAATGCCAAATGCTGATGCTGTCTGGTAAATGTAACCTTCCTTTCCCAAGTATGAGCTACAGAGAAGGTTCTGCGAGTGTGACGATATATTCTGCAATATAAGCAGTTTGTAGGTGTAAATTATAGTATTATATATTGGCATGACAATACATGTATATAATTTACCAAACTTTTCATAAAGTGACCATTATCCCCCAAAATATATATTTGGATCTTAAAGGGGCAGGGGGGGGAGGGGGAGGGCTAAGTCTGTATGGGGTAAGTTATATAACATTTCCTCATCCTGGGCTGTCCGGAATGAGATTCAGTTTAACTTGATGAATGCATGGAAAGGTCATAAATAGCAGTGCTTATTGCTTAACAAAATGTAATCATTGACAAAAATAATAACATAGTAGTGGAAACAGGGGCAGTGCCCAACAAACCATTCAAAAACATTTTGGCTACAAGAATGGGGGAAGGGGGGCACCAGGGCATGCCTGGCACTATAACCACTAGACTGATCTGCAGTGGTTATGGTGCTAAAGGTGTTCCTTTAAGTTGGGTAAAAAAAGCATCTAAAGTTAGGACATGATTAAAAGCAATATAATGTAAGCTTTTGGGTTATATAATTTGGTACCATTATAATTAAGATATCAATTACCTTTTGAAATGTCATCAGCTGAGACTCTGAAAATGAGACAGAAATTTGAAGAGATGAGTCTTCTGTGATGCTTTAACTAGATCAGCATTACAACTCCTGATACACGAATAGACACATTCCTACAGTGCTACAGCTATTCTTAAAGGGACAATATAGTCATCAGAACAACTACAGCCTTTTGTATTTGTTCTGGTGAGTATAATCATTTCTTTCAGGCTTTTTGCAGTGAACACTGTCTTTTCAGAGAAAATGCAGTGTTTACATTACAGCTAGTGATAACCTTCACTGGTCACTCCTCAGATGGCTGCTAGATGTGATTCATGGGGCAGTGCTGCACAGTGTTCCTGACGTTCAGTGTCTCCACCCTCTGCATGGATACTCTGAACTTTCCTTATAGATATGTATTGATTCAATCCATGTCAGGGCTGTGTTTGGCTTGTGCTGGCTCTGCCCCTGATCTGCCTCCTTGACAGTCTTGGCCACTCCAATGCTTTCCTATGTGTAAGCATTGTGATTGGCTCAGTTCAACACTTCTGATGTTGTCAGCTAAGCAGCAAGACCATGGGCGGAGCCAGTAACAACAGGCTAGACTAAAAGTAAGATTTTACTATATTTAGGGGAGCAATGGGGAATCTGGGGGGAGGATGGTCAAATGGTGTTTTTAACACTATATGATCAGAAATACATGTTTGTGTTTCTGTCCCTGTAGTGTTCCTTTAACTAAGAAACTCACATTACAATTAGCCTTCCAGTGACAAGACAAGTATCATGGGAGTGGTACATGCCTCCCAACAGTCCATATTTACAGTTGTTGTCCTGCTTCTGTTACCTGGTTCCAGGGCCGGCGCTGCCGGTAGGTAAAGTAGTGGAAGCCAGTGTGGAACTACAGGGGTCACTGAGTTATCAAGTGTGACCGAGCCCCCGGTGTTTTGCCTGCCAAAGAGGGCCCATGAGCTGGCCAGCTGGCTAACTTAGGACCCCCAAGAGGCAGCCAGTTGTTTGCTAAGGCAGAGTAGGCACCTGCTTACCTGAACAGAAGGTGTCTACTCTGCTGAAATACAGTGTACCCAGGGGTGGGCTGAGCATAGGCGGTGACTGCTTCAGCAGACTCTCTGCATTGTCCTGAAGGCTGGGGGCCTGCAAGGGAACCACCGTGGATGGGACCATCCTTTTTTGGGGGTGTCTGCCCATTATGGGCACCGCTAGTGATGTATGGCAGTAATTTGTTAACACTGGAAGTACTTTCTTTTGAATATTTCAGCAATACATAAGTGATTTAATGAGGAATTTTAGTGACTAGCTTAAAAATTATTTAAAAATATTATTTGTAAACAAAACACGAATATTTATTTAAATTGAAAAATGCAATAATGAGCAAAATATTTAACTATGAAGCTCTCTGAATTGTGTTGAGGTTAACAACAGTGTTTTCTAATGTTTGTCTCAAGTGGAGAACATAGCTTGACAGGTGGGATCTTGCGTAATGTCCCTCCAGGTATCAATCCAGTCTTTTGTCCCTGGGCAACCTTCGAGACACCATAGCCAAAATCAGCTAGAGTCCCAAAGCCTGTCTTTGCATTAGAAATATGGTGCATATTTCTGTGATCTATTTCTGATTAATGAAATGTTCGCATATAACATCTTGCACTATGCTGTGTCTGCCTTACTTTTTATAGTACAGTACTTGTATAAACATATTCACCCTTTTGAAATTGGCCCTTTATTTGGAAGTACTGTACTTATTCAATAGAACCTTTGGTTATGATACCTTTATATATTTAAAGGATCACTATAGTGTCAGGAAAACAAAGCGGTTTTCCTGACACTATAGTGTCCTGAGGTTGCCCCCACCCTTAAACCCCTTCATCAGCTTTCTTATTCCAGCGCCGGGCTCCCTCAGCGCTCGTGACCCCTCCTCCCCTGCCGACGTCAGCTCCCCAGTGGAGCGGAATGCGCATACGCTGCAAGTGCCGTGCGCGCATTCAAACAGTCCATAGGAAAGCATTTCTCAATGCTTTCCTATGGACGCTCTGCGCGATGGATGCGAACTTCGCATCCAGAGTCTCAGATGCGCCTCTAGCAGCTGTCAGGGAGACAGCCACAAGAGGTTGGCTTAACCCCTAATGTAAACATAGCAGTTTCTCTGAAACTGCTTTGTTTACATCTGAAGGGTTAAAACCTGAGGGACCTGGCACCCAGACCACTTCATTGAGCTGAAGTGGTCTGGGTAACTATATTATCCCTTTAACTACAATACTTTTTCTGTGGCTTTGTGGAAGTCATTTGATAACATAGTAACATAGTTGTCTAAGTTAGAAATAGGCTAAAGTCTATCAAGCTCAATTTTAAAATACATTCTTTTATATGGTTAATCCTAAGAAAAAGACAAACACCCAATTGTAGCCATTTTCAATTGTCACAAAAAATGGTTAAAATTCCTTCTTGACTCCATAATGGATTTCTCCTTGGACCAACAACCTGTTTACATACATATCCATTATCTGCTTGGTTTAAATCCAAGTCAAAATAAAAATAAAAAAAACTTTTAAAAAACAAACAGTTAAATATTAGTATTTTAAATAACTCAAGATATTAGCAAATTAACTATGCTTTAAAAAAGTAAAAGAAGAATTTGTTTACATACTTAGTAGCTTGTGTGTCTATTAGTTGTTTATATTTAGTGATCTCCTTCTCGAGGTGAGTCTTCTGGTCCATGAGGAGCTGGTACTTGAAGTTCAAATATTTAAATTCAGCTAGAATCTGCGATAACTGGTCTTGAACATTATTAATAAGCAACTGTAGTTGAGATAACTGAGAACCAAATGATGCATCTATCTCTGCTAGAGACCCTTTCATAGCGGATGTCTGCAATGAACACAACAATAAAGTGTTAAGAGGTTGAGACTTTTTTTTAAAAACACACACGCATAAACCCTTCACATAGGCTTTGCATAGGGTCATCAGATCCTAGTCACCAAAAAAGACGGCCTGCATGTCGTTCTGTCCATTTAAAGTGGCTATTGTTTCCCACATGCTATAGTTTCCTATACTCATTTAATTAAAGGTTAATGGTGTTGAGCAATGCATGATGTGACATAGGGCCAGAGGTTGAGTACATAGCATCAACTGGAGAGAGCCGGGAAGAGCACCACATCATCTTTAAATTCCACCAGCCTCCATTGACCACATTATGTTCTTTAAAAAAGAATGAATTGGCATCTCTTTGTCCATTCTATTTTAGATCATACCTTATGATTCACATATCATCATCAGGGAAATTAGTCAAAACAGGGGATTGTGCATCACATGGCATATTTCCACTCATTTCTTGCCAAAATGTTATGGTAGAGGGAATGACTGGGGAGCTCATATCATGTCATTGTGACATACCGTTTTAATTTGATTCTCAAGCTCGATTTCAAGTTTCTGTCCTAAAAGCTTCAGATCAATGCACTCGTTATTAACTGACTGCATCTGTTCCACCCTGGAATTCACATCACGGTCCAGCTCTGAAGTCTGCAAGAAGAAAAAACCCAAGAATTCAACTATTTAATATGGGGTTTAGTTTATGTGTAAAGAGCTTGCAGTTATGCCACTCATTTGCAGGTGGCAAGTTCACTTGTTTTCTTTTGTATTATCTATTAAATGTGTATGTCTATATCTACACATATATGTATGTTCTATTAACATAGATAATTAGATATAAACAATGGTCAATAAACTGGATTACCCTCTGATGGAATATGGTTTCGATCTCTTTAAGGTTCCTCTCCATCAAGTTTTCATATTCTTCTCTGATCTGAGACAACACTTTGTTCAGATCTACAGATGGTGAAGAATCCATTTCCACATTGACTCGGTTTCCCAGTTGAGCACGCAGCACATTCACCTCCTCCATGGGTCCAAAATAAGGAAGTCATTAGAAGAGAAAAAGGTTAAACAATTGCACCTCAGATGACAACAATAAAGAGGAGTATAATTGTAGCCTTCACAAACTAAAAGGAGAATAGGGGGATGCAGTGCAGTTAAAGCCTAGAACTTTAACTATGAGGATGCAAAAATATCCCAAGAGGTCCACAATTTCTCAAATCTGTCTGATGTACACTATATCCTATGGTGTATACCCTCATACAGATAGGTGTTGGTCAACTGACTCAAAAAATATATGCTAATACGGGTCTAACTGGGACTTCCAAGTCCATGCTTTACACACCTTAGAAACCAAAAGTATATGCATGATCAGATGTTTTTGATCCCTGTGAACTATGTCTGTGAATATGTCCAGTTGATGAACTTTGGGTTGGAGAAGGAGAATAAATATAGTCAGGCCCAAAAGGGAGACATGACTCGGCATGACCAAATAAGTTTTTTAGAATGATTACATTGCAATGTTAAATGCACCTCTAGTGGCAGTCTTCTTGACAGTTACTAGAGGCACTTACGCTGCACTGACTGAGTAAAACTCGGCCATGTGATGTGGACGCTCATTGAAAAGCATTGAATTGATTGCTTTCCTATAAAAAGCATTTGGATGTGCGTGTGGCCCTCCAAGCACATGCACGTCAGTTTCCAGTGCTCCTCAAGGTGACACAGCGGGATGCGAAGTGCTGAGGAGGTTTCCTTGATGCTGGAGTAAAGGTGCATAAAACCTTTTTTTTTTAAGTTTTTTTACTCCAAGTTGGGGAGGCAGACCTTAAGCAAATCTGCAAATAAAGCACTGTAGCGTTAGGAATACATGTAAGGCTCAGTGTTCCTTTAATTGTATTAATTCAAAGTGATATGATTTATGCATATGAACAAGGAATCAAATGAAAGCCGCACCTGCCCTTTCAAAAATTCAAGTGTCTCTGTAAACTCTAAATAAATAAAATAAAAATTCACGCACAGCAAGAATGCCAAAATGACTCTGGTCCTACAATACAAAAGTCATTGAAGATTTTCCTTACCTCTTCATGGCTCTGCTTTAACTGGAGAAGCTCTTCCTGTAGGCAATTAACGTGAACATTCAAGTTTTGCAACTCCCTTTTAAGATCCCCAAGGCCTTGCCGAAGTACACAAACATCCTCCTCTGTATTGTTCCTCAAGAAAGCCTCTATTTCATACCTAGTTTAGATTATAAAATATAAATCAAGCAGAAACAAAACAACAAGGCACTCTATTAAATATAATGTAGTTTGAAGGTTTTCCTTTTCATTATGGTATACATAAACGCGTTATGTATGAAAAGTATATCCTCTTTAATTTCCATTTTATATAAATGCAGATTTCATTAAAATTGACATTTTTTATAAATTTACTTTGTTACACCGCCAGACTGCCAATCAGACAATCAGTCCTGTTACTTCCTGGTTTGGTTAGCTAAGTGGAGCTAAACTCAAGAGACAGGAAATTGCTCTGAATACTTGCATTGCAAAGACTTCTCATTGTGCTGCATTAGGGAGTCTGGCTTGCAGAGACTTCAGACAGAAGCTATATTTAGTTATTCTCCTGTAAAAAAGTCATAATTATATACCTGCATGCTTTCATTGGGAGTATATTTGTTAAACAATAATTATAAACATGCATGCTTTCATTAGGAGTATATATTTTTTAAACAATTGGTTTTTTTTAATGTTATTTCCTCCTCCTCCCCCCTCCAAATGCAGTATTCCCTATTGTTCATACTGTTTATTGCACTCACTTATCAATGTTGAGCTTCTGACCTAGGAATGGTCATTTTGTTATCATATGCTGTGATATAGAGAACAAAGGATTTATGCCTACTTTTTATAATCTACAGTAACCTTTGTAATTTTTACAAAGTTCTGAATAGAAACAAATAAAACAAAACCATTTCACATATTGAAAAAAGTGTATAACACGACTGAATGTATATTGTTTTAAAATTGCTATTTTACAGTGCCTTGTAATAGTATTTTTTGAATTATTTTTCACTACATATCTATCAAGTCTAATTAATAAAATATATTTTAAAAAATATACGTACTTAATTCTCAAGTCTTCGGCTGCTAACATTGCATTGTCTGCATGCAGAAAAATACTTGCATTTTCAGTAGTAAGTTGTGTTATCTGTAAATAAAATATATAGCAAGCTAATAATTATTACAAATCAGAAACATGTCACTTTAGAGGAAACATATTAAATTTAATTATGTTGATTATGTATGAACTTATTTATTGATGTAGACTTTTGCCAATTGTCTAGCCACCACGAACTCCTAACTGTCACGGTAGTGTACCCCAACACGCAAGATTTAGTCCAACAAGAGACAAGATAAAGCAGATATGTCTTACCGGGCCTTAGAATGGCCAGACTCGACGTAGTACAGAGAAGTGACAGAGTCAGGAATGAGCCGAGGTCAAGGGAACAGAGAGACAGCGAAAACAAGAACTAGCCAAGGTCTGGTACACAGGAGTCAGGAAGCCGGCAAACAAGACAAACCAGGGATAAAGAGAAAACCACTACTGAACGATAAAAGCACTAAAGGGAACTGAATTAGAAACCACGATAGGGAAGGGAGCTAAGGAAAAGGTGAGTATAAATACCCTAGTGTTCAATTTGATTGGCCCCTGTCATATCCCCGCCCCCAAAATGCGAGTGTATGAGGAATGTGGAATGACATGGGCCAATGGGAGACTGTTTCACATTTTGGCACCCACTGTCCCTTTAAGAGCACGCCCGAGACGCGCGGCATGCTCTTAGAGCCAGGCGGGGCACGTGACCATGTCTCGCAGTCAGTGCCCGTCTTCCTGTAAACTCCGTCGGACGAGCCACATGCGGCCGCGAGCGGCGGGAACAGAGGACCTCGGCTGGCCCCCGGAGAGGGTAAGTAACGCTACACCAGCACGTCAGTTTCTGGTCACTATTTTTATATAAGAGGCCATTTTTAACATTATTCTTTCTCTTGCACATTTTTTGTATCCACTAGATTTCCACAAATAATTTAGAATATCCCACCACAAAGCCCTTAATATGTAAAGCAAATTCAAAGCAACACTTGCCAAACACCAGGAGCCAGGAAGCCATGCATGTCAAAAATCTCCCTAACATATAGACGTACTAATGTTCTAAATGTAGAATAACAGAATACATTTACATCTTGTAATACCTTTTTTATTGGAGTAACAGTATTTTGAATTGACAAAGGGTAGGCAAACTTCAAGATGTGGTGAATTACATCTCCCATGATAAGGTCTGTAAGGGTCCAATTTGAGATATAGTCCACAACATTTACAGTGCTGAAAGTTGGTCTAATAATATACTAGATTCATGTAGACATACCTTACTCTGGAGCTCTTGGATGATCATCATGTACTGGCTAAAGTCAGGTAGTGAGCTGGGGGCATTGTTTGAATACCATTCACAAATCTTTGTTTCCAACGCACCATTCTCTTGCTCCAATGAGTGAACCTTCTCCAGGTAGGATGCCAGCCGCTCATTGAGAACTTTCATGGTTTCCTTCTCATTGATGCTCAGTAGGCCATTGTTATTCCAACCACTATGTCTGCCAGAGCTGTTATGCTGGTACCTGTGACCACCATGGACATGTCCAGTTCCATGATCATTGCTGACTGAAGAATGTATGGAAAAAGAGATTTTTTTCTTGTTTCTCCGGGCAATGGGAGCTTTGTAAAGGTCACCATGATTTGAACGGCAGGAACTCTTATAGTGGTCATCATATGAACTTCCGTGATAAACTGGAGAGTGATGGCCGAAATAAATGGGGAACTGTCTTCCATCATCATGTACCCTCATGTAACGGTTGATTGATGAGTGGGTCATTTTCATAACCAATGTTTACTCAGTTGTAAGCAGAAGAAAAACTGTTGCCTTTGTAGCAAATGTTGTATAAATGTCTCTTTGGCTCTGACCTACTTTTATAAGAAGCTCCTTTGATGGAGTGAGGTCACTTTTATTAGTTTTTTTTATGGGCACAGTATTTCTGGTTTTGTAGAAGGCCCTAAAGAAATATAAAACAAAGAGCACACCCAATTAATGCTAATTGTTTAAATAATAGAATGAACAATTTTCACAAAACGTATGCCTTTTTGTGACCTCAAGTAGGGGTGAATTTATTATTATTTATTGGTATTATTTATGAGACACACCCGAAGGCCCCAAATTTTAAAATGTTATAGAGAATACATTAAAAATATGGAACAAAATATAATTGAAAAAAGAGAAAATACTACTTTTGAAAGTTCTAAAACTATTCCATTTGCAATAGTCAATGGAATTAAAAATGTATTAAATAAAATAAATGAAGATCAGCTGGACTCACTAATATTAACAGAGCACAGAAGAATTGCTCCATTTTCCCTAAAATTGTTGGTGGTTATTTTGAGATTTAATATTTAGATCACAAAGAACTTGTTATTAGAATATGCAAATATTACAAGTTTTAGAATGAAAAGTTGTATTTCTTAAACTATGTACTTTGTCTTTAAGAGATTTTGAAACTGACAAGTTGTTAGAAATGAAACATATTGTTTTTCATACAATGTTTCTTTAATAAGTAACCTCTTACCCAAACCCTCTATCTCAATCCCCATCTCGAGTCGGGACACCACCTGACTCCTATATATTGAGGGGAGTTCTCACAGTGGTTCCTACTATCCTTGCATCAAATATATAGAGAATAAAGGGTTAGAAATTTGCACAGAACATTGATCATCCCTAATTTACCATGAACAATCCTTCATATCCCTTCTCACATTTGTGACAAGTGAGGGAAACAATAACAAAAGCTTTGGTAATCCACTTACCTACCTGGAGGCATGTATAATGGTTCTCCATCACTCCAGTGAGGGGTTATATAATAATGTTTGGATTTATTGTCTGGAATAAAGTTTGCCACCAGTACCTCTTGAATTCCGAGGGAAACTATGTCCCCTACTAAAATGTAACAACAAAAGATGGGGGCCAGTCACAAAAAAAGGTTTTAGAGAAACTGCAATGTTTCCATTGTTTAGACAGCCACTAGAGACGTTTCTTGCTGTGCAACGGAGTATTGAAACGATGCTGGGTGTCCTCATACCTCGCATTAGGTTCCCCCTCATGATGATTTGGGAGAAGACAGACTCAGCACCCCGGGACCTCGGTGCAGAAATAAGGTAAGTGTTTTAAAGAGTTTTTTTAACCCTTTTATCACAGCTTTGTATCCCTAACACTATAGTGTTCTTTTAAATTTAAATCTTTTATATATATTTGTGTCAAATACATTGTTGGGTGATTGCATAAAATCTCTGATATACATTTGGTCCCCAAAACAAGCAGTTACTACATTATATTAATTAAATAAAAACTCTAAAAACTATTTGTATTGCAAAATGTTCTGTTTTTTCAGGAATGCAGTTTATCACTATATTGCGTATACATGCTTTTTTTTTTTTTTTATTTGACTCTTATTAGCTATTGTATATAAAATGCTTTGACTTTATTTCTATTTGCAAATGCAATGCAGCTGTATATTTTGGACTGGCTGTGTCATGGATAAAATTGCAATGGGCTTACCCTACCAAGTATACAGCAGGTTACTTATACTTATATATAATGACTGCGTAGGCAAAGGAGATTCATAAATCACAACTCCCATCACATAGAATCAGTTCTAATTACTTCCATTACAGACAAAGCAAAGATTTTTAGTCTAAATTTAAATTTATTATAACTGTTTGTTTGGGTGCTCTTCATAATGGTTTAAAAAATACCTACAAACCCACCCAAATTATTTTTTCAAGCCTCATTACGAATTCCGCTCTGCTCACCCGTTTTGTTTTGTTTTATTTTCCTATGTCTAACATAGATTGAGCAGCAAAATTGATAGTGTGTGTCGAGTACTGGTTGCTTATGTGTATGAATCCTACTGTTTAACATGTTCTTAACGGAGGTGGGGGGGAAGGGGAATGAGGTATTGCAAAAAATGTACATCTTAACATTCTACACCTTTGTATTATATCTTGGAACCATTACTGTTTGTCATGCTATCATACATACCTCAATAAAACAAAGATTGACAACAACAAAAAAATGGAAAGAACGGTATAAAAAAAATTAGATCCTTGGATGGATGAATGGATGGACAGATCGAGGGCACAAATGGCTGGATGAATGGAAAATAAATTTAAGTTACATTCACAGATCTGTTCCCTTCACATACATTCAGTTCATAAATAAATAAACCTGTTTGAATGTCGGAATTGAGAAGAGACTGAAATGGGTTAACTTAAAAAGTGCTCCCAAATACAGTCTCTATGCCCTGAATGTGACTGCTCCACTAGTATAAGGCAATAAATTGCTAATCACAGAGCATAAATTGAACTAAAAAATAATAAATCTTTATTGGTCCCTCTTAGGGAGAAGAAAGAAAGAAAACTCAACTGTAACTAGTGTAGAAGATATACACAGTGATATTATGTTTAAATGTCCAAAAGTAACTGCATATTAAATTGTCCTCTGTACATTTATATTGATGTGCTTTAATGTGGATTGTAAGAGTTGTGTCAGTATTTTTTATAAGCTATTAATATAATTATATATAAATGAAGATGAGTGAAAATGTATATCAATTTTAAATGCTGCTGATGTATACCTTGTCACGGATACTGTATTCTCCCACTTAGCAGTCATCCTTCGTAGCTCATAAAAAGTCTGCACAAAACATTAAAATTCTGCTTTTGTGGTTGCTTGTAAATGTAGTTGAGCGCATGTTGTAGTACCCATGGACATTCTGGAGATGCACGATTGGCGTAGCTTGATGAGGTCAACATCTCATAAACCTACACTTCCATTAGAATGTCACATGTTGTGATGAAAAGCTTCTGCACTCCAGATGTTGTGGACTACATATCCCCTGATGCTTTGCCAGAATTATGGCTGCAAGAGCATTATGTGAGATCTGGTCCACAGCATCTGGAGTGCTTTATTCATTAATGTACTTTGGTTTTGACTTATTTCCTTTTTTTTGGCGGCATATTTCCCTTGACCAATTACTTTTCTCTGTTTATTTATTCTCTCTGGAGGTACTGAGCATTATATCTTTCTCAAAATGGAAACTAGCATCCTTAGATTACAATATACAAGCAAGTGTTCTAAATATAGATATCTGGCAGATGATTCCGTTTAGAATACCTAATTTTTATATACATTAATATATACCATAATAATGTTTTAAATCCATTACATAGCGGTTTAATATGACTGAGCAAGCTTCAATACCATTCACACGTAATCAGACTGACTGACTCATAAATAAACAACAATAAATAATGTATTCATGGTAAGAAAAATATATGTAGAGAATAAACAATAAAAACGCCATCGGCTGACAAATATAAATGTAACTACTGAATTGGTTTGAAAAAATTGTTCAACTCACGCTACTTAGGACTTTTCAGTTTAAATGGATACCATTGTGTTTATGAATCATTAAACAGATTGATTTGTTGCTCCAAGCACTATAACCACATAAGTACACATAAATATTTTAAAGTGGTCATGGTACTTAGAGTGTGTATGTGCAGTGATTCAGTTTGAAGTGCTGTAGGAACAGAGGTATTTAGGCTATCTGCAGATCCAGGCTGGTGGAGTTACCAAGAGTTCAAGGCTGGCTAATGTCAATTCGGTACATATTCTTTGCACAGAGGGTCATTCATTTGCTGAGAGTGCTCAGCTGATGCTTTCAGCCAATAAATGACTCGCAGGATCAACATCTGGTTTCAGCCAACGTTAGAGAAGGCTTGGTGCCCAACAGGACTAAGACTTGGATGATATGCAAGTAGACATACAAGAACTTGAAACAATAAAGCTTGAATAATTCAATAACAGGATAAATTTGTATTGGGAGGAAGAGACATACAGTGATAACAAGTTTCTCCCCATTTAGAGAGTCAAGGAAATCCACTAGAGAATAATGTTGATAGTTTAATGAGTTGTAGCATAAACGTAACTGTTGAAGGACCTACACTGAGATGATGGGTGTTGTGGACAAAAATATTAACCCAATCCATGTTAGTAAAATGCCTATTTACTCAGCATAACTACAATCAGCATTATTCAACTTTCTATGTGATTTACCTAAAATGGCTGCTAGGGAGTTTCCTTCTTGACATCGACTAAAACCCTAATTAACAAGATGGCGCTGGAATCTGGGGGAGACCACCAAGATACCAGTGACATCACACCCGATAGGAAGAGCACTAAATAAACCACTTAACACCTAACCAATTATTGATGTATTATTTCATGTTATCTCTGACAATGCATATGATGTAATTTTGCTTTATAAGGGACATGCCGTCCCCTCAGAATAAACATTCCTCAAGTTTTTCATTAACCCAAAACTTGTGTCTGGTGTGAATTACTTTAGGAGCGTGCACACATTACTTCTTTAATTTGGCCGGGGGCAGATACATAAGATAATCAATTTATTGATTGATTTCCACATCATTTGGCGCCCAACGTGGAGCACCGGATCTCGCCGGTTCGGACGGGCGGAAAACGGGATTGGAGCGGACCTCCGGAAAGTGGGACAACCGGAGCCTGATCACCTCCTAATACGGCAGTTTGCCTGTATTCTCCTGTTTTGTGTCGGTCTGTCTCTGTGTCCACTTCCGGCTTCCAGAAGGCTACAAGGCAGGTAATCTCTTATCCGGTGCCTTTTTAAAACGAACCTGTCGATTGCCTATCTGCCTCTTGAGTGTATGTATGTGTGTGAGATGGCTGGTGTGTGGTTTATGCATTTTTATCATTATAGCTTGACTGCCTAGCGGGCAGGGAACGCATCCGCCTAGAGAAAGTCTGGGGATTTATTATAGCTTGACTGCCTAGCGGGCAGGGAACGCAACCGCCTAGAGAAAGGCTGGGGATTTATTATAGCTTGACTGCCTAGCGGGCAGGGAACGCATCCGCCTAGAGAAAGGCTGGACTGTTCAGAGTAGAACAGGGATCATTTACTGTTTAGTTATTATTATGCTCATAATTTTACTGTTCCTTGTTACATTGTGTTTTCTATTCAGTTGTAGTCATAGTGTGGGTACCCTAGTCATGTGAGTGTGTGTTGTGTGGTTTGTCTTTGATTCCGGATTATGTGCACATCTCTATATCTGTGACTCATGTAAATGTCTTCTGATTAGTCTCTCCATGTTCACCTTTTCCCTTATTCTCTACCTCTGCTGTACTTGTTGCCCAGAGCTGTGTTAGTCACCCACGCTCGCCCACTCAGATCCGTGGCCACCATCTCGGGTGGGCGGATCCAGTGACAAGTCTACGTTTGGGGAAGACGCACGGGAATCAATTCCTCGTGGCAGTCGAGCACTGTAGACATTCCTTCTTTTTCCTTTCCCTTTCTCTGTCCCTCTTACAGGGGAAGCCTTGTTTGGTAAAAATGGGGCAAGAACATGCCAGACCTTCTAAAGGCAATTTAGCTTGTGATATTGTTAAGGAGAGAGCAGGTGGAAAGGCTATGTTAAAGTTAAAGAAGATAGCAAAGATTTGTGGTTTTCAAATGTCACCCAGTGGTATATTACAGCCAGAATTTTGTAGGAAATTGGTCATTGATAAAGAGGGCTTGTTATTGGATAATGGGTTGGCTTGGTATTGGGTAGCAAGAGGACTCAAGCGGGAGGGTTGGTCAGAGGAAGAGTTGGATTTTGAAGGACAAAAGATTTATGTATATCACAGATATGTTTGTAATGATGAAACTTCCCCTGATGTTCCCCGGCCACCGCCCTATGATGGCGCCCAGAATACCGTGAATGAATCCTGCTCCGCCTCCCCAGTCACCACCCAGTCGCCACCTCCAATTGTCATAAGCCCTCCTGTCCCCACCCCTGTGTATCCCGTTCTCGGAGCGGATGGATCCTATTATTACCCCGTCCCTCTCCCGCCTACCTCCACACTTCCCATTATTCCTATCCCCCTCCCACTTTCCTCTGATTCCGCCCCTCTTCCACTTTCCCTTGTTGCTACTGATGCCATCCCTCTGCTACCTCCCTCCATCACTTCTTCCGATACCACCCCTCTCCTATCTTCCCCTGTCATTCCTCCTATTCCTGCTCCCCTCCCACCTTTATGTGTTGCCCTCCTGACGTCCCTTTAATTCCTCTCCCTGTCGTTCCCTCTGCTCCTGTTCCCCTTTCGCCTTCACCCGTTGTTCCCCCTGTCGCATCTCACTCCGCCGTATCCCCCCTTCTCTTGTTATTCCCTCTACTCCTGCTCCTCCATCTCATATCCCCTTCTATACCCGCTCCAGATTCCCCTCTTCTTCCCATCTCCACTCCTGTTGTCCCTCCCTCCCTCGATCTTTCGCCACTCATTTCTGCCCTTTCTGCTTCTCTTGCTATTCCCTCTACTTCTACTCCTACTCCTCCTCCTCCATCTCCAATCCCTGCCACCCCTTCTGTCCCCATTCCAGATTCCACTCCTCTTCCCACCTCTAATCCTGTTACTCCCTCCCTCGATCTTTCGCCACTGATTTCCGCCCTTTCTGCTTTTCTTGCTAATCCCTCTACTCCTGCTTCTCCTCCTCCATTTCCTATCCCTGCCACCCCTTCTGTCCCCGTTCCAGATTCCACTCCTCTTCCTGCCTCCAGTCCTGTTACCTCTCCCTCCTTAGACCTCTCGTCACTCATTTTCCCCCTCTCAGCTTCCCTTACTATTCCCTCTACTACTGCTCCTCCTCTCCCTGCCACCCATTCTGACCCCGTTCCAGTTTCCTCTCCTCTTTCCACCTCCAATCCTGTCACCCCTCCCTCCTTTGACCTTTCATCACTCATCTCCGCCCTCTCAGCTCATCTCTCTCAGACTACTCAGCCTGCCCCCTCACCCAGTCCGGCTCCTGTTCCTACCTCTTCCATGGCCACTCCCAGTTACCCAAATCATGGTCGTTGGGTCTAATGAATCTATTGTGTCGGGACAGCCCCCTGCTGTAGGAAATTCCCTTGCCGTGTCAGGTTTCCATCCTGCTACCTCCCAGTTAGTTACTCCCCAGGCCATCGCTGTCGGTACTCCCGGCTCCGATGCTCCAGCCGCTCAAGCCCCTAATTCACTAGATGTTGCTAGCTACCATGGTCTCCCATTCTCGGTTCCCCCCGAGGATGAAAATGTTCAAGGGCTTAGCCCGTTCCCCCCTTCAAATAACAGTGTTTCTCAGAGACAAGCAACCCCTGCTTTACCACTAGTGGACGGCGCTCCCCCGATGTATGTCACGTTCAACACATCCCAAGCTGCAACCCTAGTAACCTCTCTCCCCGACCCTGAGAAGCAGCCCATGCCCTTCTTCCGGAGGATTGCCCAGATTTGTAAGACATACTCAGCAGCTTGGTGTGATCGTTATAGTTTGTGTGAGATCAAGTCTGGGGATGCCTATTGGCCCATTATGGAAAGGAGCTTTAATGACCCTCTACTAACTACCGATATGGATTACCAATCAGGTATTACATTCTGCGAACAGCTTCGGGCATGGGCCCAAGATAAACTTGCTGACCAAGCCACTTGTATTAATGATATCATCCAAGACAAACTCAAATCTGTGGAAACATACCATTCACGGTTGACTCAAACTTTCTCAGATCTCGGATTCAGTGTATACAACAAAGCTCATACCCAAATTTTATCAGCTGCCTTTGTTGCTGGCCTCAAAGGGGCCATCAGGAAAGGCTTAGTGCTCTCTCGCCCTGAATACAGAATTATTCCTCTGGACACTCTCTTACTAGTTTCCAAAGGCCTGGAATCTGCTCTACAGCCACCCCAAAAGAAATGTAATCCTCTTATGTTTTCTGTTTCCAGCCCTGCCACCAGACCCGCCCAGGTGCCTCCAGGTTATCCCACGCTACCCGTTGCCAGCTACACAGACCAGGGCATGCTTTAATTGTAACCAACCAGGCCATTTCCAGAGAGATTGCTCACATCCCATGGTGACTAGACAGCCGATCACTAGACCCCCTATGTACCTCAATGCCCCTGCGGCCACGTATGGTGGTCTCCAACCAGGTTATCCACCACAGGTATATCCACAGAAACATGCACCGTATTACTCTCCTCAGGAATATGCCCAAGCTGTCTACCCACCCTCTCAATCTATTACTCACCCCCCACAATGCAGCTATGCTCATCCTCCCCCTGATAGTTACGATACAGATGATTTCCAACAAGACGAACACCCAGCACCGAGCCATTATCGCCCTACACGTCAAACCCATCAGGCCAGCAACTCCACCACACCAACATGTCATTACACTGGCCCGATCAATCTCATTTAGACCTGGTACAATAGGTAACCTGCAAACCTGTATCTAACACCCCTGTCATGGCAGTGTCTACAGGGCACAAGGGGGGACCCCTAGCTACAGTTGTTCTTCCAGTTGAGGGTTATCCTACTACCTTTTTAGTTGACACAGGTGCAGCCTGCAGTGTTCTCAGAGAACAAAACCTGCCTGACCCATCTTTTCTATCTGATACAAATGTTTCTTGTGTAAGTGTTGATGGTACCCCCCGAAACAACCCGTTGACTAAGCTCTTGCGGGTTGGTTCTGATATTCTCTCTCGGTTCGTTGTTTCATCCACCTGTCCAATTAACCTTTTAGGAGCAGATGTTCTGTCTCGTCTTCAAGCTTCTATCTACTTCACTGCTAATGGCCAGGTTCAATTACTAACACCCCTTTCTCGCAAAGATACTTCTGTCCTATGCTCTCTGCCTCTACTACTACACATGACATCCAACACCAAGGAGGCAAGGGTCCCAGAAGCTCCCAGTGCCCTGGATAGGGTTCCAACCAAGCTTTGGTCTACAGGTCCAGATGACATCTGACGCCTACGAGTCCCACTAGTGGTAGTTACACTAATTGAGAGCGCCAGTCCACCATGAAGACCACAGTATCCTTTGAAACCTGCACAAGCCCTCGCCATTTCCAAACAAGTAGATAGCCTGTTGGCAAATGTGCTCTGGTCAAATGTGTATCACCTTGTAACACTCCTCTATTTCCAGTCAAGAAGAAAACTGAAAAGGGTCAACCTGATCAATACCGTATGGTCCAAGACCTCCGCGCTGTTAATGAAGTCACAAATCGCGATACTGCTGTTGTCCCCAATCCACATACATTGTTGTCACAAGTTCCTCCAACAGCCAAATTCTACACGGTGGTTGATCTTGCAAATGCCTTGGATTCCTCCTGTCAATATCTGTTTGCATTCACACACGATTGTCAACACAATTGTCAACAGTATACTTGGACTGTTATGCCTCAAGGTGCACAAAATTCCCCAACCCAGTTCGCAAAAGCTATGTCAGCTGTCCTGGAGCCCTGGCAGAAATCACACCCAGATGTGGTCCTGCTCCAGTATGTCGATGATTTACTTCTCTGTGTGGATGATTTTTCAACTGCTGAACAGAATTTCGAAGATCTCCTTTGTTTCCTCGCTGAAGAAGGTTGTAAAGCCTCCAAAACGAAACTCCAATGGTACCGGCCCTCTGTGGTCTTCTTGGGACATTGCCTTACCCATGGCACCCGTCACCTAACCAGGAACAGAATACTTGCCATTACAAATCTCTTCCTTCCATCCAACCATCAAGCTCTTCATGCCTTCTTGGGCCTCATAACATACTGCAGATCTTGGATCCCTGAGGCTTCTCAACTCATGCAACCTCTCTACAATGCTTTAAAGACTAAACCTTTTTCATTGACTTCTACTGCTCGCTCTTGCTACCATGCTCTTCAAAGAGCCATCTCCTCTGCCCCTGCTTTGGGCCTCCCAGCTACCGTTCAAACTCTTCGTCTCAGATAAGATGGGCCATGTTTCAGGGGTCCTTACTCAATCCCATGGTTCCCGTCAACGCCCTATTGGGTACTTTTCCTGCATGCTTGACCCTGTGGCCAGGGATGGCCCTTCCTGTTTGCGTGCTGTCTTTGCTGCAAGTGCCCTACTGGACAAGACTAATGACTTTGTTCTCGGACATAAACTGACAGTTCTTGCACCCCATGATATCGCTGCAATCCTGAATCAAGTCCAGCCCAAGCATCTGTCATTCCAGAGACATCTACGACTCCAAACATCCCTCCTTTTACCCGATAATGTCACCTTACAAAGATGTTACTCCTTGAATCTGGCCACTCTTCTACCACTTACCACGGGGGGAGTGCCGCAATACTGGTACAGCCTGGACATAAATCCTGATGTTCACATAGAGCTTCAAGTAGAAAAACCGTTCCATATGATGAACAGCCTGAGAGCCACTTACATTGCACCCTGTGGTTCAGGGACACCCCAGGTCCTGACCCATACTGTGAAGAAGAATTATTCAGCCTAGTGGAAATACACATCACATTGACAGACCTGTTCTGTGACTCCAACGGAAACATTATTATCCTAGTCTACCTGCCTATGGAAGTATCACATTTGTATCACCATTGTGAGGTGGCTGGTCCTCATGCTTCTTTCACCAAGTCTCCAAATCTCTCATGGAAAGAACTCGGCCCCATGGCCAAGACATGGAGTACTGCAACTCAAGAACAACTCACAGTGACGGGGGTCACTACGAGGACCATAAATTGCAAAACTGTTGGTTACCCCCGATACCACACAGAGATATGTGAGGACATTCCTCCTACAGAACAGGACCTGGACCCCCCCATGATTGTTTTGAACAGATGAAAATGGAAACAACCCATCTTCCAACAGTGCACAAGGCTGCTCTACCGGACCCTGATTACACTCTGTTTGTGGATGGTTCTAGATTCGCAGATGAGCAGGGCCAATACCATACCGGATATGCAGTCACCACTGAGGACCAAACACTCCCCTCATCTAAGTCAGCACAACAAGCCGAACTAATAGCCCTCACGGTGGCATGCAAGATGTCTGAAGGGAAGCGTGTCAATATTTATACAGACTCACGATATGCCCTAGGAGTGGCACATGATTTTGGCTTAATTTGGAAAACCAGGGGGTTCCTTACAGCAACAGGTACTCCTGTGAAACATGGCGCAGCTATCAAAGAATTGATGGATGCCTTACTACTTCCAGAAGAGGTGGCCATACTGAAGGTAAAGGCCCACGGGAAACTAAACTCAGAAGAAGCACATGGCAACCATTTAGCTGACCAGGTCGCTAAGGATGCGGCGTGCCAATGTCGGGAAGTGGACAGAAGACTGTCCATCGAAGAGACTCCTGTTTACACTATGCAAACCCTACCCACTGATCTCAACCTCCAACGGGAACAACAGACTGCCGCCACCCCACAAGAAAAGCAAAGCTGGAAAGACAAAGGAGCAACCCTTCAGAATGAAATATACACAATCAATCTCAAATTCTGTCTACCCAGGAATATGTATCCAGCTGTTGTTCGGTGGATCCATGGACCAGCTCATTTATCTAAGTACCTCATGAACTCTTTGATTGATAAATATTTTGAAGCACCCGGAATCACTACCCTGACATGAAATTACTGCAGATCCTTCACCATCTGCGCTAAATGCAATCCAGGGAAAATAATCAAAGCTGCACCAAACCATTTGGCCAAACCACAGTACCCTTTCCAGAGGATCCAAATGCCGAAGAGTGGCCGATACAAATACACACTGGTCATAGTGGATATGTTTTCAGGATGGCCATGAGCTTTCCCGGTCGCTAATCTCACCGCGAAGACCACAGCAAAGCATCTACTTACCGAAATCATCTGCAGATACGGAGTCCCTGAAGTAATTGAAAGCGACCAGGGTACATCCTTCACTGCGTTGCTAACCAAGGAGATCTGGGCAGCACTGGGAGTGACCCTTGCATTCCACACACCCTATCACCTACAGAGTAGTGGTAGGGTAGAAAGCATGAATGGCACTCTGAAAGCCAGAATGCTTAAAATGTCCCAAGAAACTAACCTACCCTGGCCGGAGAGTCTTCCCATAGCATTGTTCAGTGTAAGGTACACCCCAAGGGTTTAACCTGTCCCCCTATGAAATCTTGTTTGTAACAGCACCCAGGTTAGGCTGTTATTTCTCTCAGCAACTTCAAATTCAGTCAGATGCAATGGTAGATTATATAACTGCACTCTCTCATGCCTTGACCAAAATCCATGCGCAGGTGTTTTCTTCTATTCCAGATCCTGAGATGGATACTGGCACACATAAGTTACTTCCTGGTGACTGGGTCATGGTCATGAAGTTCCTAAGAAAAACACACTCTTGAGCCAAGGTTCGATGGTCCATTTCAGGTCCTATTGACTACATCTACCTCTGTAAAGTTGGCTGGGAAGAATACCTGGATACACGCCTCACACTGCAAGAAAGTCCCTGATCCAGAGGAAGCAGATCCCGCCTAATCATGAGTTTCGTGTGCCTATGTCAGCTGCTAGGCCTCTTAAAGGCCCAACAAGTTGCTATTACCAAAGATAATCATATCTATACGTTTTGGTATAATTCTTCAAACACACACGTAGCTACTTACACCTTTGATTACTGTGATATTGTCTCTTGTACTTTTCCACAGTCACAACAAAAGCAATATACAAAAACATACCAAACAAAAAGGACCTATATATTTGTGTGACGGGTGGGCATTGGGGACATCATTGTAGCACCTGGAAAGCAGCGGGTTGGAATACGGGTCGACCATGGGGTTTCAGACCACAAAGTGCCTTTGATAGAGTTGACAGAAATGGGAAACCCTTGTTATACAGAATGACCTTGTGTAAGCCAACAGGATCTATTCCAATGAAGCTCACCTTAAACATAGAACGTCCTAGCCCAGGAGACGCCGGGGAGTACGTAATGGGAATGTATTGGAAAGGGGGTGGCTCACATAATATGTTGGGAACCTTCTATTTACAAGACATGCTTATGTCACCTGACTGGGTAGGCTCCACACACGACCATTAATCCTCTCAAACCACACATCAAAACCCTTAAAGACATGGTGGCTATTGCCAATCCCACATTTGAAGACACTATGGCTGTGGAGACCGGGTTTTCAGATACTAATCTATGGCTTGAGTGGATGAGATATAATGCTAATTCACACAATAAGACCAACTGTTATGTTTGTGGTGGGGCTCGACCCCATCTAGGTACATTGCCTTTAAATTTGCCTCTAGAAGTTGAGATGTGTTTCTTAAGCCTTTATGCACAGTCAGCAATTAATTCATCAGTGTGTGAATCATGGAAGAAGGTTTACCCAATAACCCAAGGGAGTATCAGGCCACCTGATGGCATCACCGTGTACCCAGGTAACTACACTTGCTACACAATATATGGAACTACAGGTAAATTTGTAAGTAAATTCCCCTCTGGCTACTGTGCCACTTATCGAAAACCTCCCACTGCCACAGATCAAGTTAAATCTGTGGGAGATATTTATTGGCTATGTGGTGACATGCAGCTCAGATCAAAGATGACTGGCCTGTGGTGAGGAGAGTGTGCTCTGACTAAAGTTATCATGCCCATACACATATATCCTGATAACCACCAAGGCCCATACGATTTACCACACACGTATCTTAGAGTAAAAAGAGAAACCCCCATTCGAGGTAGTTTTGACCCGCATGTATACATCGATGCCATTGGAGTACCAAGGGGGGTACCAAATGAGTTCAAGGCCAGAGATGAAGTGGCGGCAGGATTTGAATCCTTGATCTCACTCATCACTGCCAACAAGAATGTTAACTGGATCAATTATATTTACTATAACCAGCAACGATTTGTCAATTATACCAGAGATGCCCTCCAGGGCTTAGCAGAACAATTACAGACTACCTCTCAAATGACATTCCAGAATCGAATGGCCTTAGATATGATCCTAGCAGAAAAGGGGGACGTGTGCAAAATACTCCCCGATACTATGACATGCTGTACCTTTCTCCCAGACAATACAGGCCCTAACGGTAAAGTAACCATGGCCATAGAGAAATTAGAATGTCTTTCTGACGAATTAAAGAGGAATTCGGGAGTCCCCAATTCATGGGACAGATGGTTTGGATGGATGAGTGGATGGCAGAAAACTCTCTTTCAAGTAGGTATGGCAGTTCTTACTGTGGTAATTCTCTTTCTCTTCCTGACTTGCTGTGTAATACCCTGTGTACAGAAGTATTGTAGGTCAAACTATTGACCCCACTACACCTACATTCCTACATCAGGATACTGACGAAATGGACTGTGATATCCCTCACACACCTCTTCAGTCCCACCACCTCAAACAGACAACTACTTCCATTTAGGGACAGCATAGGGATAGCGTCTGTCTCTACGGGCAGAAGTCTGACGCAGGAGATGTAGTGGGTTAGCCGCTGCGGGATAAATGCGCAGTGAAGTGTTCGAGGCCTGTTCAGACAGATGAGCTGCAGGCAATTAGTGACATCATTAGGGCTAGTTAGTAGTTGTCTGTCCTCTTTTATCTTAGTAAATGGTCATTTTAAGGTGGGACTGTTGTGGACAAAAATATTAACCCAATCCATGTTAGTAAAATGCCTATTTACTCAGCATAACTACAATCAGCATTATTCAACTTTCTATGTGATTTACGTAAAATGGCCGCTAGGGAGTTTCCTTCTTGACATCGACTAACACCCTCATTAACAAGATGGTGCTGGAATCTGGGGGAGACCACCAAGATACAAGTGATGCCACACCCGATAGGAAGAGCACTAAATAAACCACTTAACACCTAACCAATTATTGATGTATTATTTCATGTTATCTCTGACAATGCACATGATGTAATTTTGCTTTATAAGGGACATGCCGTCCCCTCAGAATAAACATTCCTCAAGTTTTTAATTAACCCGAAACTTGTGTCTGGTGTGAATTACTTTAGGAGCGTGCAGGTATTACTTCTTTAATTTGGCCAGGGGCGGACACGTAAGATAATCAATTTATTGATTGATTTCCACATCAATGTGGACCCCACAAGACAGCAGGAATGTGAACCTGATTTTGTAGCCTAAATTAGAGAAATTCGGAAAAGGAACTATGGTGACAGAGAGACCACAGACTGCGATGCAATTATCATTAAGAATGTATGTAGTTTTGCGCACTATCTCACCACCTTCTATTGTGCTTGTAGACATGGCCTTGCTAATATGTGGCTAAAACGTGTAAGATACTGAGGCCTACAGCACATCCAACAGGTCCAGGCATTGCTTATTCTTGCAATCAGACCTGTCAGCATTTAAGTAATGGTTTGGTAAAATAATCATTATGATGTGATAAGTTAAAGTGATGTTAACCTAGCAGGTGAGGGAAGTAGGTGTGGTTGACATGATCTTAAGTTTGATTAGCAGCTTACAATGAAGCTGAAAGAATGAAGAAATGGTTGGATAAGAGAAGCAAGTGTCTTGTGGTATATGACACCCATTTAGCAAGTTCTATATTAGTAGCTGGAGTTGGTTCAATATGGCTGGCAAAGCTCATACAATGTTTAAAAAATCTCTGGTTGGATATTGAAACCTCGATATGTGAGGTTAAAAGTTATATTGTATGGTTAATAGAATTGAAATTAGCTGAATTTGACCAGTCAGTGACCACCATGTTGAAAAGTATAGACTTAGAGAGACAATATTGCCATCTTAATTGTGTTGCATGTAAAATATGCATTTTCAGGTCTGCAATCAGACTTCATAACATGTAGCTCTGAAGTAAGCTTTTGTTTTAAGTGTCACTGAATTAAAAACAATTTAGTCAGCAGTGGAGGCCATTTTAAAGGACCACTATAGTCACCCAGACCATTTCAGCTCAATGAAGTGGTCTGAGTGCCAGGTCCCCCAGCTTTTAACCCTATAGAAACACTGTCTTTTCAGAGAAACTGCTATGTTTACATTGCAGTGTTAATCCAGCCTCTAGTGGCTGTCTTCCTGACAGTAGCTAGAGTCGCTTCCATACTTCTCACTGTGAAAATCACAGTTAGAAGACACTCACGTCCATAGGAAAGCATTGAGAAATGGTTTCTTATGATCGTTTTTAATGCGCACGCTGCTCTGGCCACGCATGCGCATTCGACTCCACTCAGGAGCTGACGTTGGAAGGGGAGGAGAAGTCACCAGTGCCGAGGGAGCCCCGTGCTGGATAAAGGTAAGTGGCTGAAGGAAAACAAGTTTGTTTCCCCGCTAGACCTTTCTATTGATATATAAATTATTAGGCACATGTAGATTATTGAAAATTGTTAGCCTAAATTAGTATATTATGATATGGAGTGCCCATCTATAATGGGTGCCATTTTACTTTGTAATTAAGTTATTTGTTGATGGTGGAGATATGTGTGAATGTGCCATACATCACCAAGAGGAATTTTCATCTTACTGATAATTGCATCAGAGGTATACCTTAACATGCATCAGCGAGCGATCACCAATTATACTGTTTCTATATATCCCTGTGATGCAAGTGTGTGAGTCAGTATTATCATTAATAATTTTGTAGTAAAGAAAAAAAATAACATACAAGTAAATATTAAATTAAAACACATATGAATATTAGTTCCTGGATTAATATCAGCCAGGATTTATTAATTTGAGAAACTATACAATAAGTAAATAAATGTGTAGCCATTTTTGTCAACTAAAACTTTTTTTAAATTAAATTGATTACTAAATTAAATCCTGGTAAAGGAGAGATGTTTTTTGTGATGATTATAGTGTTTGATCAGCTTAAAAAGTGTGTCTGCTTAAATCTCAACATAATATTTTATATTTTAAGATGTTGAGGTGGTCTGCACATTCATCACAATTTCATAGGTCATATCACATAAAAAGTGTTAACGCATTTTATTGTCATCATTGCCAGTGGTTTAGATGGGCACTCTCAGTACTAGAACCACTACATCTTAAAGTAGTGGCTTTGGTGCAAAGCACCTGTCCCTACGTCCTTTTGTTTGTAAATACTACCTTTTTTTGTGAAAGAGCACTATTTACTTTGAGTTGGTAAGAACACCCTTTACCTGATGTCAGTCTTACGCTTCCCCATTGCAGTCCTGCAATGTTCACAGGACTCAAGTTCAGCATCCACGTGCCCACCATGATGACGCCAAGCACTGATTAATCTCCCCGTAGGGGTGTATTAGTAGAATGCATCTCAATGAGTATATGCCTATTGGCCCAGCCCAGCGATCGATCCCCACGCACAGTAGACTACCCTATGCTTTTCTTTGAGACACAGTGGATTGGTTGAGGTCATCATTAATATTAATGATCTTAGCGAGATCCTAGTGGTGGCCACAGTGAAACCAGCATAGTGGGAGATAAAAGGTGAATCAATATTTAATTTAATTAACATGTTAAGGGGGTGGGCTAAATCAAAATTACTGAAAAGATACTCTAAAGTTAGGAATATTTGTCTGTATGTTTGCCTAAGTTAAAGGGTTGTTGTTTTTTTCTACAGTGATTAGTGCTATTCTCCACTGTAATTCTTTTCAGTATGCCTCTAAAATATTCTACACTCAGGGTTGGACTCAAGCTCTGGGTTGTTCAGTTAAATTGAATTCTAGTGTTTACACACACAAGAGATGGGAAAATAAGTAACGGGTTCAGGTGTGACAACAGACTGGAAAAGTTAGGAAGCGATTTATTAACCAAGAAAAGGAAATTATCATATTGAAAGCATTTTCATGAAAACCAGAAAGTCAGTACTAATCATCGTTGTCCACCGCCATGATTACTTCTGAAATGCAATATTACCAATTCATGAGTATTTTCTTACTCTAAGCTAGTACAATAACATAATTACATATGAGTCTAAGCATAATATATTACTAGACAACACAACTAACAGAATGTGTGAAAGACACTTTTACAAGATAAGGGTAATCATGTGAAACATGTTTAGTGCTAGTTGGTTCAATGTACGCATAAAGCAGTGAAATCTGACATCATAGAGCAGGGATAGGCAACCATCGGCACTCCAGATGTTGCAGACTACATGCCCCAGAATGCTTTTAAAGAGAAAATTGTGGCAAAGCATCAGGGGAGATGTAGTCCACAACATCTGGAGTGCCGAAGGTTGCCTGCTCCCGTCATAGAGAGATTAAGCAGTAGCCAAAGCGATATGTTGTGTGAACATTAGTGAGCTCTGCTCTTGGAGATCTGAGCGTCCAGACATTTTAGGAGCTTAGATTCAAGGCTTCTTAGACTACTGTCCACTCTCTTTATAGAAACACTTATGTTTTCTGCAAGGCAGTGGATCCAAGCTATCAATTTATAAATGACACCAACAGTAAATTGGGCCATAGGGCAAGCCATTATCCAATTATGTTCCACAAAAGAGTTATGTTTCATGCTACATATTGTGCAGTTACAGTGATCATATGTTAAAGAGACACGATAAGCACCAAAACAATTTAAACTTAATAAAGCAAGTTTGGTGTATAGATCATGCCCCTGCAGTCTCACTGCTCAATTCTCTGCCATTTAGGAGTTAACGCGTCACTGTCACGCTGTACTTACCTTTTCCCGATCGCTTCCTCTTCTCTTCCTCTTTCCTAATCTGTCTTCCTTTTTTCATTTTTTAATCTATCTCTAACTAAAAACATGAGACAAAGTAGGAACAACTTTAGCTTATGCATTTTTCCCAAGCATGACTGGCCCTCTAGAAGTGTCAATCCCCCCAACCGTCACCAGTGACAGCTACAGGGAATTAGCTCTCTGGAGGATCCTGCTGTCTTGTGGGATCCTCTATAGAACTCAATGCTGTACTCTTGCACAAGAGCAATGGGAAAGCAGTGACATTGGCTGCTGGTTCTAAAGCACCAAGAACTGAAGAGGACCTACCGGAGGAAGATGACTGTACCCACAAAGGACAGGCTCAGATAAGTAGAACTCTCCTTCACCTTTTTCCCCAGCCACCAGATCCCAGTGGCGATGCAAAAGGTCCCATACAGTGACAATACTGCTTTAAATAATAATAATAACAGAGTATTTAAAGGACCACTATAGTGCCAGGAAAACATACTCGTTTTCCTGGCACTATAGTGCCCTGAGGGTGCCCCCACCCTCAGGGTCCCCCTCCCGCCCGGCTCTGGAAGGGAGAAAGGGGTAAAAACGTACCTTTTTCCAGTGCTGGGCAGGGAGCTCTCTACCTCCTCTCCTCCTCCGATCCGCCCCGTTGGCTGAATGCGCACGCGCGGCAAGAGCTGCGCGCGCATTCAGCCGGTCGCATAGGAAAGCATTCATAATGCTTTCCTATGGACGCTTGCGTGCTCTCACTGTGATTTTCACAGTGAGAATCACGCAAGCGCCTCTAGCGGCTGTCAATGAGACAGCCACTAGAGGATTGGGGAAGGCTTAACCCATTCATAAACATAGCAGTTTCTCTGAAACTGCTATGTTTATAAAAAAAATGGGTTAACCCTAGAAGGACCTGGCACCCAGACCACTTCATTAAGCTGAAGTGGTCTGGGTGCCTAGAATGGTCCTTTAACCAGGAAAGGTATATTCAGATTACTCTAGTTTCCAAGTACGTCCTGGGAATGTTACTTTTTGCCCCAATCCAGGGGATGTTACTATCACTTTATTTATGCAGCCCTAGTCACGCCTCCCTGCATGGCACCTACACAGTCTCCCTACACATTTCCCGGAAAGAGAGATCTAATATTTAAACATCCTTTATTGCGCAGGGGCCACTTGTGTGCGATTAAAGTTCAATTAAAAAAAGCAAAAGATAAAAACGTCTAAAGTAAACACCTGATTGAAAATAAAACCAACTTTTGTTGTAGGCTGTGTAGGAGCCAGGATAGATGTGGCTAGGGCTGCATAATTTACCTCCTAAATGGCAGATATTTGAGCAGTGTGATTGCTGAAACATGATCTATACACTAAAACTGCTTCATTAAGCTAAAAATGTTTTGTTGCTTAGGGTATCCCTTTAGACACAATCTACGTGAAAGGTCAGGTACATGTCCAGAAATTACATCAAATGCCTCACTGTAAAACTAAGAAAATGTCAGTACTGTATCCACAGATAAAAGTGTAATTCTTTACATCTGGTCTAATACTGAGACATGTATAGTAAAAGCACGACCAATAAACTATCAATTGTTCATTGGTAGCAGAGAAAAAAATCTATCTATCTTTAGAAAACTCAACACTTCTCACCAAACATCTGGTGGCCAAATAATTTGTTACATGAGTCTAAGAATAGAGAAAATACTTATGTCTTTTAAAATAAAATGCATTTCTTTCAAAATCATTGGATTTGACACATACAATATTCCATCTCAATTTTTAAAAGGATAAGGCAGGATTTAAGGAATAAAAGAAAATAAAGCAGATATTGAAATCATTTTCAAACATCGGAGGACTTGTCAAAGCTTCAGGTATAGGGTTCGATATATTTTCTGGTATTCATTATCCGATGTCCAGAATATTCGCTCATTTGTCTTCATTGGATTCTAAAACAAAACAAATATTTGGATACCAGTAACTCATAAACATTTAAAGAAAACAAAAAAAAAATCTACAGAAATATCTATGAATTAAGGATTTAGTAAGTTACATGTACAATATCAGTGGCATTTTACAATTTAATGTTTCACTTCTATTAAATAGCACCTTGTATGAGCAGTTTGACAGAATTTAGTCGGGTGTAATTTAAGCTTATCCTTCTTGATTAATTTATATTTTGGTTTTCTGCTTACATAAATTAAAAAATAAACAGATGAATGTTGTGGTGTATGAATATAATAATCAACATATGAATAGCCATTTATGCTTATTTCAAGTAATTAAAGGAATACTATAGAGTCAGGAACACAAACATGTATTGCTGACCCTGAAGTGTTAAAAACACCATCTAGCCCTCCCTCCCTCACCCCCTCCCCCCCTCCCCATGTCCCCTTGCCTTCCCCCCTTGCCTCCCTAAATACAATGAGGGGGAAAAGTATTTGATCCCCTGCTGATTTTAAATGTTTGCCCACTGACAAAGAAAGGATCAGTCTATAATTTTAATGGTAGGTGTATTTTAACAGTGAGAGACAGAATAACACAAAACGTTTTGTTGTACAGATCATGCCCATGCAATGTCATTGCTCAATGCTCTGCCATGTAGGAGTTAATTAATTTTGTTCATACAGTCCTAGTCACACCTCCCTGCATGTGACTTGCACAGCAGTCCTAAACACTTCCTGCAAAGAGGCATCTAATGTTTATATTTCCTATATTGGATTTTTTTTAAATTTAGAAATGTTTATCTCCTACTCTGTTAACAGTTTGCTAGACCCTGCAGGAGCCTCCTGTTTGTAATTAAAGTTCAATTTACAGAGCAGGAGATGAAAACTTTTAAAGTAAGTAACATCTGATTGAAAGTGAAACCATTTTTTTTTTCATGAAGGCTGTCAATCACAGCCAGGGATGGTGTGGCAAGGACTGCATAAACAAAAAAAATGATTTAACTCCTAAATGGCAGTGAACGGAGCAGTGCAACTTCAAAGGTATTATCTATACACTAAAACTGCTTCATTATGCTAAAGTTGTTTTGGTGACTAAAGCATTCCTTTAAGGTTTTGAGGCTGAAGTTTGGCAACTCGAACCTACAGCTCCCACCACAGATTTTCTATGGGATTAAGGTCTGGAGACTGGCTAAGCCACTCCAGGACCTTAATGTGCTTCTTCTTGAGCCTCTCCTTTGTTGCCTTCGCTATGTGTTTTGGGTCATTGTCATGCTGGAAAACCCATCCATAACCCATTTTCAATGCCCTGGCACCCAAGATTTGATGATACATGGCCCTGTCCATCATCTCTTTGAAATGGTGCAGTTGTCCTGTCCCTTTAGCAGAAAACACCACCAAAGGATAATGTTTCCATGTTTGATGGTGGGAATTGTGTTCTTGGGTTCACAGACAGCATTTCTCCTCCTCCAAGCACGGCGAGCTGAGTTGATGCCAAAGATCTTGATTTTGGTCTCATCTGACCACAACACTTTCATCTACTTCTCCTCTGAATCATTCAGATGTTCACTGGCAAATTTCAGACAGGCCTGAATATGTGCTTTCTTGAGCAGGAGGACGTTGAAGGCGCTGTCCTTCACGGTGTAGTGTATTACCAATTGTTTTCTTGGTGACTGTGGTCCCAGCTGTCTTGAGATCATTAACAAGATCCTCCTGTGTAGTTCTGGGCTGATTCCTCGCTGTTCTCGCGATCATTGGAACTCCACAAAGGGAGATCTTGCATGGAGCACCAGACTAGGAATTATTTTGCTTTTGACCTCTCTGAGCTCTTCAATCTTGACCTTGCTATACTTACCTATATTGTCACTATTCTGTACTCCCTTGACCTCGGCCTGTTCTTTAACTATTCTTCTTTCTCTGTTGCATGCGCACAAGTCCCCCCCTCCAATTCTAACCAAACAGTATAACACTCTAGCATCTGCATTCCTAACACTAGATTATATCTTTAAAAAGACTTGGGAAGCACGGTTGTGGGATAGGACAAATTATTTTGGAGAAAGCAATTACCTTAAAATAAAATACATACTCAAACATATTCTTAGGGAGCTAATGGAATGGAGACTATAAAAATTTCAGAATGAATGAGTTAGGGCTCCTAATAAAGTTCTGTAAGTATTAAAGGGGCACTATAGTCACCAGAACAACTACAGCTTATTGAATTTGTTCTGGTGAGTAGAATCATTACCTTCAGGCTTTTTGCTGTAAACACTGTCTTTTCAGAGAAAGTGCAGTGTTTACATTACAGCCTAGTGATAACTTTACTGGCCTCTCCTCAGATAGCTGTTAGAGATCAATCCTGGGTCATGGCTGCCTAAAATGCATCCACACATTCAGTGTCTCCTCTCTCTGCATGCAGACACTGAACTTTATTCATAGAGATTAATTGATTCAGTTCATCTCTTTGAGGAGATGCTGATTGGCCAGGGCTGTGTTTGAATCATGCTGGCTCTGCCCCTGATCTGCCTCTTTGTCAGTCTCAGCAAATCCTATGGGGATGCATTGTGATTGGATCAGGCCACCACTTCTGATGATGTCAGCATACTACTTGGTGTTTTTTTTTAGGCAAACAGCATCTATAGCTTCAGGCTTGAATACAGTAAGATTTCGCTATATTTATGGCGGCCAAAGGGGCCCAGGGGGGCTAGATGGTGGTTTTAACACTATAGGGTCAGGAATACATGTTTGTGTTCCTGATCCTATAGTGATCCTTTAACTGTAGATATGTATAGAAACAACAAAGTTGAAACTATTAATGGCCTCTGTCAGAGCATAGTGAATAATAATGGGTGTAAATTAGAAAAGATTAATTTAGTTTAGGTTTGTTTTTAAGGTTTTGTGTTAGTGTTAGGACTTAATTAACCTAACCCTAAAGGATTTGGGAATCCAATGTAGGTATTTATTTGTTTGTGCAGAGCTGTGGGTAAAGTATATATGTGTGAAACAGAATGAATTATTGATTGCAATAGGATAATTTGGCCCATGTAGGAAATCTACTGACATTTGCAGTAACTGAGCTGTAATAATTAGTTGGATTAGAAATCAAATAATGCAATTTTAAGTTTAATGCATTTTGATGAGTAAAATAAGTTTGTGAGTCTAGCAGAGTTATTTACTACAATGAGAATTCAAATTGAATTCTAAGTGAATTTCAAATTTAAGGTCCGAGTGGTAACCAAAAACAAAGCTGACTTAATCACCTTGTCTAAGAACATCAAGCCAGCAAAATCTCTACAAGTTTGACAAAACAGTAGACGATGTCTCCAAAACTCCAAAACTCAAAGTCTGCTCCAAGCTGAGGGCGCAGGCTTTATATCCCAAGGAATTATCAATTTTTTTGTTATTGCACTTGAAACACAGTGTGTTATACATACCCAGATCCTTCGATCAGGTGTCTGTAAGAAGCAATCTCCATCTCCAAGAATGTTTTCTGGTCACTGAGAATCCCATACTTTTGGTCTTGATCTTTCATATACATTAGGACGTCTTCCAGTTGACTTTGCAAGGTGTCTATGTCACTCTGAAGCTCTGTGAGCTGCACAGAGTTATTCTCGAATGTCTCTTCAAGACTTGTCTCGAGAACCGATTTCTAAATCCAACAAATCAAAGTAAATTGTACAATAAAGTAAGATACAATGATGATGACAGCTTCATGATGAATGTGTAGAGGTGGAGGTGGGTGGCTCATGGAAACCATGTTTTGAAATAAATGACAAATAAATAAAAATAATGTCTGCATTTGAGCACATTGCCCACATACAGTAAATACAATTAAATCATATATTTCTAATGTAAAGGTATCTAAAACTGCTATAGAAATCTTTATCAATCTCTGAACTGCTAATGTAATGCTGACAGTGAAATGGTAGAGCCCATTCACTCCTCCCCCTCCTTGACTGTAAGAATGGTATCAGCCAGTCACACTTCCTGTACTGTTTGAAAGCAGGGGTTGAGTAGGCATTTTAAGCAACTTACATTCATTATATAAGTGACTAGTGGCTTCGGCCAGATAAATTAATTCCTCTACAGCAGTGATGGCTAACCTTGACACCCATAAATTGTTTCTGGACTACATTTCCCATAATGCTCAGCTAGCTTTTAGACTCTAAAAGCTAGCTGAGCATCATGGGAAATGTAGTCCAGAAACAATTTATGGTGTCCATGTTAGCCATCACTGTATAATTGAGGATGAGTAAGACTTTATGAACAAGATTTTATACTGCAAAATACATGAAAATAAAAATATTTATACTCGATAATGGTATTGAAGGAATTAATAAAGATCATTGCAAGAGATATTTGTCTAGATAGTCGGTATATACTAATGGGAAACTAAGCATTTGCTTGAAATAATACAAATCCAGAAACATACCATTTGGAGTTGCGTCTGTAGTTTTATCTCCATAGCGTGTGCTGTGTGCTTCAGGTCAATGATCTCTTCCTTCAATTCCTGCAATTCTTCTTTACCAGAAAATAGCCTGTGCTCCAATTCTGAATGCTGCAATACAACGACCATGGGAAAATGTTATCAAGTGAATGTATGAATCTTCGCCATCCCAAATACTAGCTTTGAAACAGGCTGATAAACTATTAAGAACTAATAACTGAGCTGTCAAAATTCCACAGTTAAAGGGACACTAAAGGCACCTACACCACTTCCGCTGAATGAAGTGGTTTGAGTGCAGTGTTCCTGTCCCCCTTAGTCCTGCAATGTAAATCATTGCAGTTTTAGAGAAATTGCAATGATTACCTTGCAGGACTAATACTGCCTCTAGTGGCGGTCAATTAGACAGCCATTAGAGGCATATCTTACTTGCTAGGCGACTTTTGGCCCCTAATTAATGCTGGACGTCGTTACGCTTTCTGTTAAATCCCCGTAGGAAGGCATTGAAGCCATACTTTCCTACTGGGAGGGCCTAATGCGCTTGCAGTGCTCACCGCACATGAGCATTAGGACCCCTGACTAATGACGTCGTAGGAGATAGGTGCTGAAATTGGGTGAGTATATAAAAAGTTTTTAACCCTACCAAGTGTCCCTATTTAAGCCCAAAATCATCTACCTCTCTACTGTAG